>MNCI01007868.1:243821-283713 GCA_015680685.1 Gnetum montanum
GGGTGGGTGGGTGGGGAGAGGAACGTAAGCATGAGGGAACCATGGTTGCTATGGCCATGGAGGGAATGGCTGTCATTGTGTGGCATGACTATTTTTTTTTTGTGTCTCTTTCTTCATCTGTCTTAGAGGTTTAGGGTAGCAGTGATGGAGGAAGAAAGGGCATGGATTGGTGTGTAGAGGGCAGTAGGGCGGTGGCACATGGCACATGGAGACTATGCTTTCCACTAGTTTGACCAATTGTTTAACAAAATGCTTGCTTTGCCAAGTGTTTGTCAAAATGCATCTACCCCATAAGCTCATTTTCTAGGACTACGTTTTGTATAGAGTGTAGTTGGAAGTTAGAAAAATTCATAGTTTCGGACTACACTCTCCACTAAGGCAGTTTGGAGTTAGAAAACGTTTGTAGTCTTCTAGACTACGCTCTCCAATAAGGTAGTTTGGAGTTAGAAAAATTTTGCAGTCTTCCAGACTATACTCTTCACTAAGGCAATTCGAAGATAGGAACATTTTATCATAATGTCGTAAACCATGCATGATGCTAAACCTACAAAATGTAATGCTAAGTCTATGAAAACATGTTGTGCTCCAATGAGTACCAGCCATGTCAAATGGATTGGTTGATGTCCTATACTCGTGAGGCCCTAGAGGGCATTGCCAAAATCGAGAATTTTTGTTAGTCCATGTTTTATTGTGTTAATTTTGCTAACTTGACTTAATAATTTCATGCTAAAATTTACATCTATGTATTTATACTAACACTTTGCTTGTTTCTTGGCAGTTTCAGGGTATTGCTAAAGCTTGTCTTAATTATCATGGAGCTTATGGACATCCTATGTTGTATAAGAGAACTCATTCTTAACACGCCTGCACCAGATATGTAGGTGGGTCATTGAGCAGGGTGGTTTTAGCCAAGGGCTTGTGAGTTCTTGGCATACTTGTTACAATAATTTAGTGTGATCATGTGGTCACACCTGGTGGTGGAGGCTGCTAGCACCATCACAGAGACATTGTTGCATGGGGCTAACCAGGACATCCTAAGACTCATCTTAGATGAGCCTACTACTAGTGGTGAGGAGTAGGTGGTTCAAGTAGAGGTCCTAGGAGCACTCAGCTCCTATCCAAGATATGACACATGATGAGGTTTGGTTGCTACAATAAGAGCAACACCCTTTTCATTGCACTACGAGTGCACATCTTATTCCAGAACCCACTTGGAACTGTCTACTATGCTAGAGCGTAAGTACATTTATAGCTTTTATAGTGTTCTTTACTACTAGCTCATGTCACATTGCTGATGGACCATGAATAATGCTATGTTTAGAGTTGATGATGAGGGATTACATGATGAGTCAGATGCTCTACCATTGACCCATACTACTTTGGAGGTGTTCTCTTCTAGACTGAATGTTTGGGTAGCTATGCTTGAGTAGGTGGGGCTTGATCTAGAGATCTACTCCATCCAATACCCAAAGGCATATGAGTAGTGTAAGATCCATGGTTGGTTAGATGAGGAGTGGGCTACTGGTGACATCAAGGAGATACTACAATGCCACCTCTATCTCACATCCCATTTGTGCCAAGTATGCATCTATGGTTTTGGCTTATGTAGTTGCTTGTGTATGCTTTTTAGTTTACCTTTGTATGATGCTAACATTGTTTTGCCTTTGTTATAGTAGTGGTTACCTCAAGCAAGGTGACGATGATTACCATAGGCTGTACAATGACCACCCTCATGATGAAGTATGGTTATGTGGAGGGTGTGTAGCATTGGTTGTGCCATAAAGCCTCAAATGCACTGACTGCTTGGCTCACACATGCAAGGTTGATGAACCTATTTTTAGCCATTAGTCCAAGTATCTTGATGGTTGAAATGGTCACCATCATTAACTCCTTCAAAAGCAACATTAGGTAATTTCTCACCCTTGTACGTGATGTGAGGGTAGTGTTGGATCTTAGTGAGGCCTTCTTTGCCGACCTCTTTAGACTTCCCACTGATGGCCCAACAATTGTCAATAAGGCTAGTAGGGAGGTGGACCATAGAGGGGACACTGAGGGCTAGTTGGAGGTCACTTAATCTCATAAGGACATACTAATTAAGGATGTGCTTATGCCTGAGGTGTGGAAGCTCTACCCTTTATTTCGTGCTCATGCCTTTTTGAAGTTACTCTCCCAAGGAAAGATCCTTGGGGTGGAGTAGGCACAGGTGATGAAGGAGGTGTTACTGGAGGGTATGAGGTTCAAATGAGCTACCTATATTGCCACTGGATTACATGTGAAGATCTCTAGGCTACGATTTAACCTCTAGGCAAGGTCCCATGTCCACTTCATGTTCTTCACAGGATACCTGTGAAGGTTCACGAAGCTCTTGGTTATGTGCGATGGTAGACGATGGGTTGTGAAGGATCATGAACAGCTTTCCAAGCCATGAATTAAGCACATGTTCATGAATACATGCACACAAGACCCCCTAGATGGAATTGATGAGTCATTATCCATAATGACCAAGGGTCCCTTGGGGTAGTCACATTACTCATGTGATAGTGTAGGCAAGGGTCCTCTAGTTGGCATTGGGGACATGACTAAGGAAAATTGCTATATTGTAGAGGTAGTGGGATCGTATAAGGCCAAGATTAAAAGGCCATGTTCTATAGAGGAGGCTACCCCTGAGGTCAAGAGACTAAGTAGTAAGAAGATTCATATTAGCCTTCAAAGCTTGCAAGTTAGTATTTGTAAATTTCTTAGATGCATTAATTGTATTTTTTTATATGTTTATGTTTATGTATTACTATTAACTAGTTAATGACATGCATATGTATACTAATATGCTATATATGTATGTGTGTTAATTGCAGAGATAGTAGAGAGGGCCATAGGAGCAACGACCAAGGTAGCAGCAAAACAAGCACCTCCTTAAGCTGAGAAAGGGGAGGCTCATGGGAATGAGTTACCTAAGGTAGCAAAGACCCTTCAATAGTTGGAGGAAGAGGAGTTGCCCCACCCTAATGGGGATGACTTTGATAGCCTATTTGATGGTGTGTAGCCAAGTGAGCCATCTATACTCATGCCTAAGGGCTTGCTAGGTAACTAACTTGGACTACCATCTGTTATTGATTATTTGCTCTAGCATTGTTAGCTATTTGGTTATATTCTAATTTCATTGTTGTGTTATAGCATCAGATGTCCCCATTAGTAGTCCCACATCTACCAACCAAATGGAGATGTGGGTAGACATGCCTGATAAATTCACTTTCATGAAAGGCATCATTGAGGACATGGTGGACGACTTACAACAAGTAGATCCTGAGCTTGGTATGTGTGATGTTGCTTTGCTCTATGTTGTCTCACTAATTGAATGCTTAGTTCATGGCTAAGATTGATTAATTGTTGCATGCCTATAGGTCCTAAGCTTTAATGGGATTCGAACAAGGTGGCTAAGGTGGATGCCCTCCCTAACCTCCCTCTTGAAGTCGATCAAGTATCTCTTCATATGTACGAGACATCAAAAAAATGTGCACTTTCCTATGTGAAGGTGTTGTGGGTTTGTAGGCACTCAAACGAGCACTTGTAGAAACACATGCATGAGCTGCAGGAGAGGGTGGCTAGCCAAGATATGAAGATCAATGATCTTTAGTCTAGATATGACTTCTTGGCTACTAGATCTTAGGGAGATAACATATGGCGTACCTTTGAGATAGAGTACGCCTGATACTAGATAGCTCTTAGAAGCAAGAATGAGGCCACATGGGAGCTGATAAAGTAGTAGCTATAGATGGACTTGCTTACCTACAAGAATCAAGATTGGAAAAATTACAACAAAAAGGTGTACCGATGGGGACAAACACAAAAGAACCACAAGCACCAATATAAGCGTGAGCACGACGCATACCTAAAATGATACAAGAAGGAGTCTACCAAATGTTGCCACCTTGAGATGTTCCTTGAGGCAACCGGTGGGAGGTAGGCATACAAGTTGTTTGCATGGCATACAGTGGTGAGTGGCACTCTTGAGAGGGAGTATATTACCCCTTCGGGAGAGGCTTATTTTGCTACCTTTTTGATGGAGTCACTAGCATGGACCACCATGGATAAAGGCAAGACCCTTGCAGAGATTTACTTTAGCTAGGATTACTAGACATAACTTTCCGAGATCGAGATCCTCCAGCACTTGGAGGCTAGCCTAGGAAAGTTGCCTCCGTTTTACACCGATGTAGAACCTTCTTAAGTTAGTTTTTTATGCGTATTATTTTCTATCTTGATGTAGCTTGTATCATGTAGGTTTGCTTACTAATGATGCTTATTTGTTATGGTTATTACAGCAACTACCAGGAGTGACGTGGTGGAGGATGAAGAACCTCCACCCCCACTTAGTGCCACTAGTTGAGCATGATCAAATGTACCCCTACTATTGGGCATTTTTGTTATTTTTGCTGTATTTTTACCACATGATGTTGTTCATGCTATGTATTGATATTCACATTACATCTAATGAATATATTTGCTATTTATAATGTGTAATATGTAAATCCTTTTTTTATGGTTACTTGCTATGTGCTTGCTATGCTTATAATGCAATGAATTAATATGTTAACTTAGTATTATGCATGGACATATGCTTGTACTAGATACGTCCAGACTTCAACTGGTCCAATAGTTCTAAAGGTTTTAATCGTAGTGGGGTGTACTTTGAGTAATCCTTGCACTCAAAGTTAGGCCTTGGAATGGATTGCAGTAAGGCCACCAATGACATGGGTAGGTTAGCTACTGCAGTGCTAAGGCTGGTTGTCCTATTATTGGTTGGGGCCTTGGGTGGCCTGGCCATGGGCCTTGGGTTAGTTGTTTTGGCCTATTTAGCCATAGTTTCCATGGTCGCATTCTATTTTCCCTTATCCTTGTCCTTTTTGTCATGTAGGTTTTTATAGGCCACATAGGCTGGGTCTTTGTTAGCTTCGGCTGCATCCTGTATGCTCTTACTATGTGCAAAGGCTTAACTCAAAGACTATGGGACCAAGAACTATAGTTTTAACTTGATGAAGTTGTTGACTACACCCTTGAAGATGGCCAAGAGGTGTGTCTCAACTATTGGCTCTCAAATTTTGTTCAATGAAGTGCTCTAACATTGGATAAATTTTTGCACAAGATCTAGATGGACCTGCTTGATCTGCATGAGCTGGTTCAAGGTAGTTTTAGGCTTCAACTTGTACTTGAAGCATGTCACAAACTAGCTTAGAAGATCCTCTAAAGAGGATATAGAGCCCCTAGGTAATGCACAGTACTAGTCTAGCATCTTGCTAGTGAGTGACATGTTGAAAATGTGTATGATGACATGTGGATATGCTTGTAGTAACAGGAACTTAACCCTAAACATCACCAAGTATGCATTGGAATCCCCTTCATTGTTGACAATGGAATCCTAGTTGGTAGAGTTAACGATAGAATAGTAGGACTTATGAGGTCATCCTGGTAGAAGTTCACCACATAAGTTGTTTCAGAGAAGGTAGCCTTAAGTCACTTATCTCTTCCATCAAGGTTTGGATCAGTTGGAATGCCTGAACCAAGTTCTGGGATGTTGTAGTAGGCTGCACTAGTTGTGGTACTTGCTATGTTGGTTGTGTGGTCCATGACTTGGTTGTGGATTGTGTGACCACGTGAGGTGCTTGCTACATTGGTTGTGCTACAAGCCTAGTGACTAGGGCAAGCCATGCGTGCATGGGTTGAACCAATACCAAGGGTGTCGATGAAATAGGTAGGACATAAGGTGCCTGAGTCATTTAGGACTGAGAGATGTGCACTATGTGAACGTAAGGTTGAGTATGCATAATTATTGTTGGTAGAGATGATTGGGTAGGTTGCAACAATGCCATGAAGGGCAAGTTTACAAGAGGTAGTGCATCCTGATGTGTATGTTGCATTTGGTGTGTTGCTACCATAGGTGTTAACCTAGAAGGTGATGCCAAGGCCATGATTATCTCAAGAAAGATAGGTGGACGGGATTGTAGAAGGACCAGATTAGGGGTTGCCCACTAGAAGATAGTGTGGAAGAAGTCCTTGTGCTCAGAACAAGCTTTGAACTTGTCCTACTCTTCTTGTAAGGGCTCCTCGTGGTCTGTTCCTACTTCATGCTCACTTATTCAAATGAGTTGGGTAAGTATCTAGTAGTAAGGTTCCATGAGTGGGATGAAGTTGATAAGGGAGGGGATATACTCCCATCTATTTCAATGGATAAGCTCATAGCCCCATTTCGCTTTCCTATCCAAGCAATCTATGAATAGGCCTACTTGGATCTTTACAGAGATGAAGTTGTATTATTCATTGTTTAGCATAGTGTACTTGGGGTCTTAGCCATGCAGCCTAAGGAACTTCCTTGGATCTTCCACAACATGACTTGCAGGGTGGTCAATCTTGTTTTCTTATTGGGTGGGCAAGATAGCTAGTGTTCTCGAGATTGATGTTCAAGGTTTCTCAGAACTCATGTGTGTAGATTAATTTGCAAGATTGAAGAGGTTGCTAGTTATGGAAAAATGGCTAATTATGGCAATTGTGAAAAATGGCTAACTATTGCTAACTATAAAAATGACTAACTCTAGTGACTACAGAAAAAATGACTAACTCTAGTAACTACAGAAAAAATGGCTAAGTCTGGTAATTGCAAAAAATGGGCTAATGCTAGAGACTACACTCTCTATGCTAAGAGCCAACTACACTCTCTACTAAGAGCCCAGAATTTGGCTAACTATGGGAATGTATGCTCTGGGATTGTAACATGAGGTTCCAAGGGAACCGATGATAGGGTCGTATCCACATCAACCGGTTAGTAGACAACGCTTGCACTGTCCTAAGATCTAGCTACTGCCACACATGCAGTAGGTCCACAGGGGTGTTGGGTCTACACTAGCTTAAAGCTAGCAACAGTGATGTAGAGAGCATGTGAGACAACTATAATGAAGACTGAAGAGGTAAATGGTTCAGCCCTCCTTTTAGTGCTAGAAAATTGTAGTGATTGAAAATGTTGACAACTAGAACACCAAGTGGTCCACAGGCATATGGTTTGATCTTGCGTTTTCCTGAGGGCATGCTAGAGGCAAAGATGGGATGCCTTGAATGGTCTTGTTAATCAAACAAGGACTTATCAAATGCGAATGGGGTGTAGCATAGTTAGTTTCAATGCCAATGCAAAACGATGCTAAGTGTCAAGCGATGTTCATGGTGTCAGTGGTGTCAATGGGAGTGAGCATAGTCAAGGGTTTTGACAAGAAATGAAAGTGTTAATGTACTGAGATTGCCACCCAAGCATGGTTATGCATTGAAATGGTAGAAAATGTAAGTAAAATGCTAAAAATGCAAAGAAGGAGAGAGAGAGAGAGAACAAAACACCACCCTAAATGGGGTTGAGTGTAATTAACTCTAGAAGGGATGAGAAGGTATGTTGTATATAATAGGCATAGTGGATAGCATAGTCATAGTCTCAGGAGTGTCTAGCTACAAAGATTGATGTTCTGCTAGGGTGTCTGCGCCTACCAGTTTGGCCATTGTGGTGTGTAATGGGCTATGGTGTCTTGCAGTGTCCTACGATGGGTTGTCGTCGTATGAAACTCTACCTTTCTCCAATTCACTAGAAAGCCTTTGGTTTTTGTCTATCCAAAATGCCAAAATGCTTAAATTTGCCAACCTTGCTTCAATGTTGCCAACCCCTAAAATATTGACTGTTAGGTTTAGCATGAGATGCAGAAAGATTTCCATGTGGTAGTGGGATGGTTGGAGCTACGTTGTCACCCATTTACACTCTCCACTGAGGCTAGCACTATTGTGCTTTGCTATGTTTTGCTTAACTCTATGAAACTACAAGACTGTGACTATGTTGCCAACTACATGTATATGTGCTGAAGGACTACAATGTATCTAAAAAATGCAACTTTGGAGACTATGCTCTGGAACTATGCTCTCCATTGTCTTGCATGGGGTTGAGCATAGTTATAATTTGGGGACAAAAAGGGTACAAAAAAGATGCATTTTTTGCAAACTACACTTACTAGAGGTGGGTTGGAGCTAAACTGAATCCCAGTGCTATGTTGTGGAGGCCTTTAGAGGCTGTTCTGGCTAACTACACTCTAGACTATGCTCATCACAAGAGGTTGACTATGCTCCCAATTGGGGGTGAGTGTAGTCCTAGCACTTGTCAAAACTTGTAGAAACTGACTTCTGGTTAACTATGCTCAACTATGCTTTGTGCTAGTGTTGAGTGTAGTCTCAACACTTAGAGAAAAATTTGCGAAACTTGTGCCTTTGTGCTAACTATGCTTGACTACACTTTAGGGTAGTGGAGAATATATTCTCAACACTTAGAAAAATCTATAGTGGCTAGCTTGACACTTAGAAAAATTTGCAAAACTGACCTTCATGTTGACTACACTTTGAGGTAGTGAAGAGTGTAGTTTGAGCACTTAGAAAATTTCTACACAAAATTATTTTTTTGAGCTAACTATGCTCTTACTAGGATAACTATGCTTTGGAGCAATGGAGAGTGTAGTCCAAGCACTTAGAAAAATTTGCAAAAAGTGGCCTCATGTTGACACTTAGGCAAATTTGTAGTCAATACACCATAGTCCAAATTTGGTAGTGTTTTAGGGATGTACGTAGATGTGAAGGAAAAAAATTTGCACTAGTAGTGGAAAATTTGGCAAGGAAAATGCATGGTAGATTATGGCTTTTAATACAATGGGATTTTCTAGTTCATAAAAGTGCAAGATTAAATTCATATTGAGTAAAGGAAGAGAAATGGATGCTTAGGCATGAAGGAGATCTTGGACTAGACATACAAAGTTAGGATTAGCCATCATGGTGTTGATGCATAAATTTTGGGCACATCAACACCCAGGAAATATTGTTTAAGAAGACTATTTCCTAGGGAACCTCCTGTATGGGAATGGAAACCCAAGAATCGTCGTAGCTGGAAAGTGCTATGTGACATTCTAAAAAAGTAAATTAAACTTGAAAATTGGAAAAATTTAAATCAAAGGACTGTCTTAAATTTCAAGACTTGGTGAGAAATAGGAAAATCACTACTAAATTTAAAATTCTCCTTAGTCTCTTATTGTTGCTACTTATTATTGTTGGTTACTACCCGATGTTCGATCACCAAGTAGTAGCACTATGTATGTGTAGGAGGAGGAGAAGGACGATGAAGATCACCCCAAACAACGGTGTAGGCATCGCTGAAATACAAACACAATCTCAACCCCCTAATAGGATCAGCCCCTTTGCATCGTCTACTACTACTGGTTGCTAACAACTACTGAAACACCATAAATTTTGGAATTCGCATGATTTAGTAGTCCCAGGACTTGGGCAAGGATTCCTACAAGCATGATGTCATGTTGGACTATGTAGACAATGCCGTTTGCGGCACAATCAACGTGGCAACTAGTCACAAGGCCAGTTTGCATGAAAGAGGCACTAGGGGTAGACCGTACAGTCTAGCAAATTTTCTATCTCCTGGGCTGACAAGCTTGCTACACCCTCTAGCTTGCCCAGCTTGACACGTGACCCAGCTGATGGTCTACCCAAGGACCATGCTCGAAGTTGCCGAAAATGCTCAGGATGAATGAAACAGTTCGACAAGTTTTCTAACTACAAGACCTACTACGTATGCTATGCTGCATAGCATAATAGGCTTGGGGAGACTAATAACATCCAAAAGATGCAGATTCACAGAAATTCAATCAGCAAAAACGTGGAAAATTTAGTTAGTGCATCCTCTTCACTTAAGTGCTACGCTGTGCTACGCTACGTAGTGTAGCATAGCATAGCAGGGATACACTCTAACGATACTCCTAATCAGATGGCTTTGATGGAGTAAGCACATTTTCCCAAGCTCCAACTGTCAGATAGGTTTTGTTTGCTGACATGTAAGAACATGACTAAGATCCTGTGACAAAAAATTTGCAAGATTGAGTTAGAATCCAAGCCAAGTTGGGTGCTACGCTGTGCTATGCTATGCAGCGTAGCACAACGTAGCAAGAATAGAATACATGAAGGCTTCCTGCCAAGTGGTTTCAGCAAGAGGATTGCACTTGGTCACACTTTGACCTCCAAGATTGACTATCTCACTTTGCCCTTAGGCTCCAAGCAAGGTTTCTTGACAAAGAATTGTAGATCAGACAAGGGATTCACGTCATATTGGCTGCAACACTGTGCTATGTTGCATAGCGTAAAATAGCATAGCAAGGACACAAAGCACAAGGATGAACTCAGTAGTTCCTAAGACCTTTCAGCATAAAAAGTAGGGTTGTAGTTGCTTGCTTGGCCAGGCCTCAAGTAGGTATTCCTGGCTTTTAGGCATGACTTCTTTCAAGAGTGGTGACTATGCTACACTACACTACGTAGCATAGTACAGCGTAGCGTGCGGGTGTCTATGCTATGCCAATATGCTGGGCAACATAAATAGCATAACATCTATGTGGAAGTCCCAACGCACCTTCAATTAGCTATAGAGCTTGTTGCAATGGTTACTCTCATCTCGGCACTCTTGAACAGACAAAATCAGCAAGTTTGTCTTGTTTTGCACCCACTGACTATCCTTAAAGTTGTCCCTACACTTGACCCTGCTCGTAAGAGGAGGGAAGATGTAGTCCCGGAGCATAGGCTCCACTTTGCATTCACTGTTGGTATTTTTTTTGTAACAAACATAGCAGCTCATTGGACTCTGGCACATGATGCTTGAATAGTATGGTCACAACATAGTAGGTTTCACAACCAACATCACACAGGATCATGGCATAATCATGTTTGCACTCTGTGGGACCCAGGACACATGGCATCCAAACCATGTTTTCCTCCTGCTCTTGGCTCTATAAATGCCTCGGCGAATAATGTTCAAGGGGTTGGCATTTTTGCATGGTTGGCTTTTGGATCCATCATTCCTATGGTTAGCTTCTAGCATTTTTAGCGTGGTTGGCTTTTGAGCATGTTTGGCATTCTAGCATTTTGGCTTCTTGGAAATTAGTCTTGGTAAGCAGATTGGCAAGCAGAAGGACCCTGTTAGCAAGCTATTGATAGTAGTTCAGGGAGCTATGACCATACTGCTTCGTTGTAAGCTATGCCTATCCATACTACCCCTCTATTGTGCATCTCCTTTGGTCAAGCAAAGATCAGATCCTCCAATCTTAGGGTGGTGCACTTTCTTACCCAAGCTTGTTTCATTCTTTGTTTGCTATTATCATATCTTGCATTATTTTTTATCATTTTACATTTGTCGCTTATCATTTCAACTTGCATATAACACCTCCAAAACAAATTTTTACGAAAGGTTATTGTACACCAATTAAGTCTTTGTCTGATCAACTAGAACATACAGGGCACCCTGCTTTTGTTTATCCTAGCACGACCTTTGCACAGATCTAGGGTTAGGCTATATGCCTGGTGACCTCTTTGTGTTCCAGCCACCAACATTTTTGGTCGTTGCAATTTTTGGTGTTAGAAGGAGGACCTTTGGTGCCCTTTTCTCATATCACGGGTAATCTTGCATGCTATTTGTACCTCATCACCTACTAGCATAGACATGACACCCCTGTGGTTGTCTATGCATCATGTGGTGTAGGCTAGTCATAACAACGGTTCCTTTAGGACCCAATAGGATGAAAGCCTCCAACTAATCACCATACTATGTTTACTCTATTTACTGCCCCACACTTCTTGCACCTTCTGTGATGTAACAAACCCTCTAGCACAACACTCTTACTTAGTGTAGTAGGCATAACTCCCTAGCATACCCAGTCTCAGTTTCTCTCTTTTGTAGTTTCCACCTTACAACAGAAGATGATTCCTACAACCACTGCCACCACCACCTTGAACTTGGAGGTTTCCTACACGGTTCAAACACAATAGGTTCCAAGCAACTACTTAGCCAAGTGTTGGCACCACGTCAATCCCTTAGACTACTGCACCTATTACCTGAGCGCTTGGTGCAAGACATAGAGAAATATGATTTCCTCTATGCAAAATTCCAGGAGAATCTACCCTTGGATCGCCAGAAACTCGAGGACAAACGTAACTTCGAGTTCCTCCACCAGAATGGAAGGGAGTTCATCCCTACCCCTAACATCACCATTTCATTGACTAAAATGTATCAATGGATCTTAGACTAGTTGATGCGAGTTAGTAGGTCCAGGGAGCAGGACACAACATCCCATTATGATGAAGCATTCTAGGATGGATAGGAAGACTTGGACTCCCAGTCCAAAGGTGGTGGCTAGACCTATGCTATGATCATCCCTCCCACTTCTATCTTTCGATCGAACCCGCTCTTTGCTTCTGCCCCCTTCATGGTTACCACAACCCCGCCACAACCTACACCTTTGTTAACCATGGACAGCCATCTTATACCTTCTATGTACTAGTAAGTGGGCCCTTCAACTTTGTTGCCAATCACGCTTCCTTCCTAGTCTACCCCAGCATCATACCCAATGATAGTCACGGCTACATTGCCATACATCCACACTCTACCCATGTCATAGTTGCATGTGAGCTTTGCCCCTGGTCCCTCGTCTGCACCTGTCCCACCACTAGTGGCTAACCTAATCTCAATCACATGGTGGGTGCCAACTACTTCTTTCCCTACTGTGCAACCTTCTCTAATGTCGCACTACATGCAACCCCAACCACACTAGCTTCTGCACGTAGTACAGTCAAACACAGGGCTGTGGGCTGCGCTGCTAACCAGGCAAGCTACCAACCCCATACCTCCACCAACCGTCATTACCCCAATAGCACCACCCCCTAGGTGGTGGACCGTCAAGGTAACACCATTTGTAGAAGTGGCCCTAATGGCACCCCCCATGGGCCAGGCTACTGCCTTTACAAAGCCACAAATGATTGTTGGTCAAGTAGCACCGTAACCATCTGCAACATCCCTAGGTCTGGATCAAGCTTTTCAACTTATCTAGACCCTCACTGAGGGCATTAAATTCCTCAAAGCTACTGGTTCCGACACGGTACAGGTCATGGATTTTTACCATGATGACCCTATTAGCTTGACCATCACCATGCTTATGTTGCCCCCTAGGGTGCCACTTCTCCAATTTATAAAATACAACAAGGAGGGTGATCCCAATGCACATTTGGTAATGTTTAGGTTTGAATATCTACTATTGCAACAATGGCCACACACCATCATCTATGTCTTTGCCATGTCTCTGATAGGCAAAGCTCTAGACTAGTATCGTGCACTCCCACGCGCCTCCATCTGAACCTTGGAGGAGCTACTGACTCAGTTTGTGACCTGCTTCAAATACAACTTGAAACCAAAGGTCACATTGGACTAGCTAATGAGCATTAAGTAGGACTTGCTGGAGTCTGTGCAAATATTCATACAACAGTGGAGCACCACCTTGAATGAAATATGTGAGCCTATCGTTGAGGCCCACTTGTTGGCCATCTTCAAGGGGGCAATAAATGACTTTATTAAGTTAAAGCAATACTACCTAGCCCCGTGCTCCCTCAGTCAAGCCTTTTCTTAGACTAAGAGCATCCAGGACGTAGTCGAAGTTAGCAAAGACCCAGCCTATGTTACATACAAAAACACACACATTAAAAAGGATAAAGAGAAGGGCAAGGCCGCAACAACCACGATAGCCACTGTAGCTAGTGAGACTAAACCCAACAATGGCAACAACAAAAAGGTAGCCACAAAAGCTGCTAACGCCACATTTAGCTCAAGCAATGCTGGTGAGCCTTCAACATCAGCACTTGAGGTGTCAACCCTGCCTAGGCCCAACTTTGAGCGCAAGGATCACTCCAAGTATACACCTTGGCCCATTAAGCCTTTAGAACTTTTGAAGAAACTATTGGGGGCTGGGTGTATACAGCATAAATGAATGTCGGAAGAAGCAATCAAATGTCATCAAAGATATTGTGAACTTCTTAAGAAGCCCTCCTTGGCCATGCCCAATGAGTTGCCAGTCCCTAAGAATTTCAAGCTAGAATGGTTCTATGACTACCATCAACTATGTGGTCAAGATACGGACTACTGTTTAGCATTGAAAGACGATATCCAATGCATGATTGATCAAGGCAAGCTGGTCTTGGACGAAATTAGTCTCGTTTTCCCTGAGAACCAGTCAATGCATGTTTACAAGGACCCCCTGAATGCCAACAACACAAGGTACACAATTAACATTATTTGCATAGAAAACAACCTAGAACCACTGTGGCAACTGTTTGTGGTGCATATGCCTCCTCGTAACGCAGCAACCCCGACAACAACAAAAGAAACGTTATAACAACCGTTCATCCTTAAGGTTCCTCCTTAGACATCCACCCCTGCACCCATTGTGCTCAAAGTTGCATCGCCGCCCACACCAACACAACAGGTACCATTTGTCATTAAGGTGCCAAAACATTCAAGCGCCTCTACCATGCAAAGCCAAGCAAGAAAGACTACAACATAGCCTCCTCGTTCAAAAAAATGGGAAGAGCATTTAGCAGATAAGATGGCTAGGGAATGCACCACCTTAGGTCCCCCCAAGCCTACCCCTTTGTTATCTATGCCCATGGCCCCCTCATCATCAGCAACTGGTAATGCCACGCAGACATAATTGTCACTGTCCTGCTCTAGAAAGCAAAGTCCTCAACCTAAAATTGCCCCCCCCCCCTTGGGAGATTTGTCTCCTAGGATGAATGGAGTAGGAAATGGGTAACAAACAACAAGAGGGTGGGTAGGATCTTCTCAATGCCCTTACGTAAGTTAAATAGGCTTTGAAATAGAAAAATATAACTTTGAGCCTATATGACTTGGTAATGACTTCCACTACGCACCGCGATGCCCTAGTTCACATGTTAACATCCATTCTGATGGACGAAAACATGTCGGCCGAGGAGAAAGCGAGCCACGTTGTCATGCTTCTCTCTACGGCCGAGGAACTGTGGCTAGCTTAATTGACATTTCATGATAAGTCCATTAAGGATGACCTTGAAAAGGTTAGGTGATAACAGCGCCCGTGTTCATTACAATTCGGGTCAGCCAATATAAGATTCGAAGGGTACACATTGATGACAAGGCCTCTACAAATGTCATTCCATTTCCCATAGTGGAAAAACTAGGTTTGGTTGATCAAATCAAGCCCACGGAAACTTCATGCCTAAAATCATTCAACGGGGCACGTGTGGTAGTGAAGGGAACTATCCACATTAAATTCATGGTAGGGAGTAGTTCATCAAAAGCGCAGTGTTCATTGTGGTAGCGGAAATGCCGGGGTTCAACCTAATCCTAGGGAGATTATGGCTAGTCCAACTAAGGGCCATTTTCTCACCAATACACTAGGAAATCCACTTACCCTACGTAGGAGGGGAAGTGGAAATCCACGGTGACAAGGTGGCTCCCAAAGCCATAAACAATGTAGGAGTGGAGCAAGGTTCAGAGATTGAAATTTGTGAAAACCAAGCCCCCCTTCAAATAGAAATGCCTGAATAGCTCGAAACTAGTCCAAATGAAGAGACAACGTGGGCTGAGTTACCCTTTAAAGCTGCAAATGATAACATAGAGGAGTATCAATGCCAGTTCACCCAGCCCTATGCTTTGCCTAACCCACATCGGGTTTGGAAACAACTACATAATTTAAAAGTGTCATACTTCCAATGGTATACATTACATTTTACATTCACTTTTTTGGATACATAATTCACGTGTTTACATCTGTCACAATGAATTCACTATTTACATTAAGTCAAATATTTGCTAATTTACGTTTTATGTTAAGCTTTCTTGCTGCATTTCCCTTGTCACCAATACATTATATAAGGCCCGAAATGGCCTAGAACTAGCAAAGGCCCGAAATGGCCTAAAACTAGCAATGGCCTGAAATGGCCTAAAACTAGAGATGACCTGAAATGGCCTAAAACTAAAATGAGAAGCTCCCAAGGGGCCCAAAAAGACAAAGAATAAAGATAAATATAACATATTGACCAAAGTGAAGCAAATGCTTTCACATTACATTCTTCATTCAATCTCAATCAATAATGTTTACAAAAAAAAAAAAAGACTCAAAGACAAAAATAAAAATCTTGTGCCGCCACACTATGCGTCTTCGCCCACACCACCATTCCCTGTTTCACTGGGTCGTGCGTCTCCGTGCGGATCTTGCGGAAGAAAAAAAATAAAACAATGAATCAAAGCTACAACAAAGGCTTTTATAAAATAAACTATGACACAATAAAAAGTGACTAACTTGAGATGGCCCCATATCCATTTCATAGGGTATCCTGTCCATGCCAGCTGCAAGACGTTGCATGATCTCCTCCTTAGTGAGGTTGGCCCAATTCCCATCTCCCAAATCAGGGCTTGCTGCAACTTTTCCCTTTTCCATAGGTGTCCACCTGAGTGGCCCTAGGAAAAAGGTGGTGGTGGTGGTCTCCCCAGCAAGTAGAGTCATTTCCCTTTCAGGAGACTCATTGACCTCCACTTGTTGCATAAATTTCTCATAGGCTCCAGAAGTGCCAATGACATCAAGGAATAGCTCATGGGTCTACAACTTAACCAAACCATCCTGATATTATTTACGATAGGTAGCATGTTCCATTTTATACGTATGTTTATGGTTCTTCTGTGCCTGTCACCACTCGTAAACCTTTGCGCTATAATCATTCCAATCTTGGTTCTTCTAGGCTAGAAGGTTCATTTGCATGCGTTGTTCGATGATCTCACGTGTGGCTTCAATTTTGCTTCGCACGGTCATCCAATACCTTGCATAGTCAATAACAGCCGTATGCCAACTGTCATCGCGAGTGTCCCGAGCCAACAGAAATTCATTCCTAGATTGGAGATCCCTCACCTCAGTGGTTAGGTTGGCCTTCTCTCTCTCAAGCTTCTGTACCTACTTCCAGAGGTCCTCATTTACATGCCTACACTCCCATAAGGAGCATGTCAAGTATAACACACATTTACTTGTTTCATCGTATATGTGACGAGTTACCTTGGCTACCTCTGGCAAAAGTTCGGGCATAGCGTCGACCTTAATGGCTTGCATAGGATCCCACTTGAGATGAGAGGCTACCAACCATACATGGGAGAGTGTTAGTCAATAGTGACAAAGAAAAATTGCAACAACATAGAGAGCCTAGCATAATAATTTTAACATACCAATCTTTGGATTGATCTATCTTAGGCGATCGATCCTGTCATTGACCACCCCCTTCATAAAAGTGAATTTGTCAGGGGTCTCGGTCCAGGGTTGGAGATGGATTGAGGAAGAAGGGCCAAGGGCATCATTAGTGTTTTCCACTGTAAAATAAATTATGATTAGTAATGGAGAGGACAACAACAAAGCTGATGAAAAATGACAAATGATAGTGCAAAGCTCCTACCCAGTAAACCCTTAGGGGTGATAGCGGGAGGATCGTCCATTGATGCACTGTCGAGCAAGTGGTCAAACTCAGCAACATCAAATTGTAGACCCTCTCTTTCCAACTAATTGAAAAGTATGGTGGCGTCCTTGACACTCATGTGCCCTTTGAGTACTGAACCACATTTTGCAAAGAGGTCATCAGTAGGGGCCTCTTCCTCTATGACAGGGACCTCTTCTTCTTCTTTAGTAGGCATCCCTATTCCAAGGGCCAAGGCCTCTTCCTCTCCGTCTTCCTCTGGTAACATAGGATCAAAATAAGTAGGACACTTTAGCATGAAATAGGCACTACGCTATGCTACACTATACAGCGTACAACAACGTAGCAGATGCTACGCTAATCAGACAATTAAATACACTTACCAATTGGGGGTTGCACTATGCAAACTTTGATTCGTAGCTTTTTCCCCCTCTCTTCATTCGTATGGGGAGGCTCCTCTGTAGGACAAGACTTATTACGCTGCATTCCAGTCTTAACTATTTCTACAATGAGGTGCTCCCCCCTTAACACATTGCCTATGTTGATAGGAGGCACCTCTCCCACACTGTCTTGGGTACGAAAGGGTCATGCCACCTGATCTCTCGTTGTTATTGAGAGCGACTCCCTGATAGCTTTTGGGGGGTCTTGGGATTAGGTGGTGTAGAAAACCTAGCAAATCCATGGCTTAGATATCTTGTTGCAATCCTATTGTACCTAGATGCCATTTTCACGAACCACCAGGAATTCTACAAACCATCGCAAGCAAGCTATGAAAAAGTCATAGTGCACATTGAAATGAGAGTCAAGGTTCTCACGAAGCTTGACCATTTTAGCACGCAAGCCTTCTAAAAGGTACTTGGCCTAGTTATAACGGGTCTCTTTCTTCATGACCTCCCTCATTACCCAAGCCTACTCCACATTAAGGATTTTTCCTTGGAGAGTAGCTTGGGGAAAGCATGGGCACGAAAGACAAGGTAAACCATTTGGGCCACTGCTAGCTTGACCTTGTGGATGTAAATCCCCTTTTGGTTCTTGCTTGTCCCTAGCCATTCCTCGATATCCCCTTGATGGTTTGCATCTTTCCTATATTTTTCTCCTATAGGGAGACCATTAGAAGGAACATCGAAAAGATCCGTAAATAGTTGATCGTTAATGTTGAATACCACTCCCACGTTTTGAACACATGTGCGGAAGTGGTCGGTCTTCTTAGAGAAGGAATCAGCAAGGGAAAGCATTTCTGTAGTCGGGACACTTGGATTTACAGCCAGAAATAAATCCATGAGCCTAGCCTCCTAAATGTTGTTAACAAGGATGGTTGGGGCCCCATTTTAGAGCCAACGCTGAGTCTCCTCCACCTCCCCATACTTGAAGAAGAGGTTAGTATCGTCATGCCCAGAGGTGATCACTGTGACCTCTTGGGATTCCCTTGTTACTGCACTGGTTAGTGATAAACAAGAAAGTTAGCAAACGAAAAAAGGCACATCATCACTTGAACACATAATGACAAATGCATAGTTTACATTACCAAGTTTAAATGGTGTAGGAAATGGTGGAAGTTCCACCATAACATCTTCAATGGTAATCAGTCGACACGATGCCCATTCACTATCCAACTAGCCAACTTCCTTACATTTCCCATAGAATTTAGAATACCTAGTTAGATAGGCTTTAAAATCAAGTCCAAGTTGTTCTATCACACCAGCACATACGTTCCTGGTAGAAGAGAACTCTTGTAGAGCCGTTTGGGCCAATGCCAACGTATCTGTGTCACTGTGAAGAACACTCTCATCAATATAAAACCTAGCAACATACAAGAATACAGTAAGCATTTTTTTTATAGCATAAGGAAAATCATACAACACGTTAAAATACCTTCATAGGACTCACTCGTCGGCATAGTAAATGATCCAGGTGGGTTCTGAAAGTAGGTGCCCATGTGATGAGCAACGTACAACATGTTGTACAAATGGTAGCATTTGTATTCGGGCGTGTCCCAGATCCAACTTAGGTATCTCAAGCTCCTTGGCCGTTGGTCTGAGCCTTCTTCCCCTTTGCCCTCGATCGACCTGTCAGTCATGAACTTTAGAATGCCCCGGTTTGCCTCGGGCAATAATGTTTCTATAAGTACAGCTGCTATATTGGCCGATAAGTATGATCACATGATCATACTAAAATGGTGGGGGAGAAAATTTAGGAAGTCTTGTGAACCCTCCCGAAACCAGACAGCCTACTGCCCTACCCGTGCGTGGGGTGGGGGGCATTGGCCATAAGTTCATTAAGGTAGCATAGGACTCCTACCATCTCAAGGATGATCAGAACAGGTTTCAACATGACATTGCATGATAAAGAACCAAACGTTAGCATTGTGTTTAAGTGATGATTATTGATGTAGCATAGCATGACCCTCTATTTACATATAACATAGCATGATCCTCCAATTACAAATTTTCCTTTAGCATGAAACAACATGTCCCCCATAGAATAGAGGTAAACATTGCATGCGACGTAACAAAATATCACGCGTAGCGTAGCTTAGCAGTTAAGCCTCGTGTAGCGTGACATGGCAGGTGCATCCCATAGTGTAACAATTACGTGCTAATAGCATAATGTAGTAGACATGTCTTGTACATCATAGCGTAACGATTTTTCATAAGGGTGATGGCTACGTTAGGTGCAACGTAGCAAGATGAATGCACCGCGTGCAGCATAGTAAATGAACAAATACAAGTAGACATGTAACAATGTAACAAGAAGAACACTGTAACAGGTGTCGCAATGTAGCAAATTTGGTAGTACAGTGAATATAACAGCATAGCAACATTACAAGTTTGACAACATAGCAATGTGACAGAATGTCAATATAACAGCCTAAGGGCCTGATAACATAACAGTGTAGCCTAACAAAAACAGTGTTACAGTCTTATCAGCACAGGTGAAAAATAATTCATAGTGCCCCTATTGTCCCAACCCTACCCTACTGCATGACATAGCTCATGCTACGCTATGCCAAGCATGTGTCACGCTGTCCTAGACCTTTGCAAACAAAAAAACTCCTCTAAAGGCGGTACGCTACATCGAGCGTGTACTATGTCGCCTAGAACTGCCCAAACCCTTATGATAGCACAGTCACCATTCTTAACAATGGCGGCTAGGGCAGTACTACATGTAGCCATAACATAGCAACCATACAGCCACTGCGGCTAAGTGGTGATAACCATGGCGTAGTGGCCAAAACAACAACTAAAACAGTGATAATAGTTGCAAAAATAACAATAGTAATGGCAATGGAAATCTAACCCGATGCATCACATAATGGAAACAAGGGTAGTGTAATGAATTACTGAGTATATGGAGCCTCTTGCCGCACCTCAACGTGAGCCTTGGACAGGCGTCCTAGAGTGTGCCTCTCTTTATTCACCTTGGCTAGTCCCCGATGCTTGCGTTCGCCTTTGCACGCCATTACCTCGTTTACAAACTAGTAGTACTAATTGCTACGCTACGCCTATCACACACACTCTCAGTTTGACCATGCTACACTCTGAGTGTAGGCTCTAACAATGAAAATGACAAGTTTACCAAGGGGTAATCGCCTATTTATAGCCGATGCAGTAAAATACTTATCATTTTCACGTTTCGGGTAATGCAAGACACTACGATAGGGTAGCACTACTGTAACATAGTGTCACTATAGCGTAGCACTCATCAACAGCGTGGTAAGTGGGCCCACCAAAATTCTTACTCTACATTTATAAGTTTTAAACCAATGATAGTCCTCAAAGACCTTAAACTAACAATTTTAACCTACAATACGATCACACCACGGTCCTCAAAGACCTTAAACTAATAACGTTAATCTACAATATAGCCCAATGATGATCCACCATGACCATAAATTGGTAATTTTAACAATTCATTTTACAGCCAGTTATGGTCCACCATGACCTTAAAATGGCAATTTTAGCATTCATAGTATACTTTAGATCAAACTTTACATTATCATGGTCCACCATGACCTTAAACTGGTAATCTTAGCATTCTCCCTACAACGGAGCCCAGTTATGATACACCATGATCTTAAAATGGCAATTTTAACATTCATTTTACATTTTAGATCAAAATATTACATTATTGTGGTCCACTAAGACCTTAAACTAGCAATTATATTATGTTGCATCATTGATTTACATATATTCATTACATACTATTGCTTCAAACAATTATCACTTGACTTGGTTTATTTACTTGTTGTGATAGCTCCACCTAAAAAAATGGCTATGCATGGTGATCTTTGTTTGCCTTTGACCTTAATAGGTCCCTATGGCAAGTTTACAAGATGTTTGAATCAAGAATTGATAGACCTTGAATTATTCTCTCATAACACCATAGCATCCTTGGAAACATCCCTAGATTGGTTGGAACATTTGGTCCAAGCCTTGGACTTAAAGGCCAAGGATGTGACTGAGGACCCTTTCACTAAGATCCCCGTAACTACTGCTAGAGGTGAAATAGAAACCTTGAAGGTTAGCTCTTTATTACATCCACAGGTACACCAAGACATCTCAAAAGTTCTCCATGACAATGTTAAAGTGTTTGCATGGTCATATGATGACATGCCAGGCCTTGACCCACGGCTCATACAACACAACATCATCCTAGATCTGTGTGTCAAAGTAATCAAGCAAAAAGCTTGTAAAATCAAACCAGAGATTACACTAGCTATACATGATGAAATCACCAAGCTTTATCAAGTTGGTTTCATCTCGGTGGTCGATTACTCGAAATGGGTATTGAACATCGTTGTAGTTTCTAAGAAAATAGGAGGTATACGAATTTATATAGACTTTTGATACTTGAAAAAAGTAATGATTAAAGATGATTTACCATTGCCAAGTATAGATCAACTTATAGACACTACAACTGGTCATGCCTTGCTATCCTTCATGGATGGCTTTTCAGGCTATAACCAGATCTGTATAAACCCGAAGCATTAGTTGTCAACCACTTTCATGACCCCTTGGAGAACCTTCTGTTATACAATGATGTCCTGTGGACTCAAAAATACTAGAGCAACTTATCAACGAGCGATGACATATATTTTTAGTGACTACCTCTTTGAGAGATTGCACGATGACGTGGATGACATAGCAGTCAAGTCTAAAGAAGCTATTGATCATTCCAACGATCTCAATATAGTCCTCCAATGTTATCATAGGCATGATCTATGCGTCAACCCTAAGAAATGTGTTTTCAGAGTTAAAACTGGATGCATGCTAGGTTTCGTAGTATCGGAAACAGGAATACGAGTGGACCCCAATAAAGTGAGGGCCATCATTAACTTAGCACTGCCTACAAACCTTAAAGAATTATGCAGGTTACAAGGTAGAGTGTAGTTTATCAGAAGGTTTATCGCAAGGTTGATAGACAAGATACACCTCATGCAACACCTACTTAAAAAGGGGGTCAACTTTGAGTGGACATATCAATGTCAACAAGCCTTTGGTAACCTAAAGAAAGAGCTTTTGCATCTCCCAATTGTTTACCCACCATAGAGGGATAAGCCTTTCTACATCTACCTTGCCACTTCAGACACATTTATTGCTACATTGCTATGTCAAAAAAGAGATGACGAGTTTGAAATCTTGGTCTACCACTTAAGCCACACATTAATAGCTTATGACGTAAAGTACAATGAGGTAGAAAAATATTGTCTCTCCCTAGTATTTGCATTAAAAAAGTGGAGACATTACCTATTTCATAGCAAGGTTAACACCGTATGCAAGAGCAATGTACTTTAGGCTATCACAACCAACTTGTATGAGAGTAGTAGGATAGCCCAATGGAAAGCTATAACGGCAAAATTTGATTTACATTATGTAGCTCAATCATCAACAAAGGGTCAAGAAATAGCCACATAGCTTACGACTTCACTTGTTAACGATCAAGCAATAATAGAACCTAAATTCCAGGATGAACACATCAGTAGCCTAAACTCTGTACCATCTGATTTCGAAGCAAGGTTACATTTTGATGGTGCTTCAACTACATGAGGAAGAAACACCACCATAATTATTAAATTTCCCTTCAAGGAAATTCGATCCTTTGCATATTTCTTTACGTTCCTTTGTATGAACAATGTAGCTAAGTATGAAGGACTTCTTAGGGGCCTCTTAGCAG
Organism: Gnetum montanum; assembly: GCA_015680685.1. NCBI lineage: Eukaryota > Viridiplantae > Streptophyta > Gnetopsida > Gnetales > Gnetaceae > Gnetum > Gnetum montanum. Next base: position 267,366 of record MNCI01007868.1, read on the forward strand.
CCCAAGAGCTAAAGATCCAACATTTGGTAGTCTGGGGTGACTCGCAATTAGTTGTAAACCAGATCACTGAAGTCTATGCTTGTAAGTTTTTGCATTTGCAACCTTATTGCGATCTAGCTAAGAGTTTACTAAAATAATCTACAACGTTAGACATTCAACATGTTCCTTGCAACGAGAACACCGTAGTTGATGCTTTAGCCACGTTAGCATTGAATGTGCCACCGCACTTGTTTGAAACTTTACATGTCTTGATAATAGAATGCACAAATCCTATTACTCAAGTAGCACATATCACATATGTCAGTGTGATAGATATCCAAGAATGGTATGTAAACATCAAAGAATACCTTCAACATAGCGAACCCCCACACGGCTTGACATTTGCTCAAAAGGATGTAATACGAAAGTGAGCTCGACAATACGTCCTCATAGGAGATAACACCTTATGCAAACACTCCTTTGATGGGATATTACTAACTTGTGTTGGTGGGGAAGAAGCACAAAAAATTGTTAACGAAATCCATGAGGGACTATGTGGAGGACACATAGCCCCTAGGTCTATGATAGTAAACATCAGACGCCTAGGATACTGCTGGCCTTGCATCGAACAAGATTGCCTTGAAAAAGTTAGGACATGTGATATATGTCAATGCCATGCAAATCTCATACATGTGTTACCTACCGAGTTACATCCTACATAGATTACATGACCATTCCAATGATGGGGACTAGACATCATAGGACCCATCACACCTAAGTCTTCCATAGGACATAGCTTCATTATCACTGCAACTAAATACCTCACAAAGTGGGTAGAAGCTATTCCCCTAAGAAAGACCACATCTCAATAGGTTTTCTACTTCATCTTGGATAACATAGTAACAAGGTTTGGTCTTCCCATGACTATTGTGATGGACAATGGGCCACAGTTTAGTATTGTGGAAACCAAAACCTTTTGAATAACCTTGACATCAAGTAATTGTTTTCATCCCCATATTACCCACAGGCCAATGGTTAGGTAGAGGCAAAAAATAAAATCATTATCAAATTTTTCAAAAGAATGCTTAGTAGCAGTAAAAGGCAATGGAATGAGCAAATCCTCTAGTGGGCTTATCGTATGACATGCCGGACAGCTACAGGTAAGACTCCATATAGTCTTGTCTATGGATTTGAAGCAGTGTTACCTCTTGAATTGCACGTTTCATCACTTCGGATGATCCTCTCAAACATTGTAGACAAGGCTCAAAACTATGATTTAAGATTCATCGATCTTAACTCTATAGAGGAGGAGCGTGCTTGAACACTTGATCGCATTGAATGGTACTAGGATAAACAACAACAAAAGTACCATTGAAATTTACATCAACGATCGATCAAGAAGGGGGACCTAGTTCTCAAGGCTATTCGTGAACATGTAAACAAATTCTCAACCAACTAGGAAGGCCCTTTCGTAGTCACACAAGCCTATGAGAATGGGGCCTTCAAACTAGTTGATATGGATGGCAACAAGTTCACAAATCTTGTCAACAATTTGTATCTCAAGCCATACTACGTTTAATGTAAAGGATCACATCAGGTATAGAGTAAGGTAATAAAATCGTCCACTATGACGTAAAACTGGCATAGATAGTTTGCTATGACTATAAACTAGCATAGCACATCCTGGGGATACGACGTAAAAATGGCACCCCCAACATGGTCCACTATGATCTTGAACTGGCCATCCATCGTTTGCTACGATGTAAAACTGGCAAAGAATGTTTTCTATGATATAAAATTGGCACAGATAGTCCGTTATGACTATAAACTAGCACAGCACATCCTGGGGCTACGACATAAAATTGGCACCTCCAGCATGATCGACTATGACCTTAAATTGATCCTCCACCATCTGTTACAATGTTAAACTAGCATAGCGATCTTCTAGGACCTTAAACTAGCACATCACGGTCTGCTGGGACCTTACACCAACACATCTGATGGTCTACCAAGACCTTAAACTGGGTTTGCAGTGCAACACCCTCCTAGCTCACATCCACGACCCTACGAACACACGAGCATGCACATTTTAAGATTTTTGGACAACACGGGGTGGGACACTACAGTTTCAAAATGTAATTCATGATGCTAAGGAAAAATCCTCTAGAACACATGAAACGTCAGCATTCTTGGCATCTTGCTAACCTTCCAGAGATGTTGTTTGACATCATGCTAACTTTCTGGAGCTACTACTACCACATCCACTCATCCTAGTAGTAGCTCTTGTCGTCAACACCTGCTACTTGAGGCCCAGCACTATTGTGGCCCAGCCACAAGGTTGCCACCCTCTAGCCCTTGTCACTATCCAAGACCAAGAGGCGTTTAGCTGTTAGGTTCCTTACCTTGCAGTTGGACTGCATGATGTTTGCCTTGGACGAGGAATCCTAAGGACCTGCATCACTGCTACTCCTAGTCTCTTTCGTACCACCATTTCTAGCCTACCATGGCTGGGATCTATGCTGGCCTTCCTGCTTTAGACATCGCACACCTTAGCAACAATGCTCGCCACTCCAGCAGTGTCTAAAGAAAGTGGGACTTTACCCTCACATCACTTCATGATCATTTTTCTGGTTTTCTCTCTGTTGTGTTTGCAGGATACAAGCCAAGATGGCATTGTTCTGAGACACTACATTTTTCTGAAGTAATCACTTTGATTATCTTAGCTACTTGGGAGTGCACACCCTATTCTCCCTTTCAGCCAGTTTAACCTCTGTTCCTTATACTTGCAATTTTTCATATCTTTTTATAAGATTTTCCAATGCACATAAAGTCCCTTCACATGCCCAATCCTCATGTCCATGATCGGCATAATGCAACTCACCCCATGGGAAGCATCTGTAGGAAAGTCAAAGCCCCACATGGATGAAGCACAACTCATCTTGGGGAGGAAATACATGTCCTGCTACAAAAAGTTGCTTACAAGTGAACGTGGACGTACAACAAAGAAAAGGCACAAAAATGCACAAAAAAAGCTCCAAAAAAAGAAGGGTTCCTAAAAAAATGGCACAGCAGCTGCTTTACACTCTCTTTGGCCACAAATTGACCATCTCTTTGCACTCTGGTGAGAGGTCAAAGGCTAACAAAGAAAGACACCCATGTGTGTTGATTCCCTCATAAGCACTTCGATGAGGGATCACACTACAACAACAGTTTCTCAAAGCATTGCATCTCATACTCATTTCTTCCCTGACATATTTCTTCAACTCCATCCCTTATCCCCTATCCTACATTACTCTCCCAACATTCTCACATGTAGCGAAGTGTATTCTAAGCAGACATTGAAGAACGATGTTGGTGTCTGGTTCTTCATGGTGTTTCGTATTCTTTGTCAACATCTCTTGGGCAGATCCTCCAGACATCAACAAAGAGGGGCCATTGAAACACCATATATTTTGATATTCTCATGATTCATCAATCCTGGGATTTGGGTAAGGGTTCTCGCAAGCATGATGTCATGTTGGACCATGCAAACAATGCCCTCTGCGACACAGTCAATGTGGCACCTAGTCACAAGGCCAATTTTCATGAAAGAGGCATTGGGGGTAGACCGTACAGTCTAGAAAATTTTCTATCTCTTGGGCTGACTGGCTTGCTACACCCTCTAGCTTACCCAACTTGACACTTGACCTGGCTGACAGTCTACCTAGGGACCATGATAGGAGTTGCTGAATGTGCTCAAGATGAATGAAACAGTTTAACAAGTTTTCTAATTGCAAGACCTACTACGCTACGCTACACTACATAGTGTAGTAGGCCTTGGGGGAGACTGATAACACCTAAAAGATGCAGATTCACAATAATTCATTCCTTCAGGATATCTACCTCACTTCATCCTTGATGCATGAGTAACGTGACATAGCAAAAACATGACAAATTTTATCAGTGCATCGTCTTCACTTAAGTGGGATACACGATGACAATACTCCTACTCAGATGGCTCTAGTGGAGTAAGCACATTTGCCTAAGCTCCAACCATTAGATAGGTTTGCTCTACTAACATGCCAGGACATGAATAACATCCTATGAAAAAATGTTTTCAAGATTGAGTCAAAATCCAAGCCAAGCTAGATGGTATGCTATGCTACACTATGCAACATAGCATAGTGTAGCGAGGATAGAACACAAGAAGGCCCCCTGCCAAGTGGTTTTAGTAAGAGGATTGCACTTGGTCATACTTTGGCCTTCAAGATTGACTATCTCACTTTTCCCTCAGGCTCCAAGAAAGGTTCTTGACAAAGCATTGCAAATTAAATAAGGGATTCACGTCACACTGGTTGCTATGCTGTGCTATGCTAAATAGCATAACACAGCGTAGCAAGGACACAAAGCACAAGGATGAACTCAGCAGGTCCTAAGACCTTTTAGCATAAAAGATAAGGTTACAATTGCTTACTTGGCTAGGCCTCAAATAGGTATTCCTAGCTTTCAAGCAGGACTTCTTTTAAGACTAGCGACTATGCTATGCTACGCTACGTAGCGTAACATAGCGTAGTGTGCGGGATGTCTATGCTACGCCAATACGCTAGGTAGCGTAAACATCATAACACCCGCGTGGAAGTCCTAAGGCACCTTCGGTTAGCTCTAGAGCTTGTTGCAATGGTTACTCTCATCTCGGCATCTCTTCAATAAACAAAATCAGTAAGTTTGTCTTGTTTTGCACCCCCCTGACTGTCCTCAAAGTTGTCCCTATGCTTGACCCTGTTCGTAAGAGTAAGAAAGACGTAGTCCCAGAGCACAGGCTCCACTTTGCATTCACTGTTGGCATTTTTTTTGTAACAAACATGGCAGCTCACTAGACTTTGGCACATGCAGCTTGAACGGTATGGTCACAACATAGAAAGTTTTACAACCAACATCACACAACATCATGGCATAATCACGTTTTTACTTTGTGGGACCCAGGACATGTGGCATCCAAACCACGTTTTCCTCCTACTCCTGGCTCTATAAATACCTCAGTGAACAATGTTCAAGGGGTTGGCTTTTTTGCATGGTTGGCTTTTGGATCCATCATTCTTGTGGTTAGCTTCTAACATTTTTAGCGTGGTTGGCTTTTGAGCGTGTTTGACATTTTTGGCTTTTTGGTAATTAGTCTTGGTAGCAGTTCAGGGAGCTATGACCATACTGCTTTGTTGTAAGCTATGCCTATCCATATTGCCCCTCTGTTGTGCATCTCCTTCGGTCAAGCAAAGATCAGATCCCCCGATCTTGGGGCAGTGCACTTTCTTACCCAAGCCTGTTTCATTCTCTATTTTCTATTATCATATCTTTCATTATTTTTTATCATTTTACATTTGTCCCTTACCATTTCAACTTGCATATAATGCCTCCAAAAAAAATGTTTACGAAAGGTTATTGTACACCGATTAAGTCCATATTTGATCAACTAGACTGTTCAAGGCACCCTATTTCCATTTATCCTAGCACGACCCTCGCACAGATCCAGGGTTAGGTTGTACACCCGGTGACCTCTTGGTGTTCTAGCCATCGATGTTTTCAGTCACTACAGCTACCACTTGCTAACTATTGGCCATCTGTTTCTTAATCCATAAGCAAGAGAGAGATAGAGAGAGAGAGAGAGATAGAGCACCGATCCCCTATTCCCATCCTTTGATGGGAAAGGGGAAGTCCATTCTTTGTTGTTGACACATATCTAATGTGCAACCATAGCTACCACCATTTACACCTATCATGCATTTGCCCTACATGTGTAGTATGTCATTTAGAGCTACCACTGTTTATGCCTATCTACCACATGTAGCACATCTTTAGAGCTATCATCATTTGCGCTCGTCGACCATATGCATAGCTCGTATGTTAGTCACACATAATTGGGAGAGGGAGAGAGAGATCTATCCCACTGCCAACCACCACCAAAATTCATATGCTAGTTAGTGAATGCCATAGGCTTGCTACTATTGCCTATAATGCTTGTTGATGCTACTTGAGATATTGGAAGAGGGAGGCCTAAATATCTATATGCTACTTGCCCTCATCCTGTGCTACTTACTACTAGAAAGAGAGAGAGTGCCCTCGATTTTCCTCCTCCATTCTCCACTTGGAATTAGATCAGTCATCCAGAAAATCCTCCTTTTCTTGGACTATTCTGGTTCTTTATGGTTTGGCCTTTTTTGAGAGTTGTCAGTCCCCCTTAGACACAAAAAATTAAAACTAATTTTATAGCATCCACAAACACAAAATGGTAGGAAATGAAAACACCACTCTAGGATATGTTAGGGGGTACTAAATGTGCACATCTAAGGAATTACGCTTGCATTAATGACGGTTTGTTCAAATTGTAGTGACATGGGCTCCTATTCTTTCTGCTCATGCCTGCTGTTTTTCAGCTTCCCACACTAGTTTTAAAATGGAGGGAACATGATCAATAAAATTTAAAATTGGAAGGTGTTTATAATGCATTATTTTAAATTGTTTAAAAAAAACCATGGTCAAAATTAAGTACATATGACTAGCTAGGAAAATCATTGCATCTTTTTCACCATTATTATAAGCCATGCCATGTGATTAGGCCCTCAAGTAACACTTAAGTATTATGATGACATATTTGAACATTTCCAAAAGAGGTGCTTGATGGCCACTTACTTTACATTAATTTATGTATTAAGCCAAACCTGACTTTTGACATTAGTAGAATTATAGATGTTGACGATTTACAACATCATTGCTTTGTTTGACATGATATACTTCCATTCACTCCTAAAAAGTATGTGGTTTCAAATTTCCTGCATTATACACCATGAAGGAGTAAACACATCAATGTAACTTGTACCCAACATGTGTCAACCATTCTAAAACTGGTACCACTAATGTTCAACTTTGTTCTTTATCTCTCCCCTCCCAAATGATAAGCAGAATTTCATGTCACGATTTACCCTTTCTCTTTTTTTTTCAATTATTCTATTTGAAACTATGACATCGTTTGAATTCAGTGAAAGATTTATAAACTTTGATATCATTCATAAAAGTGGAATATGATGGCATTTGATCTTTAATTTATTGTTTTGAAATTACCTTATTATAAGTTGCTTTTGGAATGTGATTTACTAAGGTTTTTTGTAAATTCATTAGTTATACTGAAACTGAGCAAATCAAAATTTTTTAAAAAGAAGACACAAAGAACAAGGATAGTATTTTCAAGAAATACAATAGCTAAAAACATGAAATATTTCATTGAAAGCAATGCAGCATAAACCTAAACATATACTATGGGCAGAAAAATATGGTTGGATGTGGAAGGAAATAAAATTTACTTGGAAGATATTATAGGTAAATGATGTAATCAGCTTGATTTCAAAGTTTTCAGTCTTACAACTAAAATTCCAATTAGATCTCACATCTTAATCAACAAGAGTAGTTTGAGTTCACATCAAGATGGTGTTGAGGTTTAAAATTTTGGTGCTAAACAAATAAGTCATGGCCCCATGCCTACCATGGATGATGTTGGCATCAACACTTAGCCCCCAAACAAGAAATTGCATTAAAGTGAAAGGAATAGAAAAACCATAGAAATTTCAAAAAGAGATGCAAAAGATAGAGGATTGAAGATATCTTAAAGCAAAAATAAATTAAAATTTGAAAGCAAACTATACTGATCTAAACATGATTAAAATAATCATATAATCAAGAGAGAACTAAATGTGGAACATCCTTGCCACACCATCTTATTTAATCAAGATCAAAGCATATATTTTTTATAAATCATAACTTTAACTATATATATATATATATAATTAAGATTGTGTTGACGATCGTTTGGGACGCGACCGCCAACGAGTGTCCTCGAACAGGATTTAGGTGCTTGCTGGTCTCTGGCAACACCAAGGCCTAGATACCTCCAAATAGACTCAGTAGTTAATGTGAGTATGTGTGTGTGCTGTTGCGATGTGTGGTTGTGAAAATATGAAACGATTACGTTGTGTGTAAACTACAAATGACTTATCTTAAAGAGATTCAGCCAACTTTGCCAAGTACTGTGAGTTGTTGAGAGTTCCTATTTTGTTCAATTGCCTAGTCTACACGGTCCTTATAATACCTACTTGTAACAAATAAAATTTTGTAAAAACATTTGAGCACAACTCTACGAATCTACTTCTAATTTTCCCCAGAGAATGAGATAGTTCCACAAGAAAACTAGAAATAGAGCGCGATTCAATGGAAATTAGAGATAAGAGAAAAAGAAAGAAAATTTGTGTAAAGACCTCAAATATTTAAACAAGGTAAAATGATATGAGTAAACACTTCACAATAAAGCTATCCCAAATTCAATATCTATGAATTGTTTAAACTTCCAAGGCTCAAATAAGCAATTTTTTCAAGACAATCCTACTATGCTACTAAAAATTGCTGCGTAAACTATCACGTACGAGACTCCATTTCGACTAGATAATACAAGTCAACAATTGCATTCAATAGAACCTTCAAAAGACTTGACAATTTCTAATTGAAATACCATGGAGATTCACTTTAAAGATAAAAAGAAGCTATTCTGGTCCCATCAAAATACCAAATATTTTCTGAACCCTCTTGACTATTGAATTGTTCAACGACATGACTACAAACAGAGGCTCTCTTACAACGATCTCAATTGCAGTTTTTATACATTGCACAATAACCAAATCCACTACTAAAATGCTCTTAAGGCTTTCAAACACAAGCGCTTCTATGGCAAAATTTTAATAGAAATTTTTAGTTATGCAACAAGCACAATAAGAGCAATCTAAAAATCCCAAAATTATTTCCCAAGGATAATACTATCTAAACTACTAGCTAAACAATTTAAACAAAATAAAAAACAATAAGCATAACTCACAAGACTATGACAAAGAGGCTGAAATCTTTAGTTTAGCCAGTCATCTTACAAGCAATCTTTCACAATTTCTTCTTTACAATGCTCTTCTAAGACCCAAAGTGTGTCTCTAAGTGAGAGCTAGTAATCCTCCAAAGTGTGTTGTATTGTCCTCCCCTTGTGATCCTTTTTCTTCTTACCCCTGAAGCCTTTTCATAGGGTTCAAAGGTAGTTACATACTTTAAAATATCTTAGCTAACTTCTCTCCCAAGTAAGGAAGTTACAACTTACCCAACTAGTTAGGAGATATTTCTCACCAATTTAGTTGGGAAGTTATGTAGTTAGGAAGTTATATATAAAGTTAGGAGGAATTTATGCTAACATTGATATTTGTAAATATTACAAATATTTTATGGGTAATAACTTATACAATAATATTTGAAAAAAAAAATTCAAGACCTCAATATTATGAGAGCTTCATTCACTTGGAATAATTAAATTAATGGTAAGTCTTTAGCCTGGCACTTGGAATAATTAAATTAATGGTAAGTCTTCAACGATGGATAAAAATGCAACTCCAGCATCAGTTAAAATATCTCTTGCTCTACTGATTCGGTTGTACACCTATGTTAGTGTACCTTCATGTCTCTGTTGCCGCATTCAGTGGATTGGTATGGTGATAACGAATGCGTCGGTGTTGGGCATTGCTGTTGTTTTGGGAAATTTCGGATTGCAGGTTCACCATTACAAAGTTTTCTCTAGAAGCAGTTAACGCAGCAACCAAAATGTATTCTCACGTGTTGCCGATGAAATTCATAAAAGATTATTTTCGTTCATGTTCTGTTTTCTTATTTTCGTTAGCGCTTCAAAAAATTAGAGATTCAACCCAATCAGATTATTTTCGTTCATGTTTTGTTTGCTTGCAGTCACGTAGGATTTGTGCACGAATGATTAATTTCTCAATCTTCTGAGAAAGTCTTCAGAAGAGTTAACATTGCCTTCAAAGTTGTTGAATGATAAATTTAAAATCTGAAGAAAAGTAAGGTTGGACAAAGACTCTGGAATAGAACTTGTAATCTTTCTATGAAAAAAAAACATGTTCTCCTGTGTAAGCTTGTTGCCCAAGGATTTTGACCAGTTCCCATCAACAATGTTTGAAGGAAAAATTAACATTGACCACATTCAACCATTCAACAATATGAATTGCAATGTTCGTATTTAATCAGTGCAGAAATAATTTTACCTTGCACCACTAGACTGCTGAATTTGTGTTGCTGTAGAGATTCATAAGCTTACTATAGGAATGATGCTCCTATATATATTTTTTCTTACATAAAAAGAATGCTATTGTTAGCTTATTCTTTTCCTCTCAAGCTGAAAATTTAGCCACTTCTCCAAAAACTCTTAACCAATTTAATCTTGCCTACTGCATGAAATGGCCAAATGTGCCAACATTTTTGTCCCCTTAAAAGCTTAAAAAAAAGCTTGTGCAGCCTCATTTCAAAACTGAAACATACTAAAAATTTCATTGAATTTTTACAACTAAATAAAAATATTTTGGGAGAAAAATTCCCATCAACATAAGGTTTGATGGTATAAAAACCTCATTCCTAAGAGAAAAAACAAACTGTACATTATCAAGTCCTTCATGAACTATTCTTGGGATGGAAACTGAATTGTGAGGGTTACCCTAGTAGGAATCCTCATCTCTCTAACTGTTTCATAGGAAATTTCTAATGTGTTGAAGGTTGTTCAGTTGTTCTCTGGCTTGGTGGAGCTATCACCTTGATCTACTGGAGCTTTCTCTTCAGCACTTTTCTCATTTTCTTTTTCAGATGAGCTCTTCTGTTCTTCTCTATTGGGTCCTTCATTTTCCTCTTGGGAGATAAAGGCTTCTTCCCATCCTCATGATGACTCTTCATTGGTTGGTTGCTCTTCTCCTTTTCCTTTTTCCTTGGTGCAATCTTGGTATTTCCCCCAAACATTGGACTCTATCTCCAAACCTCTAGTGAGAAAAGAAAATTCATCAAACAACCAAGCCATAAAAGGACACTCTTTCGAAGCTCCACATGATCTAGCTTTTAGGTAGGCCTTCAACACATGTTTAGGGCAACATCCCATCACATATGGAATAAAAGGCTTTCTTATTGCTCTACCAAACCCCATCTTCCTCTTTCAAATTAGCTCTCTCTTACTTTCCTTACTCAACTTGAATTGAAAGATGATGAAATCTTAGGCAACCTAACCCTCTTTTTATAGGTGCTAGAAATTTAAACTTCCCCACAAGAGTCTTCAACCAAGCTTCGTTCTTTTTAGGCATTCTAACCATTTGTCACAATCCTCACTAAGTGATGGATGAGTCACCTTCTCCACTTGTCACACTTGTAGAATTCCACTTGTTTCACTTGTAGGCATCCACTTGCCTCACTTGAAGGAAAACTATTTTCTAATTTAAATAAAGCATAATTAAACATATTAATTGATACTATATTCCTAGTAATACTTACTTAATAGTATATACATATATTATTTTGTGCAAGGACATCTTCAAGTTGTATGCAATTGTCCCAAATAATGTTTTATATGCAAAACATTATATGGAAATTGCAATTCCATGTCATCCAAAGTTGATAATTTGTAAGTATCCTCTAACAATTGCTTTGTAATTTGAAAGGGACCAATCCATGTTGGGGTAAACTTATTTGGTTTCTTCATATTCCATAATAGGACAAGGTCCCCTATCTTGAAAGTTCTTTTCAGAGCTTTTCTATCAAACCATCTTTTAACTTGAGAGGTATTCTGTAACAAATTATCCCTTGCTTTATCTACTTTAGCTTCTCTTTTAATAAGTAAAGTCATGAAACTTCTATCTTTATCAATCCTTTTACTATATCTTTGTATGAATTTAGAAGCTGAGCTTATAATCTTATTTGTAATTCTTGCTGGCAAACCATAAACTAAGTTATATGGTGATGTCCCAATAGCTTTCTTGAATCTAATTCGATCTAACCACAATGCATATTGTAGATAATCGATCCAATTTCCTGGGTTCCCATCCATCGATTTCTTGATATAAGCAATAAGATTTTTATTGGTGGATTCTGCTAGGCCATTTTCTTAAGGATAATAATTTGATGAGGAAAATAAGAAAATGGATTTTTCAGATGCCCATCTGATAAACTCTTCGGATTTGAAGGCGGGTCCATTGTCTGATACTAACACTTCGGGTAGACCAAATCTACTTAGAATGTGGTCTTCTAGAAACTTAATCACATTTTATGTTGAACTTCCTCTTAGAGCCTTTGCTTCAGACCATTTAGTGAAATAATTAGTAGCTTTGAGAATAAACTTATGTCCAGCACTTGAAGAAGTAATTGTACCAATAAAATCCAAACCCCATTGCTGAAATGGTCTATCTGTAACAACTGGCTTTAAAGGGGCTCTAGCCTTTTTAATCTTGGGCCCATGAATTTGACATTTATAGCATTTTTGAATCTTTGAAACTAATGTCTTGATACATGGAAGGTCAGTAATATCTATATCGAAGTATATGTTGCATAGTCGATTTAGGGGATTCATAAAATAAATTCAAATGGTCATGAAATTGTTTCAAAATGAAACTAATTTGATCATTATGAACATATTCCAATAAAACTCCCCGAAAATCCTTTTTATATAATATACCATCTTTCACAATGAATCTTTGTGCTTTTTTGAAGAAAGCTCTCTTTTGACTTGTAGTTAATTTATTTGGGATTTTCCTTGTATTAAGAAATTTGAGAATTTCATCATACCAATTCTCTTCATGGGTGTCAAGTGTACATACTTCATTTTCTCTAGTCATTAACTTGCCTAATCCCATTCCCTTAATTGTCTTACATATTTTCAATAAAAATCTGAAACTTTGCAACTTTATAAGTCATTTTCCTCTTTTTAATCCAATCTCATTTTGGGCTAGGAATTGCTTGACTGCCGGTTCAATTAGCATAATGTGGACTAATGAACTTTCCAAATAATATTTAAAATGTTGAAGTGCTTTAATGACTGCAAATGCTTATTTCTCTAAGTCTGAATAATTTAATTCTGAGCCTTTCAACTGATACCCAAAAAATCCAATTGGTTCATCTTGACCTTCACTATCCTTTTGTGTCAAAACGGCAACAATAGAATCATTCAAAGCAAAAGAATATAACCAAAAATCTTCTTTAAGCCTAGGCTTCACCAAATATGGAGCCTCTTGTATAGCATTTTTAATTTCTAATAAAGCTCTCTCTGACTCTAGTGTTTTCTCTACTTGGATATCCTTTTTTAGCATATGCATCAAAGGTTTGGTAATTTCAGTAAATTCGGGGATGAACTTTTTCACAAAGTTTATCTTCCCAAAGAAAGATCTAAGAGATTTCTTACTTGTGGGATGTTCAATATTCTGTACTACTTGGATTCAGGAATTATCTATGGAAATCCCTTCTTAACATATCACATGGCCTAATAAGCTTCCGGATTTAACCCCGAAGATACACTTCTTAGGATTTAATGAAATACCAAAGTCATGGCATCTATCGAAAAATTGCCGGAGATGATTAATATGATCTTCTTTTTTCTTTGAGAATATTGTAATATCATCCAAATAAACCACCACAAATTTGCCTAAATCCATTGCTCTTTGGAAAGTAGCTCCAATGTTTGACAATCCAAATGACATTCTTTGATAAGCGAAAGTTCCCCATTTGGTGATAAATGATGTTTTGTATCTATCATTCTTATCTACCATGATTTGATTATAACCTGAGAAACCATCTAAGAAAGAATATACTTGACATCCTGAGACTTTAATCAACATCTCATCAATTCTTGGAAGTGGATACTTATCCTTTTTTGAGGCATCATTCAGATTTCTAAAATCTACACAAAGCCTTATATCACCATTTTTCTTTCTCACTGGAACAAGGTTAGCAAGCCATGTTGAATATCGTACTGGATATATGATTTGTGCTTGTAACAGCTTCTTGATCTTAGCTTCCATAGCTGGTTCTAACGATGGATTAAATTTCCTTTGTTTTTGTTGACTATTTTGTAACCTTCTATTAAAGGAATTTTATGTGTCATCACATCTTGTCTAAAAGCTTTAAGATCATCATAAGACCAAGCAAAATTATCCAAATTATTTCGTAGACATGATAACAAATCTTGCTTGAAACTCAAATCTCTTTCCTTTGTAACATTTAACATCTTTGGCATCCTGTCTAATCCAAAATTCACTACCTCGAAAGCTTGACTATTTGAGTTTTGTATATCCTTTCCAGTAAATAAGTTTTTCTTGAACTCTTGTTCCAAGTCAATCATTCTTTTCAGAATGAAATTAGCTTTGGAATTTGATGATGTTTCATGTATCATTTGACCCTCAAATTCTTGTTTGTTTTTCATAAATCTTAGTACTTGATCATCATCTTCAAATACTTGTAAATGTCTTATATTATCTGGTACTGATGGTTGATGTTCTTCTTCAATCATAACATCTTTGTAACTTTCTAATATTTGCATATCCAATGTTGAAGCTGCCTTTGCCAAATCGTCTACAATAATATTCTCTGCTCTATTTATATGCTCTATTTGTCAATGTTGGAATTGATCTAACATCTTACAAGCAAGTTGCTTATAAGGTCTTAAGAATGAGCTCTTTACTACACAATTACCCTTTACTTGTTTACAAACTAATCTTGAGTCTCCTTTCTAGTGATCACTCTAATCTTTTTGTCTAGAGCTATTCTCATACCAATACATAAAGCTTCATACTCAGCCTTGTTGTTAGTACAAGGGAAAGATAGATGAATTGCTTTGAAAATTTCAGGTGAATCATTCCTTAATATAACTATGCTGACTCCTGCACCTTTTGAATTATATGAACCATCAAAGTATAACTCCCATTTATCCTTATTCTTTGATCGTTCTTTTTCAGAACTATAACTTTCTTGGAGTGTACAAATTTTGTTTTCAACACCTTCTTTTTCAGCCATTTTACTTCTTCCATTTGAAGTAATGTTATCAATAATCAAAGGTTCACTATAGATGTATATTTGATTTGGTTCTCCTTTCCAAGGTAACCACATATGAGAATAATCTATTGATATGTAACCTGAGAAATTTTTGCTCCAACTTCTACTCAATAAGAGACTATGCGAATCTGGTATATCTGCCACTTGAATAGTTACTCTACTTCTAACATGGGGTTCAGAAGCAATTTCCAATAGAACATTTGGTAATTGACCCACAATCTTCACGCTACTTTTATCCACTTGAACAATCTTTTTATTTGATTTTTCAAGAATCAAACCGAGTTTCTTACATATACACAATGACATTATAGTAGATGTAGCTCTAGAATTAATCAAACAATTGTGTAAGTATTTATCCTTCAATTTCATTGTCAAAAGGAAACGAGGAGCTTCCTTATCATATGAGGTCTTTAATTTCTCATCATTTTTAGACACATAACTTAACTTTGATTTTCTAACTCTCCTTTTACCTTTAATGAACTCTAAAGCCTTTCTTTGCTGATCTCCTATTTGAAGCAACTAATAAAATCTAATATTGTCCTTGACATGTTTAAGGTCTTCAACCAAATCATACTCTCCATCACCAATAAAGCTTGGTTTCCTTATCCATTTATTAAAAGACTAATTTGGAGTGCTTTGCTCCACTTGATTGTCTTTACCTTTATTCTTATCTCTTCTATTTTGCTTAAAAGCTTTTCTCTTAGAAAATGAATTAGTAATAACATTTGGGGGTCTAGAAGTAGTTAATCTTTCTTTTGATCGGAGACTATATCCAATTTCCTCATTGTTATTGCATTCTTCATCTGAAGACATATCTTCTTCAGAACTTGATAGAGAAGAAGTATCGCTAGATCTATTGCTAGAGGATTTACTTGCATAATAAACACTAGATAACTCATTATCAAATTCAATATCAAGAAAGTTGGACATAATAAGGTCACTTTCATCCCCATCTTCTGCTAACTTAGTATCTTGATGTTTATGCTTCCTATTTTTCCTTTCTTCCTTGATATTAACTCTTGCCAAAGCTTTTTCAAGCTTCACTATTTTGTTAGACATATCTCTCATTAATTTTCCTTTTTTAGATCCTACTCTTTCATGTTCTTTCTCTTTCTTAACATGAGATGGACCTGGTAAAACTTTAAATTGAGCTAAATCTTGCATAGGAATCATAACTCTTTCTTCTCTTTTTTGAATTGCCATATTTTCTTCAGGATTCAATTGTTTTTCTAACTTTATAGCTTCACTAAAGTAGTCATTTAGTGTAGTTAAGCTTGGAGTTCTCCTTAACCAAATTGAAATGTTGGGGTTAACAGCCTTAAGATAAGTTTCTTTAAGCATTTCTTCTAATGGTCTATATTGTCTTTGAAAAAGTCCACAAATTCGTTGAAACTTGATGTTAAAATCTCTAATTGACTCTTTAACTCCTTGCTTAGCTTGTATCAGCCCA
>MNCI01007868.1:297082-318715 GCA_015680685.1 Gnetum montanum
GGCACACTCGAATAAAGACACCGTACAATCACATTCACCACACTACGGGTAGACACGGGAAAATTCTAACTCTGGAGGGATCAAACTGCCAGAGCTTCGCTACACTAAAACTGGGATGTGAAATGAGGGAGAGTTGCCTCTTATTTATAGAAATGACGGCTGACTGCGATATTGCGTACGCGATATCGTAGGGAAGGACGCGATATCGCAGGGGATGCGATATCGCGTCGGACGCGATATCACATACGCGATATCGCGGCCGATGCAAACCGCGTCTCATCACTTTACCTATATGTTTCTTGTCAAATCATATTTTGACAATTTGTCGATGATTAAGATTATGAAAATCAAGACATAATGGTAATTCTCTTATTTGTTTTGTATCAAGCACTAAATTTGATGTCCAACTTGAATGTTTTATAAGATGAATAATTTTAGATTCTAAAAGTTCATCAAGTTCTTCTTTCATCCAAGTTTCTATCTTAGGTCTAACAGGTCTAAGTTTTTGTAAGTCATTGAATACATATTCTCTAGGAATATGTTCAATGAATATGTTGTCAAAATTTGGCACACCTTAAAATGTTTTAATGGTTGGGATCTCATTTATATCTTTGTCCTTCCATAAACATGTCAAGTCACTCAAAAGGAATGTTTTTTCATTAAGTTGATGACAAGGCAAGATATCTTCATAGATTTCTTCACATTGAAGCAAGAGGATTTATTTCTGAAGTTTCACTCTCATGGTCATTTATAACATGTTTGCCAAGCCCAACTTCAATAACTCCAATATGAAGAATAGTATTTTGATTTTCCAAAGATTGATTTTGTTGATCAAAAGTTGTTACTACTTATTTATAGAAAGGCTCTCTTGTTATGACCTTATATTCAGATTTTCCTTTGATAGGAATTAATAATTCTAAGAAATCTGACCTAAAGAAGCCCTCAAAACTTGGCTCCAAAAGTCCTAGATAAAAGCACACCATAAGTGGATGACATATCAACTACTAAAATATCTATATAACATGTAAAAGTAGGGTATTGTTTAAGTTGTACTTTTACTCCCTTTAATGACCCTACCATAGGTACATTAAATTTATCAAGTTGTACCACACTTCTTGCTTGTGGTAGAATTCATGATCCTAATGTTTTACATACCTTAAGTGGCATGACACTAATGGTTTCTCTAGAATCCATTAAACAATTATGAACATTCTTTTTCAAAATAATCAAAGTTGTCAAGAAAGGATATTGCTCCTTCTTGTTTGACATGGAATTTCTTGTGTTTTGTATTAATAACACATTGGGACTTTTTGTAAAATGAACTTGCCTTTTGGTTGTTGGAGATTTTTTTATTAGTTCTAAGTGTGTGAACTATCTTTTGAATCGCATCTTTCATTTCATTAAAATGTAGAAGATCATACATTGAAATGTTGACTTTAACATTTTCTAAATCCTCAACTAGATCATAAGTCCTATGTTTATCTCTAGCTTTTTGTTGAGGTGGTGTTCTTCTAAGTATAGAAGGGGGGTTTGGTCATTGTGGGCTGGTTTCTTGGGATGGTTCGGTTTGATTATTTGTGTTATTTTGACTAGGAGTTCTTCATTTTGAGGAGTATATGGATCATTCCTAGTTTGTTGTTATGTGTTGTTCATAATGTCACAAAGCCTATGGTAGTGAGTGTTATGTGGGTTGGGATCACTTACCATAACTTTTTCCAATGAGGGAACTTCTTCATTTTCCATTTCATGAGGTATGTTAAGGACCATAATTGGGATCTTTCCATTTTGTTGACTTTGGGCATTTTCACCATAGAATGCTAAAAAATGAGAACAAGTTTTCTCAGAATGTTGCCTAGTGTTATGGAGATGACAATAATCATCATTGATTGATGTACTTGGCTTTTCAAATTGTATAGGAAACTTGTTGTTGTTCTACCTTAATTCAACTACTTCATGTGAAAGTTTTTGAAGTGAAGTTAATATCTGGGTCATCAAATTTTGAGTTTGAGTTGGAGGTTCAATAGGATTAGATATCCCATTTGGGTTTATGATGGATTTGATTAAGGCTTTCCATTGGTCATCATTCAAACTAGTATTAGACAATAGAAATGAAGAAGACACTACATAGTATTGGTCATCAGGAAAGTTGGTAAAGGTGGAGGACTAGATTGCATAGGGTTGCTAACACTCATCATTCCAAATTGGCTTTGAATGCTATTTATGAGGGTAAGGTAAGGACTAAGGTAAGGATTGTCAAAATCAGAATTAGGAAAAGAAGGTTTAGGATTCCGATAATGAAAATGACAACTTTCAGAAAATAGGAAATATCAATTTTTTTTAAAAAAAAGGAAAAAAATAAAGGGTTCAGAGACAAGGGTTTTCAATAGAGAGCACAAAAACAAATTTACGGAAATAACAATTTTGAAACAGGAATAAAATAGGATCAAGAATAGGAAAAACAACAAGAAAAACTAATATTTCAAAAAATGGAAAACAAAGGCTAAAAAATGACCTTCCTTCTAGCACTAAGAAGGTGTTGTGTAAATTTTGGGTATATCAACGCCCATGAAAACTCATTTAAGGAGACTATCACCTAGGGTGCCTCTCGTATGGGTACAGAAACTTGGGAATAGTCTCAATTGGAAAGGGCTATGTGACGTTTCAAAAAAGTAAATTAAACTAGAAAATTTAAGAAATTTAAATCGAAGGATATCTTAAATTTTAAGACTTGGTAGGAAATAGTAAAATGACTACTAAATTTAAAATTCTCCCTGGTCTCCTGCTATTGCCACTTGTTATTGCTGGTTGTTGCTCGATGTTTGGTCATACAGTAGTAGCATCATGTATGTGAAGGAGGAGGATAAGGACAATGAGGAGCACCCCAAAAAATAGTACAAGCACTCCCAAAATACAAACATGATCTCGGCCCCCTAGCAAGATTAGGCCCTCTACAACATTTGTTGTTGCTGGTTGCTAACGGCTACCACTCGCTAACTATTGGCCACCCACTACTCGATCCATGAATAAGAGAGAGAGAGAGAGAGAGAGAGAGAGAGAGAGAGAGAGAGAGAGAGCTCTAATCCCATATTCCCATCAATTAGTGGGAATGAGGCCACTTCCTACTACTAATATGTCTCTGACATGTAGCCATAGTTGTTGCCATTCGCACCTATCGTGTGCCCATCTAACACATACAACATGCCATTTAGAGTTGTTGCCATTTGCACCCGTCTACCATGTGTAGCACACTGTTTAGAGCTACAACCATTCACACCCATCTACCATGCGTAGTGCATTATTTAGACCTTCTGCCATTCACACCCGTCCACCACATGCAGAAGGTCTATCCTACTGTCAATCACAATTGAAATTTTTAGAGAGAGAGAGAGAGAGAGAGTCCTTTGCTATCCTTCGCTAGTTGGTGAATGCCATGTGCTTACTACTATCACCAGCAATTCCTACTAATGACTTCTACTAATGCTACCTAAGATACCATGAGAGAAGGAGGCCTAGATATCTCTATGTTGCTTGCTCTCGTCTTGCACTACTTGCCACTAGAGAGAGAGAGAGAGAGAGAGAGAGAGAGAGAGAGATCCCCCGATCTACCTCCTCTATTCTCCACTTTGCAACTGGAACAGTCTCCCAAAAAATCCTTCTTTTATTGGGCTATTTTGGTTCTTTATGGTTTGGCCTTTGTTGAGAGTTTTTGGCCCCCTTGGACACAGAAAATTGAAACTAATTTTATAACATCCATAAACACAACATAGTAAGAAATGAAGACACCACTCCAGGATGTGTTAGGGGGCACTAAATGTGCACATCTAAGGAATAGAGTCTGCATTAATGATGGTTCGTTCAAATTGTAGCAACATGAGCTGCTATTCTTTCTCCCCCAGCCTATTTTTTTTAAGCTTCCCACACCAATTTTAAAATGGAGGAAAGATGATCAATAAATTTTAAAATTTGAAGGTGATTTGAATGCATTATTTTAATTTTTTTTAAAAAAACCATGGTTATAATTAAGTACATATGACCAGTCGAGAAAATCACTACAACCTTTTCACCATTATTATAAGCCATGCCATGTGACTGGGCCCTCAGGTAATGCCTTGGTATTATGATGATATATTTGAACATGTCTAGAAGAGGTAATTGATGACCACTCAGTTTACATTAATTTATGTATTAAGCCAATCCTAAATTTTGACATTAGTAGAATTGTAGACATTGATGATTTACAACATCGTTGCTTTATTTGACATGATATATTTCCATTCACTCCTAAAAAGTATGTGGTTTCAAATCTCGTGCATTGTACACCATGAAGGTGTAAACACATCAATGTAACTTGTACCCAACATGTGTCAACCATTCTAAAACTAGTACCACTAATGTTCAACTTTGTTCTTTGTCTCTCCCCTGCCAAATGGTAAGCATAATTTCATGTCATGATTTACCCTTTCTTTTTTTCTTTTCTTAATTTCTATATTTGAAACTATGACATTGTTTGGATTTAGCGAAAGATTTGCAAACTTTGATATCAGCGGAATATGGTAGCATTTGATGTTTAATTTATTATTTTGAAATTACCTTATTATAAGTTACTTTTGGAATGTGATTTACTGAAGTTTTTTGTAAATTCATTAGTTATACTAAAATTGAGCAAATCAAAAAATTTTAAAGAGAAGACGCAAAGAACAAGGATAGCTTTCAGGAAATACAATAGCTTAAAAACATGGAATCTTTCATTGGAAGCAATGCAACATAAACCTAAACATATACTATGGGTAGAAAAATATGGTTAGATGTGGAAGACAAATATTTTACTTGGAAGATATTATAGGTAAATGACGTAATCAGCTTAACCAGAAATTGCATGCAAGTGCAAGGAACAGAAAAGCCATAGAAATTTTAAAAAGAGATGCAAAAGATAGAGGATTGAAAAGATCTTAAAGCATAAACAAATTTAAATTTCAAAGCAAACTATACTAATCTAAACATAATTAAAAAATAATATAATCAAGAGAGAGCTAAACATGGGCACTAGAAGGCCTTGGCCTCACAAGTTTTAGGCCCTAGAAGGCCATGGCTTCATAAGTTCTAGGCCTTGATAGAACACCAGTTTTTGGCCTTGGCATGCCATGATGTTTCCAGTTTTAGGCTTTGATGGGCCATTTCCATACTTGTCTAGTAAGTATGGGATAATCTTGAAAGAAAATACAAAAATAACATAAACATAGAGACATGATATAAGATTGCGAAGGTAAACAAATGACCATTGGCAAAAGAAGGGATATGATGTCTACAATGTATTTGTTTCCTGATCTCTAATAGATCAAGGAACTTCTTTTTTACAATGCTATGCTTATCATTCTTCTTGTTTGATATGGAAATTGTTAGGTATTCTTGTTGGTCATTTAATGTTGTACAATTGAAGATTTTAGTCTTATTATTGTTGTCGTTGTTATTGGCCCCAGCTTGAGTGTCAAGAGTTTCTTCTTTAAACTCCACCTCTAAACCTCAGTCAATGTTGACATTGTTGATAGATGGTGAACATGTGTTGTCCTTGCGAATTATGATTTCACCATTCTCATATGATAAGTAAATCTCCTAATGTATAGGAGATGAGACTGCTCAAAGCTTGGCTAACCATGGCTTTCCTAGGATCAAGTTAAAACCCAGTGTCTCTTTGACTACTAGGAAGTTGGCAACTATGGAAAACTATTCCTTGGCTATGAAATTGAGGAAGATAGAACCTCAAACTACTACTCATAATCCATTGAATGAATTAAGTGCAAAGGTAGAGGTTTATTCAATTTTTTTTGTTAAGCCTAGTTTCTTAACAATGGTAAATAGTACCACATTAGTTTTTGCCCCATCATCTACATGAACACGATGAACCTTATACTTGTAAATATGTATGGTAATGAGGAGAGGAGCAGAGAACACTTCTCCAATTCATGGGTCAATATTTACTTCACTGTAATGAAATGTAAGCATGGATTGATGTTTGTCTTCCATAAGCAATGTTTGCTTAATGATAGTGTGAATGGCCTTTTTGTTAGTAGGCATGTCTCCTTTCATAGGAATAGAGATCAACATTTGAGCTGACACATCTCTATGAGCAGGAGAGGTCATGACTAAGTCATATAGGTTTAACAACATGTTATATTGTTTAAGGAATCATTTGGCTTATTCCCTTGTTGTAAGGAAATTCTTTCTCTTAGTGTGTGATGTTTCAGCCTTGGTGGTCTTAATATCCTCCATTCTTCCTAGAACCTTTAGCCCAAATATCAATGTATGTATCTTAGACCCCTTATTCATGGGTGTAGCTAATCTTGATGTAGGTTTCGGTGGATCAACTTGCTTCTAATCCTTTTGTTATTGGCTACCTTCAGTGGGCTTAGTCATTGGTTTGGCCATAGGTTATTTTCGTCATCTTTATGGTGGCTTCTTATTGCTTGGTAATGACAATGTTGAAGCATGGGACATAATTGATGGGCTGTGGTCATAGGTTATTGTTAGTTTTCTTATAGATGACAAAGAGACCCTAATAAAAAATCGTTTCCTAGTGTTAGATGGATTAGTAACATTTTGTTTGCATTATGATGCTGATGCCACTAAAGGGGAAATGCGTATAATGAAAGGCTCCTTAAGGGGCATCAGTGGTGTTACTTGTATAATAGAGGGCTCTCTAGACTTTAGATTGTAAGGCTACGTATTATTTTAAGGAATATTGATGAAAAATAGTTTTCTAGGAGGGTTAGATTATTTAGTTGCTGTAAATGAGATGATGGTGTAAGAGTTATTATTTGTGTTTAGAGAGTTAGGCTCATTCAACACCAACTCTCCATGGTCAATCATCTTCTGGAGATCATATTTAAGGGCTATGCAAAAATTAGTGTCATGATTGGCTAGTCAGTGATAGTGGCAAAACTTGTCCAATTTGAAGTACATTGACAAATTTACATTATCTTTGGTTGCTACCATTGGATCTCTAGCTATCTCACAAAGATGATCATGCCTCTTACAAGATTCTTTAGATAGTTGCTTATGTTGAATATGACTATCTTTAAGCAACTATTCTAGAAGATCAGAGGGCTTCATAGGTAATTTAGTGTATTTAAACCTATCCTTGCACTTGAAGTTTGGTCTTGACTTGTTAGAAGTATGTGATGTAGAGGGTTGAGATGGCTCATAAGATGTGTTGCGTAGAGACAACTTTTTCCTTTCTACTTGTTTAGGATCTTTTGTTAGTGTGGTCACTATTATTTACACTTGTTTAGGCTTATTCTTATCCCTCCTAGAGTGCTAGCTCTTGTAGGTCACATAGGCTAGATCGTTGCTAGCCTCTATAGCCTCTTTTGTGTTCCTGATTTGTGAAAAGACTTGCGTTAGTGATCGAGGTTCTACATAGTAAAGCTTTGACTTGATGAAGTTATTAATTGCTCCCTTAAAGATGGCCAAGAGGTGGATCTCAAAGATGAGTCTAGAAATCTCATTAAGTATTATGTTCCATCTCTGAATGAACCTTTGGATAGGTTGAAGTGGCATTTGCCTCACTTTTATAAGTTGGTCAAATGTCATATTAGGCTTTAGGTTGTATTTGAATTTGTTAATAAATTGGGTTATCAAGTCTTCAAGGGATGATATAGAACCTCTAGGTAAGGTTCAATACTAGTCTAAAGCCTGTCCCTTTAAGAACATAGGAAAAATCCATACTATCATATGAGGCCATGCTTGCAACAGGAGGCACTTAGATCAAAAGGTGACTACTTCTAGTTCAAGCTTGAGGCAAAAAACCAAAATAATCTAAGCTAAGAATGACTACTTGAGTTTATAGCCTTTATTTCTTCTATCTATTTTTAGAGCCATTCTTCTACCATTGTCAAACTGCTAAAGAAGCATGTGAAGAAGTAATACATTGTAGTTGTTACCAATCCATTGCAAAGTAGTTGAAGAAGAAGCCATACCCATTACATTTGAGCTTTGATTACTCATCTAGTATGAGCTCAGGTAAGCATTAAAAACTTAGCAGATAAGGAAGAAATCTATCATTTCAACTTTGATGCTAACACCTCTTTCCTACAAAAATTTCTCTCTACTTATTATGGCTCTTTCAACGAACAACCCTTGTTTACATTAATGGGGTTTAGCTTGCATTTGTTGTAGTGCAAGCTCTAGCTTTTCATATAAGCTTACAATGCACCTTTTATTCTTGTAGACATGGCTTGCCCTTTTTTGATGTAGCTTGTATAAATTCAAAACCTGGTTCTAGTCTTTCTTTCACTTGGGCTAACATGGCAATGAGCTCTTTAAAAAGTTAGAAGCTTTTGTTCTTCATGACTTTTCTCTTAATAGGCTTTTTGATGTGGTAACAAAGTTGACATGGCAAAGCTATTTAAAAGAGTTTTGTAGAACCAAAATATGTTCTAAATCCTAGTTCTAGAAGCTAATGTGGCAATTCTATTTATAATCAAGAATTGAATCTGAAGCTTTTCCATGTAAAAGAAACACTAACATGGTAGAGTTGAGTTAAAGCACTCTATTTTTCTCTTTTTCGTGTTGACATATCAGAGTTGTTTGAGTGATTCTATGTAGAACTAAACAGAGACTCTACAAGTTGGTTTTATATGCTAATATGGATTAAAGACTTTAAGCACACATGCTCTAAAACATTTTAAGCTCGTCCTTACTAAGTTTGCAAAAAAAAAGAAAGAAGAGCCAACATGGTAAAGCTAAATTAGCAAGCCCATCTAGAGTAGAAAATGGCTCTACAAGCGATTCTACTTAGTGTCTTTTTTGTTGATGTGACATGGTAGAGTAAATTCTCATCCCTTAGTAACGAGCTAATTCTACTTAGCACTTTGCTTCTTAAGCTAGCATGGTAGAGCTAATTTTGTTATTAAAAACAATTCAATGAATTGACTCTATGTGCTAAGCTGGATTGAAAATGCCCAAGTGCCCGTGATGCTAAGCTAGATTAAAAATCTTTTGCACAAGTGCTTTAAAAAACTATTTAGCTTGGGCCCACACAATTGACATATTAAAACAATTTGAGCTATTTATATAAATAAAGCTAAAAAAACATGGCTTGGTTAAACACTATTTAAGTGTGCATACTAAGCTAAGAGAACTTAAATGAGTTAAGTAGAACCAAAAACTAGTTCTACATATTGGCTCTAAATGCTAATGTGGCAGTGTTGACATGGTAGATGAAGTATTTAAATGGGATTTTACAATGTTGATGAAATTTTAATGCTGATGTGGTGTGCATGTTTGATCATTCTACCCAAAATGAAATAATGGCTTAAGGTTGAAAAGCTAGGCCCACCATTTAAAAAACTTTTGGACATGAGTTTTTTTTTTTTTTTTTTTGCAACTAGATAGAGAAAGCTTTATGACTAATGTGCTTTGCACCTTATCTAGAGATAAAATTTCCTTTTAAATGGAAATTTCAACTTCATATAGATACTAATGTGGGAAACAAAGCACTTTCTTCTCAAAGATCAAGAGATCAAATTTGTATAATAGAAAGCTCTACTAAGCAGCAAAAACACAACCAAGCTCAAAACACCCAGCAGACTAACCCACTATGTTTAAAAAACATTATTTTAGAAGGTATTGTCTTAAAATACTATGCTTACAGGCAGCATGAAAAATAGTATTAGAGGAAGAGTTGAATGCCTAATATAATGAGTTTTAAAGAAAATTAAATCATTTATCTCCTTGTTTTTCTCCGTCAACCCTGCCTATTTAAACCCATAAAAATTATAATTAAAATAAAATCTTTATCATTACTATTATAATCGTTATCTTAAAATTAAATCTGAGGCTGCCGGGTTGCAATAAACGCAGAAGAAAGAAAATTGACTTTTTGTTTTATTTTTCTCCGGCATATTATTAAAGCAAGGACGTGGTACGCCATGGAGCGTAAGATATCTGAGCACTCAAATCTTAATACTGTAACTCAGATAACGTCTGCATCCAAAAAGTACGTGCAATAACTAGGCACTGCCCTGGGTCTGGGCGTCACATTGAGGCGTCGCAGAAGCAAAAGTTAAATCATTTGCGCTGTTCCTAATCACTCAGCATTGCTTGAAAGGTTCATTAGCCGGAAGAAGATATATGCCTAGTGCTTTTAGGTATGATTTATCGATAGAAAAATCCTATGGGATCCGAATCTCGTCAGAACTTTTAGAGATCGAAAATTGAAAATCTGAAGA
The DNA here is from genome assembly GCA_015680685.1 of Gnetum montanum. Classification (NCBI taxonomy): domain Eukaryota; kingdom Viridiplantae; phylum Streptophyta; class Gnetopsida; order Gnetales; family Gnetaceae; genus Gnetum; species Gnetum montanum. The sequence continues at coordinate 307,309 of MNCI01007868.1, forward strand.
ATACAAAACGGAATCGGATATAAATCAGTAAAATTAACAAAAGAAAAGTTACATTCACCATGCAGTCATCAATGCTATTTGTTGGATTTTTTCAATTTTTTTAATTGTAAAATTTCGTTGGCATAAAAATAAAAATAAAAATTTTTATTTTTAAACATTAGTAATAAATAATGTATTAAATCTAAAAAATTAATACAAATTATTATTCTTCGTATAATTACATATCTAATTCAAACATATCCAATCTAATTTTGAATAAACTTCCTTATTAAATCATACTTCCTTATTGAATTATATGATTACTCGCGAATTTCGTAAACTATGCTGCCACAGAGCTTGCATGAGTGGCCTTCCTTTCATCTGCTTGTTAGCGACTAGTCTTCCAAATCAATGTTGGCATGATTTAACACTGAACTGTAACAGCATGTCTGTAAACTATTTATATTTTATATTTAGTTTTTAGAAAAGAAAAGTTTTTATATTTAATTTTTTAAAATCACCTAGTGTATGTATGTTTCACTTTCCAACACCTTAAAAAAGGTACTTAACATTCTTAAATGAATAATAAAATAAAGGGAAAAAGGGAAAATAAAGTACGGATGTATATGACTTTAACGTTCTCACATGAATAATAAAATAAAGAAAGAAAAAAGGGAAATAAAGTGCTGACATATGTGAATGACTAATAAAGCAAAGAAAGAAAAGGGGAAACGGTGAAAGTAAAGTACTGGCCTACATGACTTAACGCTCTCGAATGAACAATAAAACAAAGGAAAAGAAAAAGGAAAATAAAGTACCGACATATGTGACTGTATAATAAAGCAAAGAAAAAGAAAGTAGAAAAGGTGAAAATAAAGTACTGACGCATGGGAGTGAATAATAAAGCAAAGAAAGAAAAGGGGAAAATAAAGTACTGGCGTTGCCGGGTCTTGATTAATGGACTGCTATATCGAGCATGATTGCTATTTGCTCACGTATGTCATGAATTATAGTACACTGCGACCGAGCGGATGAATTTTCTCCAATAATTCATTACATGTTCAATTTTTTATTCCAGTGGGAGGGAAAACACGGAATTGTATTATAAACTTGTCCGTATAAAAACATAAAGACGCCAGGGATTTAATCGTGAGGATTCAGTTTGAATCGTTTTTTTTCTGTTACGGTAAAATATAAGTTAACTTTCCCATTATCTCAGCTCAACATAACCTATTCAAGAGGTTATTTAGAGATAGTATGTAATGTTAAAATAAAATAATATTGTGAATTTTATACATGATAATGAAAGGAAAGAGGTTTTTTTTTTTAAAGAGATTTAATGAAAGTAAAATTCCTATTTTATTACTTCATAATTAATATAAAGATTATTGATACATGTTCAATTAGAATTTTATAACTCAATATTGTTTACTAAGATTGAACCCATGACTTGGAGCTTTCAAATCAAGGGTCTTCCCAGTAGGGTAACATCTTGAAAGAAAGTTACTTTTATATAACTAGCTTAGATATATATATCTATATATATATATAAATTGGCTAAGGTAATTTTTTAAAAAATGATGTTAACCAAGCTTGACTACTGGACGAGGTTGAAACACCACAAAAATTTGGACCTAACACTTTTGGACAAGAATCGAGTTAAGTCATGATGCTTCCCAGCATGACCGGAACTTGCGAACTTCGCACACAACATCAAACGGAGTAGAATCAAGCAAGTAAAAGTTGCCTGAGATCCATTGGAGACCACATCAACATCTGGCAACAAGAACTACAAGTTTCAAACTGAAAACAATTAGTTTTGACTAAGTATACTTCTTGCACATGGGCCTGCACGCTTAGCGTGCAGCTCAACTTGCAGCAACTTTTGGACCCCCAAAATGAGCCAAAACATGCTAGAATTGAGCGTCTGGACCCCCCAAGACCTTCACCACGGTCCCCAGTAGCTCTCAGCCTCTTGAAAATCAAATTTTGGGCTCCAAATGATGGGTTTTCATTCATGCACGCCCAGCGTGCACGCCCAACATGCACCATCAAGGATCTCTCAAAACAGGCACCCCAGAACAAGATCTCCACCTACAATCAACTCTCAGAGGCAAGGTGATTGTCAGGCATCATCCTAGGCTCCCAAAAATGAAGATTCAACCTCGAAATGATGCACTTCCATGACCTACACGCTGAGCATACATACTCTGCATGCCCAATGCGCAACACAACACTTGAAGCCTTCCAAAACCGTATTAGATCAAGTCCAAATGAGCTGAAAATCTACCGGAAGCATTCTCATGACACCAGAGCTCAAATCCAAGGGCATGTTCAAGATTCTTTGTTGTAACAGTAATGTTTGTTTGTAAAGTTCAATTCTTTTGTATTGGTCAAGTCTGTACGTTGGGTTCATACGCCTAGTGTGTACACACTAGCATGGAGCATGCTGCATAGTTGTAATATTCTTTACACTCAAGCAATGTAGCCACATGTCATCTGACCCAAAATTTTCTCACCAACGGCCACTCATACTACTTTAGATTCGAGTTTCACGTCCTAAAACCTATAAAAACCCCAATTTTCCACCAAGTAAAGGGGAGGAGGAAGATAAAAAGAAAATCACATTTGGAGACAATTGAGAACACCAACCCTACACACTGGACTTCTACCCTGCACGCTGACCATACAACCTTCACGATGTGCCTGCAGTCCAAACCAATGTACCATCATCCCTCTACATTCACTAGGGCTCTTCATCCAGCTTGTGTCAGATCCACAACTGCGTTCAGTCTAGTGCACTGTAATCTTCACTTTACAATAAAATTGCTTCATTTTTTATCAAGATTTGTTACAGTTTTCATTCATTATTGCTTACCTCTTTATTTATATTCCTGCACATATACATTCTGGTTTACGCTTATTACGCTATTTACACATAACCCAGCGTATTGCACATTGGCATATATTGGGGAAATCCTTGTTTGATCCATGTATGAACCACCCAAGGTACTCTACCTTTGTCAGTTTCAGCTCGTCCTCGAGCGAAGGTAGAGTCTTCTATGCCTGTCTGTAGATCTCTCAGTGTTTGTTTCATTCCAGCCTTACACTGACGATTTCGGACGGTACAGAAAATGGTGCTAGAAGGAGGCCCTCTTGTTGCGTAAACCTACTCTGATCCACCGTTGATCTCTTCAGATCCACTATTCCATCTCATAGATCCGCTCCCTGTGATCCCAGATCTACAGTCGGTTTTCTCAGATTTACACTCTGTCAGCATAGATCTGACTTTGAACCTTCCAAATCTGTGCCCTGTTCAGCTAGATCTGCTGCAATCTCAGCGTGTATACGTTGCCTAGCATATCTGCATGCTATCCACCCTGTCTATACGTTGCCTGTTCATCCAATATGCTGACTGTTGAAGCTTATACGCTGGGGATTTAGTCCATACGCTGTGGATCCAGTCTGTACGCTGCCAGAATTAGATGTACGTTGTGTAGACAAGTCTGCACGCTGAGGGTGTACACTAACAAGTATACCCATTCTATACTTAACCAAATTTTTTCCTGTTTATGTGGTATACGTTGACAAACACTTAGCCAAATTCTCTCCCGTTTACGCTATTTACATTGTTCCAACACTTAGAAAATTTGTTTGCTTCCAATCCAACACTTAACTGAATTTTTTTTTTACTTTACGTTGTCATACTTAAAGCACGTAAAATGGACCCTACGAACACCAATACTTCTGCTCTCCTCATCTCTGACCCCAGCGCGTCAATCTTATACCCTATGACCACCACCAGACCCATTATGACTCATGGTGAGGTCAACCCTTAGGGGTCATCTCGCTGGTTATTAAGACTACAAGGTATGGATCCCACATTCACCATCTTAATGCCTGAACAGTATAATTTTATTTGTGTTAAAATCCAAGGTAAACTGACCATTGATCGAGCCGAGTTGGAAGTAAAGAGACACTATGAGTTAATTCACAAAGGAGTTCATGACTTCATTCCCATCACCTATGATGTCATCCCCCTCAGTGAATCCCACCATGAACTCCTATCCCAACTCCTCATGGACAGGAGTCAAACCTTGCGGCAATCCGCCGTAGAACCTCAAAACGAAGATGAGGAAGACAATTTTGTGGCTCAGTCCGAACATGAGGATTCGTACCATACTCTCAGTCCGCATACTTATGCGAACCCGTTATTTCATCCTTTCATGGGGGAGACCATGTACCTCCATTCATTTAAAACCACTCAAGCACATGTGCCTCAACAGGAAGCATCCACTCTTATTCCCACTCTCCCCATGACCGATACTCAATTCAATATACCCATCCCCGCTATTCCTCCAGTCACCACGTTATCCCCTCTCTTACAAATACAACCCCAACAAAACCCCCCTCAAATTAATGTAGGAGCGACCGTCCCACCCCAAGTGATTGGGATGTCGTCTGTGATACCCGCTTCTAGATCTACTTACTATATACCATGAATACAAGCCTAAGGGACATCCTTCACCACTTCAACTCAACAAGTTTAGGGTGTTTCCTCACAAATCATAGCTAGATAGTGGGCCGTGACTGGCATGCAACCGCATCAACCTCCTCATTACAACATACCACCTCCTACAATTCCATCCATGAATGTCCCTCAAGTACAACCACAACAACAACAACTACCCATCCCTTTAGTATGTCATCCTTAGTAGCACCCACCATGAATATTCCACAAGTGCAACCTCTGACCACTCAACTTTCTTCTTTCCTGCTCACTATACAACAATCTAACTTGCATACTACACAACATGACCAACCTGCCATTTCACCTAGTGCCCAAGACTAGGCCGAAGCTAAAAAGATAATGCAAGAACTCACTGATGAGGTAAAACACCTCAAAATGACCAACAATGAAGAGCTTAAAGTATTAGACTTTTACCAAGATGATCCTATTAGCTCTTCGGTACCACCATTGACCCTGCCCAAAGGAGTTTCTTTGCCTCAACTAACCAAATACAATGGGGAAGGAGATCCCAATGCCCATCTGGTCATGTTTATACTAGAATGTTTATTACTTCAGGCATGGCCCCATGCAATCTTACGTGTTTTCGCCATGTCCCTCACTAGGAGAGCATTAGACTGGTACCGAGCTTTGCCTTGTAACTCCATATCCTCTTTGGAGGATCTCTTACACCAGTTCACTACCAAGTTTAAATACAACCTGAAACCTGAAGCGACCTTGGACAGTCTGATACAGGTGAAACAAGCACTGCATGAACCTGTACAAAAATTCATTCAGAGATGGAGCGCTACGCTAAACGAACTTCATGAACCAATCCCCAAAACATACTTACTCAACATCTTAAAGGGAGCTGTGAATGACTTTGTTAAATCCAAACTGTATTACCTAAATGCACACACTCTTAGCCAAGCATTTGTACAAATTAAAAACATTGAAGAAGCAACACAAAATAGCCATGACCCTACCTATTCAACCTTTAAAAGCAACATAATAAGGAAGACAAAACTAGGGCTAAGGAAACTGTAGCAGCAGTAGCAGAAACTCAACAAACAAGTACGAGACAACAAGGTAAACCACCTACTGCCCCTACTAGCTATACTAGACCTACTCCCACTGCTACACCCGAACCTTCCACATCACAAAATGCTACACCGGGTCATGCGCGAAACTTTGAGAGGAGAGACCCCTCTCAATACACACCATTTCGCATGAAACCTTCACAATTATTTGATCAACTCTTGAAGGCTGGGCTAATGAAACATAAAAAATTGTCCCTTGCGGCAATTCAAAAACATGATCGATTCTGTGAATTGGTCAAGAACCCAAGCTTGGCAACACTAGATGAGCCCCTAGTTCCAAGAGGCTTTAGACTAGACCGATTTTGTGAGTATCACTAGCGTAATGGGCATGGCACTGACTATTGTTTCACCTTGAAACAAGACATTCAACAAATAATTGATAGAGGTGAGATCACTTTTGATGAGGCCAACCCAGTCAAACCACAAAACCAGCCCATGTGCATATATAAAGATCCCCTAAATACTAAAGAAGCACCATATATAATTAACACCATCTACACAGATAATAACTATGAAACACCAAAGAACCCCTTCGTAGTTCGTGTTCCCCCTACTGCACTAACATCACCTCAACCTTCATATTCCCCACACGATCCTCCTACCCCACAAAAACCATTGGTCATCCGAGTACCTCCCGCGGTGGCAACAGCACGGGTACCACCCTAAACCAAACCATTTGTTGTTCATGTGCCCTCTGCTGATACAACCACTAGTGTGACACCATCAAACCGGCCCACTCCCTTCGGGGTCCAGGTGCCACCGGCAGTTGCTACGACAAAGGTACCAACTGCAAATCACCCAATCCCGTTTGTGGGCAAGGTGCCTAGGCAACCTGATGTCCAAGCTCATATGCCTCAGGCACAATCCTGTCTTGCCCCATTCTTCATTCGGATCCCAAAACAACTTGATACTTCGACCCCAAATGTTTCCACACAACCCACACAAGAACGCCTGGCAGATAGGCTCACAAGGGAACGTTTGGAGAAGGAACGTCAACGTCTTGCACTGAGGCCCCTGAAACCAACTCCATTAAGCGCAATACCTATGGCTCCTTCTAACAATGAGCCAAGCATGAGTTATAAAGAGGAAAAATCAAGAATGCTACACATATCAAACCCAACAGTCATGAAAAATAACATGAAAGTTACCCCACGTGAGATACAACTGCTAAGTCCAATGTATCAGGTGGCCATGGACAAGAATATGCCCAATGGTAAAGACTTAGCTAACTCCCTAACACAGGTTACGCAAGCCCTTAAACAAAAGAACACATCATTAAGCTTGTACAACCTCATATTGACTTTGCTAGTTCATCATGAAGTCTTAGTAAAAATGTTAACATCGATCCCAATTAGCGAAAACCTACCCGCAAATGAACCCTCTATACACATGGTAATGTCTACACGACAAGGATCCAAATCTAAATCATTAGGCTTTCACCCCAAAAACATTAAGATCGATGAGAAAATCTGAGACATCACCCATGAACCCATGTTTATAACCATACGAGTTAATTAGTTCAAAATACATCGAGTACATGTAGATGATGGAGTAGCCACAAACGTAGTGCCTTATCCCGTCATTGAACAGTTAGGGCTTATAGAATTAATTAAATCTATGTCTAAGACATGCCTAAAGTCATTTAATGGGTCACGAGTAGTGGTTAAAGGTACATTCACCTTGGATTTTATAGCAGGAGATCGATTTCCCACATCCACAGACTTCATGGTTATTAATGAGATGCCTGGTTTTAACCTAATCCTGGGACGACCCTGGTTAGCCCAATTAAAAGCAGTGTCTTCCCCTATTCATCAAGAGATTCACTTACCCTATGAGGGGGGTGAGATCATTATCCATGGGGATACTGCTACATCCACCATCTCGTCTCACACGGAGGCAAATCAAGGCTCCGAAGTTAAATTTGAGGAGCCTGAACAAGAGGACACTCCACATGAGCATAAACTTGACAGAATTTCCGAAAAGTCCATACCGAAAGAAACAAACGAAACCCAAAGTGATGACCAACCCATAAATCGTGATCCCTCAAAAACCAAGGAAACACCACCTAACCGAGAAACATCCAAGGATACTGACTTAGAGCCTACTTCGCCAGATGTCTCCTGGGCAGAGCTACCATTCAACGTAATTAGCGAAGGAGATGTCGAGTATCAGATTGTACCCATTAAACTCACTCCTAACATAAAAATGAAAAAAATCAAAAAGTTATTAAACAATTAACGAACTACAGCAGTTTGCAATGACGTTAAACTATCGCATGTCCGCAATGACATAAAACTAGCCACGGTAAAAAATGACTGGTTTACATCAAAACCCATCATATCAATTGATATCCCTCCTATTTATTTGTGGCCCGAAATGGCCTTAAACTAGAACGATCACGTTGTAGTCCGTCATAACTCTAAACTGACACGCACGTACATAGGGCCCGAAATGGCCTTAAACTAGAGCAAGTTACTTTCTTTTGCCTCAAGAGTTTAAATTCCTAGTTTACATTCTATGATTACATTTTTGTAGTACAAGTTACGCTTTCCTTTATATCTTCCTTTGGCACTGTTATCGTTTGGGTTACATTTACACTTTATTTCATGTTTACACTTAAACAACAAAACAAGCAAAAATACTTTTGCTCCATGTCCCTGCATTATTTCTTCTCAACATTCAAGAAACTCTAAAAAAAATAGAATTTGAAAACAACAAAAATTATATAAATACGTAAATGGACGATTACAGAAGTTAACCAAGTTTACGCATCCGTTCATACACAACTCATTTCTGAAAAAAAAAATTTCTTTACAACCCACAGAAACATAACTAATAACAACGCCAAATTTAAAAACTAAGCATCAGGATCAGGAGGGGCTTTCCCCTCAAACTCCCCTACCTCATGAGTTTCCCCTCCACTGGGGCCACCTTTGTAGCCACTGTCATCACCATAACTCTGTGAAAAAAAATAAAAATTAGAGAAAATATTAACGAAAAAAGGGGGTAACATTTTCTACTAAAAACAAATAAAAGTTACAAGTTTAAACGACTTACCGAAGAGGATCCTCTTAGTCCAAACTCTAGCCGACAAAGGATTTCTTCTTCAAGGACACTTGCCCAATCTCTTCTTTCAAGGTCGAGATCAATATTGGCTAATGCCTTCCCTTTGTTCACAGCAGACCAAGTAGGATGTTTAAGAGGAAACTCGCCTATAGAAATCTCCCCAAAAGCTGTAGTGATTACTCTCTTAGGAGATTCCATCTCTACCATGGTGTGCCTAGCAAAGGCATCAAATGAAGACCGTAAGCCTAACCCCTCTACAAACATCCCCAGTTGACGCCTCTCTATGGATATCTTCTTTAATGATTTTTTATAATGGTACTTATGATTCTTTTCATCTTGGCCCCATTTTCGCACCTTAGAAGCGAAAGTTTTCCAATCCTCACACTTGAGATTCAAAAAATCAATTTGTGCCTTTTGCTCTGCTAGCTCCTAAGTCATAGTTACTTGGCGATTCAATAGATTCCAATATCTAGTATAAGTAACCTCGGAGGTTCGCCAAGAACGATCACCTGCCAACCTAGAAGAGGCAAACTCATAGGGTGACTTAAAGTCATCTCGTTCTACTGATAGTTTGGCAATCTCTTTTTCCCCTACCTAAATTCGCAACCATAGCTTTTCGATGGAATGCCTGCAGGTCCAAAAAGACTTGGCATTTTGTGCAACACATTCTACCACCTCATCATAAATCTGTCTTGGCACTTACTCAATTTCTGATGGTAGTGCAGGCAAACTATCAATACGAGTGGCCTCGGATGGATCCCACTTCAGTTTAGTGCTTATCAATATAAGGGAATATACATTAGACATTGGATAGTAGAAACAGATGCGAAAATAGAAAGACTCAAAACGCTTAAAGCATATGTACCTATTTCAGGATGAGCTTGTTGGATGTGATCAACTACCTCATTGATGATACCAAGGACAAAATCCATTTTACTTGGCATTTCGATCCAAGTAAATGATTCATTTGTATAAGAAAGACTAGCTTCGGTGGTAGTTTCCATTGGAGTTTTCATTGTAGGTATTTCCAAATGAACATTAGGAGTCGTCCTAGTTTCAACATCTGCGCCTTGTAGCAGCATAAACATAAAATCAAAACTCTAAATAATGGAAATGAAATAATTCAAAAATCAAATAAACATAATAAGGAGAACATACTGAAATCTCTTTCTTCTTCCAAATTCGGAGGATTGCCAAGTTTTAACCTTCCTTCGAAGAAATCATCAAACATCTTGTCAGCTTCATCCTGATCACTAGCATGATCTTTTTCCATGGTGACTTCTGCTCATTCTTTCGTTTCTTCCCTCAGAGGGACTGGGACTTCCATCTCATCATTACCTACTTCATTCTCCTCACCTTGATTGGTGGGGACCTCTTCCTCCTCTATGATCGGCGCTAACCCCTCTCTTCTTACTTCAGGAGTTGGCTCTGATGACATTCATAAGTTCAACATCAGTTTGAAATAAATGACAAAAAAATGGTAATAATAATAATAATAAAATGAGGATAAATGAATGAATCAGGCTTACTTACCACGTGCAGATACTTTAAACCATATGTGTTTCACCTTTGGCTCATCTACAGCTGGAGCAACCTCTCTAGAGTGCTTAGGTCTTTGAACTTTAAATTTTGCCTTCCCGATTGTCTCCTTGATTACTCAATCGACTCTCCTAGCAGTATAGGGCACGTCACCTGGCTCCAACCCGACGCTGTCATGCGTATGGATTGAATGACCAAATGATCCCCCCGTTGTAACAGAGACTGATTCATCAATCCCTTCGGGAGCATCTTGAGATTTAGTCACTTCAAACAAGTGGCGAATCCACGGGCGAGATAGTTGGCGATGATCCCTTAACACATACTTGTTACCCATGCGAACTACTAGAAATTCAACTAGTTAGCGTAGGTAACTGGCGAAGAACGCAAAGGTAAAATGGAACTGTGCCTCAACGTTCGAACGCAATCTCACTATCTCTCCGTGGAAACTTGAAAGTAAAAACTGAGCCCAATTATAATGCACCCCAGTCTCCAAAATTGTGCGCATGATACACACAGATTCTACCCCAAAAGTATTCACTTGGGATAGGGACTTAGGAAACACTCGCGCTCTGAATAGTGGATACAGCTCATTTACTTCAGTTACTTGCGATCTTCCCTACATAGGGAATCCCTTAGCACCCTTAAGTACACCCAGCCAGTCCTCCAGCTCACAAACAACATGGACCTCTTTTTGTGCTCTATCCAAAGTCACTCTTGTCCCATTTTCCGGTACACCGAAGAGGTCTGAAAAGAACTCTGTCGACAGATGGAAAGCTACTTTAATTCCCTTGACACGAGTGCTATAGTAAGTAACAACTTCATTAAAAGAATCAACGATCGCAATCATCTCGGTCATAGAGACGTTAGGACTTAGAGCAATAAACAACTCCATGAGGTCGACATCACTCAAGTAACTGATAATATGCAGTGGTGCCTCATCATGCAACCACCATTGTGCAGCGTTGATCTCCCTGAATTTCATGGCCAAAGTGCCCTCAGTTCGGCTAGTTGTTATAGTGACTCCACCAGGGGTGACATCCACTATACGCGTAGGGTAAAACCATGGAATCAATACAACCAATGAGGTAGCAAAACAAACAAATGTAAGGCATCAAAAACACTATTACTTATCATTGGCCAATGGATTAAGACCATTAGAAGCTGAATCAGCATTACATCGGAAAACTGACCCATTACGGGACCAATCCCCATGTAG
>MNCI01007868.1:318728-368606 GCA_015680685.1 Gnetum montanum
CGAGCCTCACATCGTGCAAAATCCTTGGAGTATCATTTGTGAAAATGGAAGATTTCACCCTTGGTATGGGCTAACATGGCACCACAGAGAGTGAGACTTGTCATGAAAGTCTCTAAGGTGGTACGAGCCAATGCGAGTCCATCATCAGCTATGCATACTCCTTCTTTATCAAATCGAGGCTTGTAGAGAAATGACGGTCAAAATATGAACGACCACTTAGCATCAAAGCAGAAACGATAAATTAAACAACCTTACCTCTCTACCTTGTACACCGTTCCAAGAGGATTCTGGAACAAAGTGTGTGCGTGAGAGGCTAGGAACAAGGTGCTATTAATGTTGTGAGGGCTACATGATAATAGGTCCCATACACGTGTCAATGGACGAGTAGATCTGGGCCCTCCAGAGGGACCATTCCCAACCTTAAACAATCCCTCATCGACGTCAACCATGAAGGCCACTATGCCATTTGAGGATCCCGGTAACATAGTCTCAAGGACACTCCGTGCTAATTTTTCACTTAGGTGAGACCATATTACCACACTGAATCCTTGTAAGATGAAGGCAAGGAACTCGCTGGCACTCGTTTTGAACCATACCCCATCTCGATCGATGACCATATCAGGTACCGGCTCATCAGAATCAATAGTCCCGAACCATGCCAGAATTCCAACAAGCTCCACCACTAAGAGGAAAGGTTTTAGACCTCTGCATGTATTCAAGAACCAAGATAAGTAAGCTACACACACAAAAAAGGAGCTAAAGAATAGGTTTTACGCTGGGCCAGCACTGGGAAAAGCCTTTAAGGTTCACATTGGGCATGTAGGTCCTGCACGCTGGGAAGGTGAGCATGTAGACCCTACACGCTGAGCATTTTGGCACCCCCCTGCACGTTGAGCATGTTACTAGACTGCATTCCAAACATAAAACTGGCTGTACGTCGAGCAAGGGAGACAAGGGTTGATGCTGGCCTGCACACTAATATCTACACTAAAGAAACAAGCCAGGCCTCACACAAATTCTATGCGCTGAAATAAGAAAAAAACCAAACACAAATGAATGAAAAACAATAAACAAGAACACAAATTTAGACAGAGGAATAGGGTCTACTAGTGCATTGATCATGACCATGATGGGATCATGGACTTGGGTAGGCACCGGAGCATCGCTTCACTCTCCTCAGCAAAGGTCAAGTCAAGCTCCTTCCTTCCCTAGTCTCTCACCCGCTTTCCCTTGCCCATCCTATCGCATTGCGTTCAAGACCTTTACGCTGGAGTAAGGATGTCCATGCTAAAAATCCCTGTCTAGGTTCATGTTGAGGGTTTCTAAGTGAAGGGGTTCATGCTGGAGTCTGGTTTCGAGGCTTCATGCTGAAACCTCCACGCTGCCTTTAGACTGGGGTTTGTTGTCGCACGCTAACTGCATGATGAAGCATTCACGTTGGGATTTCCAGGGTGTTCATGCTGGGGTTTCTGCTCCCTGCACACTGAGGGTTTCTCCAGGGCATTCACGCTGGGGCCTTTCATTTGATGCTTCATGCCATGATCTATGCTACCTTTGCTGCCTCCTGCGCATCGGATCGCCTCCTTTGCTGCCTCCTACGCATCAGATTGTCGCCTTTCCTTGTCCCCTACGACCAGATCCTCACCTCCTCATCATGCTAAATCTTCCACTATTTCGCGCTGAAGCTTAGCTTGGGTTCATGCTGAAGCTTAGCTTAGGTTCACGTTGAAGCTTAGTTTGGGTTCACGTTGAAGCTTAGCTTAGGTTCATGCTGTTCTCTTTGGTTATGACTAGATTTTGGGTTTACACCTGCTATAGTGACAAAAGTAACTTGTCTAATTTTAAGTTAATTTTATTAGGTATAGATCTTCATGCCCTTCGTTGCTCACGTCCACTCACCCTCATAGAAAATATGCACTTTGGGTATTTTACTCTTAAATAAAATAAAAATAAACACAACATTAGCTAAAAAAACATATAAATATAAACAGGTCAAGAATAAAGAAAAAGAGTATGTAGATATGCATTAGACTAAATGTTACCCACATAAAACCTTCCCTCTCACAGTGACTCCTGTTGCCTAAACTAAACACCTTGGTGCATACTCTTCATCTTGTAGTCTCACACCTAATAAGGATTATAAACCGTACAATCAATTAGAAATCATAAATGAATAGGTACGTCCCGGTAAGGCCCTAAACTGCCGCGATTGACCAAGTACGGCCTTAAACTGTCGTGCAACCAAGTGAGATGATAAACCAACTTTAGCATACTTCAAGCATATTTAATATTTGAATTGGTGTCATAAAATAATAAACAAACCCCCCCTGTTAACGTTGCTTCCTGTGGCTTGGCAGGATAGCATGAAACTATTCGCACCATTGTTCATCAATGGACCATACAGACCCATCCAACGGGAGATGATCAGAAAGTCCATTGATTTAGACACATTGACTTATGAAAACTCCATGGCATCGACAAATGAAATGATATAACGCTTTTAGAGCATGAAGAAATTGCTTGATATTGAAGCTGATAACATCATCGAGGATCCATTAATTGAAACCCCCATCACTATGCCAAGCGGCAAAGTTAAGATACTAAAACTAAGTACTTTACTAAACCCACAACTTTCTGATGACATAGAAAAAGTGCTAAGAAGCAACATCAAGGCATTCGCTTGGTTTTACACTGACATGCTTGGGCTAGACCCTCGAATAGTCCAGCACAACATCATACTCGACCCGAAGTTAAGACCAATGAAACAAAAAGCACGTAAGGTTAAGCCTGAGGTAGCATTGGCGGTTTGCAATGAGATCACCAAACTTTATCAAGTTGGTTTTATTCGGGCTGTTGACTACGCTGATTGGGTATCCAACATGGTCATTGTCCCAAAGAAGAATGGAAGCATTCGCCTATGCATTGACTTCTGGGACCTCAACTTAGCGGCCATAAAAGATGACTTTCCTCTACCTAGTATTGATCAACTGGCTGACTCAACCGCTGGGCATGCACTGCTATCTTTTATGGATGGCTTCTCGGGATATAATCAGATCCGAATTAACCCTAAACATCAACTCAGGACAACCTTCGTGACACCATGGGGGACATTTTGTTATATGATGATGCCCTTTGGTTTAAAGAATGCTAGTGCTACATATCAACGAGCGATGACTTTCATCTTTAGTGATTATATCTTTCACTCGCTCAATGATTACGTAGATGATATAACGGTTAAATCGAAAACACAAGGGCAGCACATACAAGATTTAGACTTGGTACTTAAGCGTTGTTTAAAATATGAGCTTAGACTGAACCCAAAGAAGTGTGTCTTTGGGGTCAAATCCGGCAAAATGCTAGGATTCACTTAAGTAGGGATTCAAGTAAACCTCAGAAGTAGGGATTCAAGTATACCTCGATAAGATGAAGGCTATCACAAACTTGCAACCGCCAAGAAACCTTACAGAACTTCGAGGCCTATAAGGTAGATTACAGTTCATTAGGTACTTTATAGAAAAACTAATTGATAAGTTGAAACACATGAACCATTTGCAATGCAAGAGTGTGCATTTTCAATGGATCCCACAATGCCAGGAAGCCTTTGACAATATCAAAACGACACTGACTCAATTACCGACAGTTTATTCGCCTCAGAACAATAAACCATTTTACATCTACCTTGCCACATCGAATTCATCAATAGCATCTATGCTTTGCCAGAAATGAGATGATGGAACCAAAGTTCCCGTTTACTACTTAAGCCATGCATTAGTAGCCTATGAAAAGAAATACAACGAGGTGGAGAGGTTATGTTTAGCCCTTATCTTTTCTCTGAAGAAATGGTGAAATTATCTCTTTCGAAACCAAGTAAACATAATCTGCAAAAAAAATGTACTCAGTGCAATCACAAACAACATGTATGAATCAAGCAAGATAGCTCGATGGAAGGCAATGATTGCTGATTTTGACCTACATTACATAGCCCAATCATCCATCAAAGGTCAAACTATAGTCAATCAGATGACCGCATCACCAACACAAGATCAAGAAACGATTAATCTAGAGTTTCCAGATGAAAACGTAAGCACAATTGACATAGTGCCCGATAACTATGATGCTATATTAAACTTTGATGGAGCATCCGCCTCCCGAGGGGAAAGTGCTACCATCGTTATCACATATCCCTTCGAGGAAATCCAACCCTTTGCTTACCGATTTAACTTTCCTTGTACCAATAATGTAGTAGAGTATGAAGGTCTCCTTAGAGGCCTCATGGCAGCACAAGCTTCAAACATCACACATCTCGTAGTTAGAGGCGACTCACAGTTAATCATAAACCAGGTCAAAGATGTTTACACATGCAAAGCATCCCATCTACAACCCTTCTGTGACTTGACGAAACACTTGCTGAAATAGTTTATAAATATAGAACTACAACATGTGCTTAGAAATGATAATACCATTGCAGATGCACTAGCCACATTAGCTCTAAATATCTCACCCGATATGTTTCGTGCGTTGCCCAGTTCCATCGCGAGCTACGACAAGCCCATAACTGATGCTTCTGATATACTTCCCATAGCATCTGTTAGCATGACACACATCGTAGAATGGTACGATGACATCAAAGAGTACCTTCTATATGGCGAACCATCTCAATATCTAACGAATGCTTAGAAGGACGAAGTACGAAAATGCTCTAGACAATATACACTAGTAGGAGATACACTATGTCGTAGATCTTATGAGGCAATCTTGTTAACATGCGTTAGTACTACCAATGGCCAAACCATTGTGGAATAAGTTCATGAAGGACTATGTGGAGAGCACATAGCGCCTAAAGAAATGGCAACAAAAATTAGACGTTTAGGCTATTATTGGCCACATATGGAGTACGATTGCTTCTCCAAGGTCAAGAGGTGCAATATGTGTCAAAAGCACGGTAATCTTATACATGTTCCACCTAATAAATTGCATACGACTCAAATCACATGGCCTTTCTAGAAATGGGGGTTAGACATTATAGGACCAATAACTCCCCCATCTTCTATGGGACATAGCTTTATCATAACCGCAACAGAATACTTTACTAAATGGGTAGAAGCTATTTCCCTTAGAAAAACCACATCAAAAAAAGTATGCAACTTCATCTTAGAAAATATTGTGACCTGTTTTGACATCCCGATGAGTATCATCACTGACAATGGGCCACAATTCAGTAGTGTCGAAACAAAAATATTCTGTGAGAGCTTAGGTATTAAACACTCATTTTCATCACCTTACTACCCTCAGAGCAATGGACAAGCAGAAGCCACGAATAAGATTGTCATCTTAGTGCTCAAGAAGATGCTTACTCAGAGCAAGAAAAGATGGCACGAGCAGCTAGTATACGTGTTATGGACCTACCGGACTACACATCAGACATCCACAGGTAAAACACCATATAGTCTTGTTTATGGATTAGAAGCTATTTTACCTCTGGAGTTGCAGGTGCCATCTCTAAGGATCATACTCTTTGGACTCCTTGATGAAGGTCAAAACAATGCCTTGTGCATTTTTGACCTCAACTCAGTGGAAGAAGAACGCACATGAATGCTTGCTCAAATCGAGTGGTACTAGAAGAAACAACGATGGTGCCATCAGCACGACATTCACAAGCACCCAATCAAAGAAGGTGACCTTGTACTTAAGGCAATCCATGAACACCCGAACAAATTCTCAGCCAACTGGGAAGGGCCTTACTTGGTCACCAAAGCATACGATAATGAAGCGTTTAAGCTAGCTGATATAAATGGTAATGAGCTTGCTCATCCAACGAACCACCTGTACCTTAAACCATTTCACGTCTAAACATCGCAGTATGTGAACGTCCTGGAATCATGACGGTAAACTGATACCACAGAATGTCCTGGCATCATGACGGTAAATCGACACCACAAAGCTCTGTTCGACAAGACACTAAACTATCACACTTATTCACTAGAGTCCGCTAAGACTATAAACTAGCTTGCCTCTTCATAGTCCTCCAAGACTATAAACTAGCATCGCACCGTCCGCCACGACAATAAACTGGCAACGTCCAACGGGTTATGACATAAAACTAACCCATGATAGTCCGCTAAGACTATAAACTAGCAAGATCATCTCTGGCACATTCATCTACTACTGTAATTCATGAAATTTCTTCATCAACGCTTGCTACATCATTCATCACATCAGCTCTGACAACACTATTGCTACTCATTTTGTTTGCCTTAAGTTTCACATGGTGCCTCCATTTGCATCGGCCACATTCTTGCCTAAGTGTTCGCTAACTCATTCACTCACAGTTTTCTTGTCTTCTTGGAGTTGTATTTGTAGGATGATACCTAGTGGTGCTCATACATGGATACACTTCATCATGGTGACAAGGTGCCACATTGTTTCTGACACACACAACTAGGTTAATCAATTTGTTCAAAAGTACATTCCTAGCTCCTAATTCATTCTCCATTTCCCCAACATTCTCATTCCCCTTCCTACTTGATTAAAGTTCTCAGATACACCCAGTACACCCCAAAACTTTGAACACACTGTTGCACGTTGCGACATCCTCTAAGTAGTTGCAACAAAAAACACAATACATGGTGCATGACACAAAATGCAAGTGCTCAAACACAAGCAAGGCACAATAAGTAGGCTCTTTCAAAAAGACCAAAAAGAAAATAGAAAAAAAAAACAAAAAGATATCAAAGAGCAAAGAGAAAAATGGACCACAAGACTCTTGGCACTTTCCATACAAGCCCTAGGTGGGAAGGAAGTTGTCTTGGAAAGAAATACTTGTGTCTCAAACCATCATGTTTCACCTCACTACATGGTTTTGGTTGTCATACAATGGGTTCTCTTAGATACTCCACAAGGGTCTTGTTTCTCCAAAGAATGCATCACCTCATCATGTGGCTTTGGTTGTGGCAACGAGTTCTCTTAAACATGATACAAGAGTCTCGTTCCTCCAAAGGACGTACTCCTCATGCCTTGGTTCCAAGTCTGCCAAATATTGGCCATTGACAAGGAACAACATGACTTGTTTGCACAAAGATGAACACTCCTCTCCCACACTAGAACAATCCCTTGATTAATTCCCAATCCCACAGTTACAAACATCTCCTCTAGATATCACCTCAAAACTTCATTTCCCAATCCTAGGTACTTCTAAACACAATGCGAGGACATTTGGCCAAGTGTCAAAGGACAATGCTACTAAGTTGCTTGTGGTGTTTTGTACTTCTTTGTCGATGCTTCTCAGGTCGATCCCTCCAAGCGTCAACAAAGAGGGGCCAATGAAACACCACAAAAATTTGGACCTAACACTTTCGGACAAGAATCAAGCTAAGTCATGATGCTTCCCAACATGACCAAAACTTGCGAACTTCGCACACAGCATCAAACAGAGTCGAATCAAGCAAGTAAAAGTTCCCCGAGATCCATTGGAGACCACATCAACATCTAACAACAAGAACTACAAGTTTCAAACTCAAAACACTTAGTTTTGACTAAGTATACTTCTTGCACATGGGCCTACATGCTCAGCGTGCAGCATCTTTTGGGCCCCAAAAAATGAGCCAAAACATGCTAGAATTGAGCGTTTGAACCCCCTAGGACCTTCACCAAGGTCCCCAGTAGCTCTCAGCCTCCTGAAAATCAAATTTTGGACTCCAAATGATGGGTTTTCATTCATGTACGCCCAGCATGCATGCCCAGCGTGCACCATCAAGGATCTCTCAAAATAAGCATCCCAGAATAAGATCTCCACCTACAATCGATCTCAGAGGTAAGGCGATTATCAGGCATCATCCCAGGCTCCCAAAAATGGAGATCCAACCTTGAAATGATGCACTTCCATGACCTACACGTTGAGCATACATACTCTACATGCCCAGCGTGCATGCCCGGTGCATAACACAACACAAGAAGCCTTCCAAAACCGTATTAGATCACGTCCAAATGAGCTAAAAATATACAAGAAGCATTCTCATGACACCAGAGCTCAAATCCAAGGGCATGTTTAAGATTCTCTATTGTAACAGTAATGTTCATTTGTAAAGTTCAATTCTTTTGTATTGGTCAAGTCTGTACGTTGGGTTCATACGGCCAGCGTGTACACACTGGCATGCAGCACGCTGCATAGTTGTAATATTCTTTGCACTTGGGCAATGCAGCCACATGTCATCCAACCTGAAATTTTCTCACCAATGACCACTCATACTACTCTAGATCCAAGTTTCACATCCTAAAACCTATAAAAACCCCAATTTTCCACCAAGTAAAGGGGAGGGGGAAGATAAAAAGAAAATCACATTTGGAGACAATTGAGAACACCAACCCTGCATGCTGGACTTCTACCCTGCATGCTGACCATACAACCTTCACGCTGTGCCTACAGTCCAAACCAACGTACCATCATCCCTCCACATTCATCGGGGCTCTTCATCCGTCTTGTGTCAGATCCACAATTGCGTTCAGTCCGGTGCACTGTAATCTTCACTTTACAATAAAATTGCTTCATTTCTGATCAAGATTTGTTATAGTTTTCATTCATTCTTGCTTACCTCTTTGTTTATATTCCTACACATTTACATTTTGGTTTATGCTTATTATGTTGTTTACACATAACCCAGCGTATTGCACATCGGCATATGTTTGGGGAAATCCTTGTCTGATCCTTGTATGGACCACCCAAGGTACTCTACCTTTGTCAGTTCCAGCTCGTCCTCAAGTGAAGGTAGAGTCTTATGTGCCTATCTGTAGATCTCTCAGTGTTTGTTTCATTCCAGCCTTACACCAATGATTTCGGATGGTACAGAGGTAACAAGATAACTAAAAATGGAATCATTCATACCTTCTCTATTTCTCTACCACTTACCCAATTTAGTTTTACCCTCTCGGTCAAGTTTGCTCTTTCTTTGTTTGTTCATGGCATTTTTGAGAAATAAATCTCTTGCATAAATAATGCTAAAAAACGCCATGAATAAAGAAAGAGCAAACCTGACTGAGAGGGTAAAACTAAATTGGGTAAATGGTAGAGAAATAGAGGAGGAATGAGTGATTCCGTTTTTAGTTATCTTGTTACCTCGTTCAATAGTCGAGCTTGGTTAACATTATTTTTTTAAAAATCATCTCGGCCAATTTATATATATATATATATATATATCTAAGTTAGTGGAGCGGTTTTGTGGGCTATGAGTAGAATTTAATTATTTTTTTATTTTTTAAGTTATCATCACTATTTGCATTCCAAATAATATATATTGGTAAACATAACTTGGTTAAAATAAAATTTTATATATTTCGTATATGTTGATGAAGGAATACATTGCACAATTATTGCAACAAACATTAGAGCTGTATAATAGGATTGAGCAAAAGGCAAAATACAATGATAAGTGTGAACTCAATATGCCTAATCCTTCAATTAAGCAAAACAAACTTCCTGTGCAATTCTACTTTGATGATGTTTAGCATTTGAAATCTTTCTGTATCTTTGCACATAAAAAGGAGGATGAATCTTTAAAGAATCAATGGTCTTGACTTCAGATAATGCAACAAGCATTATACCCGTAAGTTCTCTTGTGTAGCGGTTTCACGACCTATGAGTAGAATTTAATTATTTTTTTTATTTTTTAAGTTATCATCACTATTTGCATTCCAAATAATATATACTAGTAAACATAAATGGGTTAAAATAAAATTTTATATATTTCATATATGTTGATGAAGGAATACATTGCACAATTATTGTAATAAACATTATAGGGCTGCATAATAGGATTGAGCAAAAGGAAAAATACAACGATAAGTGTGAACTTAATATACCTAATCCTCCAATTGAGCAAAATGAACTTCCTGTGCAATTCTACTTGGAGATGTTTAGCATCTAAAATCTTTCTGTATCTTTGCACATGAAAAGGAGGATGAATCTTTAAATAATCAATGGTCTTGACTCCAAATAATGCAACAAACGTTAGACCCATAACTTCTCTTGAATCAATGTGAATAGTAGCCTTATCTAGAGTCATTCCTTGAGATTTATGAATAGTCATGGCCCATGCCAACTATAATGGTGACTAACGAGATGCTCCTTGGACCACATGTACAATTGGCACATGATGAGGATTACCATTATCAAAGGCACATTCGATGTAGGAGTAAAAATCAACAATAATGTATAATGGTAATGCATGTGGCTATTTACCTTAAGGATACATAATACTATGAATCATGCTAAGTACACCATTCACCAATCCTACTTCAGGCCAAAGGTTAATTGTAAGCATTACCCTTACACCTTCACATATAAGCAGAGATTGCATTACTTGTTGCAGTAGATAGTTGTTGTTGCTAATCTTGAAGAAAGTGTTTTTCACCTTCTCTATTGAGATTAATAGCAACAGAATCTATGTTTCTAAAAATGCATGAATTCCAATATTGCACCTCTTAATCTTGTAACACAATGCCTAAGCTCAATATCTTTAAATATTGCATCACACCATAACTGTCATCACCTTAACTGTTGCCAGGATCGTAACCATCACTGTAACCATAATTGTCATCATTTATAATAATAATAAATATTCATTATTACTGTAATCGTAACCATCACCATTTATAATAATAATAAATATTCAATATTACCCACCATTTATAATAATAAATATTCATTATTATCCACGTCGGGCCTTACACGTGAGGGAATACGAAGAGATGAATGTGAAGCCCAAGGGTCAAGGGATGTCAATTGAATAGAGATTCGGCTCCCCTGTAGTGACTCTTTGGTTCCCTTGCATGTGGTGAGTGCATATGAGGAAATACAAAAAGATGAATGGGAAGCTCAAGGGTTAGGGGGCATTAATTGAGTAGAGATTCAACTCCCCTGCACTGATTCTTTAGCTCCATGCATGTGGCACATGCGGGTGAGGGAATACGAAGAGATCAAACTAAATTGGCACTGTAACATATATTTGTAATGCATATTCATTCGTGGAGATATAAAAAATTATGTTACAAATGCATAAATAATGTTATTATTATATCACAGGCTTTTGTATATTGACATTATTATTACAATGGACAAGATATGAATGATGCTAACACCTCATTCATAACTATTATATTATAATTATTGTGGAATCCAATAAATGTTATGAGATTATTATAATTAGAGCAATAATCTATAGTTATAATTTGAGATATTATGGATTATAAGATTCATTCGAACGGTAAACATTTCATAATAAATAAAGCAAATATATGATGAAATATTACTCATAATCCATAATTTTAGAGATATCATTCATTCATTCATAATGCTAACCCATAATGATTATATCTCGGTTAACATTATCTATAAGATATATATAATGAAATGATTATAAATAACCGACTTTATTTATGATGAAATGTTTATAATCATTATATATAATCATTTATGTTTATGATTATAAATATATCATTATATATAACTGAGATTATGAATAATCGAGATAAATATAATCATTGGCTCCCCTACAGTGACTCCTTGGCTAGGGAAGATTTATAAATAATTGGTTATTTATGATTATGGCAAGACATGTGCATTGGCAGAGAGCTCATCATCGTTTTCCTTGACATTAACTAGGATTATCATAGCATGATCTTGCCGAAGATCTTCCTAGGGTCTAGGATGCCAGAGGTGTAGAAGTTATTATTTTTAAAATTTACCAAGTTAACAACCATATCATCCATTAGATTCCATCAATCAAAGAATATGTACATAGAGAAAAGGCCTCACTGCATGCGAGAAGGCAAGAAGAAATTATCAAATTTGAACTCTTTAAGTCATTCCAATAAGAAGGAAAAATTGTTAAAATTATGATGGAAGTCAGGCCGACATCTCAAATTGTTTAATAATTTTCATGTGCTAGCAAAAATGCTAATGCTTTTGCATTTTATGAAAATGCATATTGCAAACGAAAAAGAAATCACAATCGTAACAACTGAATGCATCTACTCCATGGTTACTACTGAATTTCAAAGCACAGCCATAGAAATGATAAAACCTACACAAAATATACAATGAGATAAAGAGAAAATGAACTTACAAATGTTCCTTTACATTGAAAAAGGATGTAGCAAAAAAAGATTACTCAAGATAGTAGTAGAAAATTACAATTTCAGAATTCCCTGCCACTCCAAAAAGCATTGAAAGAAGAATAGAACCAAACTTTTAAATGTTTTTGCATTGGGAATGCAAATGTATAAGAAGGCATGCTAAGTACTGATGACAAAAGAGCTAAGCTTGAAGTGAAACTATGAAAATTGCACAAAATCATCAAAATGTAATGTTCAACACGTTACAATTCACTATAAAAAATTAACAAAAGCACACATAAAAAGACTGGTAAAAAGTTTGTTTCTAAAAAGAGATTCCAATAACCAAAGGCTATTGTTGACACAGAAACTTCAGAAGACCCTTCCCCTTAGGTTGTAGCTTCAACTTTAGCCATTACCGTCTTTCCTTGAATGCCTTTGGCTCTACCCCTCATTCTGCCTCTACTTGCAAAATTTTATGCTTAAAACATGCATTCAAACAAAGCTACTCAAGAAACATATGATCCTAATTCATATATAAATTTTATCCAAAAAAAAGAAACCTAAATGAAGGGATCTTTTAGCTATTATAACAAAAATTGTATTATGACTATCCATGATGTGTGCATGTCGTGGCCCTCGGTGTTAATCAAAGATGCAGCAAGGGTTGACTGGCCTACTACCTTATTACTGCCTTGGTTGAAGAAGCGCATGCCGATGAGCTTGTTATTGCAGCTGAAGCATGGGTCACCATCACAGGTGCCTTTTTAATGCTCTGGCAGAGCTCCAAAGCTAGCATCATCAAAGCTGGTTTGGTTGGGCCAGGTGGCCTGCAGCAGCAGTTGCAGACAGAGATGGAGATAGAATGGAAATGGAATTCCCATTCCCATTCCCATTCTGCATTTGGTTGCATTTGGCCTTTTTATGTGTGTAGCGGAAATATGAAAAGCTATGGCTCTTTGGTTCACATTCTGTGCAACGAGAATACGAAAAGCTGTGGCTCTTTGGTTCACATTCTTTGGCTCTATGTATCACGGGTAACCCTACATGTTTTCTATACCATGTCATCCATTAGCGTAGATGTGACACCCTTGTGGTTGTCTATGCACCGTGTGGTGCAGATTGGTCGCAACGACGGTTCCTCTGAAACCCAGCAGGATGAAAGCCTCTAACCACTTACTGTATCGCGATTACTTCATTAACTATGCTATGCTACCTGTGTCTTGTGTGGCATAGCAAACCCCTCAATGTAATAGTCCTTCTTAGCATAGCAGTAATAGCAATGAAGGAAGCCAGCTTCCGACACTCCCTAGCATACCCACTTTTAGTCTATCTTTCTTATAATTTTCATTTTTACAACAAAAAATGATTCCCACAACAATTACCATCCCCACCTCAGGCCTAAAGGTTCCATACTCTATCCAACATGTGACAGGTCCCGAGAGACCACCCAACCTAGTGCTAGCATCACGACAGTCCCTTAAGCTACGACACTTGTCACCCGAGCATTTGGTGCAAGACGCAAAGTAATATGACTTCCTTTGTGCAAAGGTCCAAGTGAATCTGCCCTTGGGCTGCTAAGAACTTAAGGATAAATGTAACTTTGAGTTCCTTCACTGAAACAAGAGGGAATTCATCCCTACCCCTAACGTTACCATCCCCCTGATGGAAGCGTATTAATGGGTGTTAAACTAGTTGATGCGAGTGAGTAGGTCTAGGGAACAGGACACAGGATCCCATTACGATGAAGCATTTCAAGATGGGCAGGAAGACTTAGACTCCCACTCCGAAGGTGATGGCTAGACCTACACCATGGCTATCCCTTCTACTATGGTCTTCCAATCAAACCCACTCTTCTCATATGCCCCCTTCATGGTCGCCACAACCCACACCTTTGTCAGCCATGGGCAGCCATCCTGTACTTTCAACATACCAGCAAGTGGATCCTTTAACCTCTTTCCCAGTTACCCTCCCTTCCCAATCTATCCCAGCAGTGTATCCAATGTCAGTCATGGCTATGCTGCAATATGTGCACACTTTGCCCATGTCACAATCGCATGTAAGCTTTACTCCTAGTCCATCGTCTGCACCCGTCCCACCACTAGTAGCAGACCCAGTCTCAACCATGTGGTGGGCACCAGCCACCTCTCTCCCTACTGCACAACCATCTTAGATGTTGCATTACATCCACCACAAAATGTACCAAGTCCCACAGGTGGTGCAACGAAACATCGGGTTGTGGGTTGCCCCGTCGACTGGGCAAGTAGCCAACCCCATGACGCCACCAATGGCCATCACCCCAACAGCACCACCCACTAGGTGGTGGACTGCCCAAGCAACACCACTTGCTAGAGTAGCTCCAACGATGCCTCTCATGGGGCAGGCCACCACCCCAATAGCGTCGCACGTGATGGCTATTTAGGTAGCCCCACAACTGCCTACAACATCTGAGGGTCTAGATCAAGCTTTCCAACTCATCTAGATCCTAGCTGAAGAAATCAAATAGCTTAAAGCCATTAGTTCTGACACCATACAGGTCATGAACTTTTACCATGACGACCCCATCAGCTTAGCCATGCCTATGCTCACACTGCCCCCTAGGGTCCCACTCCCCCAATTTAGAAAATACAACAGGGAGGACGACCCTAACGTGCACTTGGTAATGTTCAGGTCCAAATCTCTACTACTGCAACCATGGCCACACACCATCATCCATGTCTTTGCCATGTCTCTAATAGGAAAAGCTCTGGATTGGTACTACACACTCCCGCATGCCTGCATTTCCACCCTAGAGGAGCTGTTAAGCCAATTTGTGACCTGCTTCAAATACAACCTAAAATTGGAGTTCACGCTGGACTAGCTCATGAGCGTCAAGCAGGATCCGCTAGAATCTGTGTAGAGGTTCATACAACGGTGGAGTGCAACCTTGAATGAGATATGCAAGCCTATCACTGAGGCCCACTTGCTGGCCATTTTTAAGGGAGTGGTAAATGAATTTATTAAGTTTAAGCTCTATTACTTGGCCCCACACTCCCTCAGCCAAGCCTTCACTTAGACCAAAAGCATCTAGGATGCAGTTGAAGCTAGCAAAGACCCACCCTATGTCATATACAAAAATGCACACATCAAAAAGACAAAGAGAAGGACAAGGCCGCAATAGCCATGATGGCCATTGTGGCCAATGAGACCAAGTCCAACAACAAAAAGGCCACTACAACACCCAACATAGCCAACACCACACCTAGCTCAAGCAACACTAGTCAGCCCTCAACATCAACACCTATGACACCAACCTAGCCTAGGTCCAACTTTGAGCACAAAGATTGCTCCAAGTATACCCCCTTACCCATTAAGCCTTTGGAACTTCTGAAGCAACTGTTGGAAACTGGGTGTATACAACATAAAAAGATGTCGGAGGAAGTGATCAAACGTCATCAACAATACTACAAACTTCTTAGGAACCCCTCCTTGGCCACATCTAATGAGCCACTAGTCCCTAAGAACTTCAGGCTAGAACGTTTCTATGACTATCACCAACTCTGTGGTCATGATACAGACTATTGCCTGGCATTGAAAGATGACATCCAATGGATGAATGATCAAGGAAAATTGATCTTGGACTAAAGTAGTCCCATTTGCCCTAAAAATTAATCAATGCATATTTACAAGGACCCCCTGAACATTAACAACATGAGGTACACAATCAATGTTATTGGCATTGACAACAATCCAAAACCATCACAGTAATTGTTCGTGGTGTGTGTGCCTTCTTGTAATGTAGAAATGCCAACAACAAAGAAAATAACAACAATGTCACAAGCTCTGTTTGTCCTTAAAGTTCCTCATCAAACATCCACCCCTACTCCCTTTGTGCTCAAAGTTGCACCACCACCCGTGCTGACACAACAGGCATCATTCATCATTAAGGTGCTAAAACAGCCAAGCCTCTCTACCACCCAAATCCAAAAAACAAAAATTGTACCACAGCCTCCCCATCCAAAAAAATGGGAAGAGTGTTTAGCAGACAATATGGCTAAGGAACATACAACATTAGGTCCCCCCAAGCCTACCCCCTTGGCCTCAAAGCCCATGGCCCCTTCATCATCAACAATTGATAACAATGCACGCACGCAACCATCACCTTCCCACCCGAGAAAGCCTAGTTCTCAACCTAAAATTGCCCACCCTTGGGAGATTCGTCTCCTAGGATGAATGGAGGAGGAAAGGGGTAACAAACAGCAAAATGGCGAGAAGGATCTTCTCAATGCCCTTACACAAGTCAAATAGGCCTTGAAGCAGAAAAACACAACTTTGAGCCTGTATGACTTGATAATGACTTCCATGGTGCACCGCAAGGCCATGGTTTGCATGTTAACATCCACCCCGGTTAACGAAAACATGTTGGCTAAGGAGAAAGCAATCCATGTTATCATGCTTCCCTCTACAACCGAAGAATCGTAGCCAACTTAGTTGACATTTCATGATAAGTCCATTAAGGATGACCCTGAGAAGGGTTAGGTGACAATAGCACCCATATTCCTCACAATTCAAGTTAGCCAGTACAATATCCAAAGGGTACACATTGATGATGGGGCTGCTACAAATGTTATTCTATTTCCCATAGTGGAAAAATTAGGCTTGGTCAATCAAATCAAGCCCATGGTAGCTTTCTGCTTGAAATCGTTCAATGGGGCATGTGTAGTGGTAAAAGGAACTGTTCACATTAATTTTTTGGTAGGGGACCAGTTCCCCACAAGCGTGGTGTTCATCATGGTAGAAGAGATGCTCGAGTTCAACCTAATCTTGGGGAGGTCATGGTTAGCCCAATTAAGGACTCTCTCTTCATCCATACATCAAGAGATTCACCTACCCTACGTGGCTGGTGAAGTGGTGATCTATGGTGAGGAAGTGGCTGCCCAAGCAATAAACAATGTTAACATGGAGCAGGTCTTAGAGATAGTAATCTTTGAGAATAAAGCATCTATTTGTATTGAAACCACTTGTTTGACTAATGAGTCAGCCAAAAATGCTGACTCAAATAAAGAAACTACATGGGCCAAGTTGCCTTTCTAGGTGGTAGACAACGACATAGAAGAATACCACAATAAAGCCTCTCGGCCATATGCTTCACCTAGCCCACAAAGGGTTATAAAAAAACTACATAATTAGAGATTACCTCTAGTTCAACTCCATAAATCCTTAGCTTCATATCTCCTTCTATCTTAATTTTAGCATTACGTTTACTGTTTACATTATGTTCACTTTTAGCACCACGTTTACTATTTGCATTATGTTCATTTCTTTTGGCATTAGAATCACTATTTACATTACTTTAATTCTTTGCATCCCATTGACTATTCACATTCACATCATGTCCACTATTTACATTATGTCCACCGTTTACACCAGGGTTGTTTCTTGCATTGGTTAAACTACTGCTACGGCCCAGAATGGCCTTAAACTACCATTGCGGCCCGCTAAGGCCTAAAAATTCCCACTCCACTTCTCAAAAAAATAGACAAAAATAAAAAAAAAATTTCATTAAGCAATGACCCGAAATGGCCTTAAACTATTGTTGTGGCCCAAAATGGCCTAAAAGTAAAATGAGAAGCTCCCAAGGGGTCCAAAAAGAAAAAAAAATAAAAATAAATATAACACATTAATCAAAGTGAAATAAATTATTTCACATTATATTCTTCATTCTATGTTAGTTAATAATGTTTACAAAAAAATTAAATTCAAAGAAAAAAAAATCTTTCGCCGCCACGCTATGAATCTTCGCCAGCATTACCACGGGGTCCTGTGTCTCCATTTGGATCCTACATAAGGCAAAAAATACAACAATGAACCAAAACTACAGCAAAGACTTTCATAAAATGAACTATTACACAACAAAAAAGTGACTAACCTAAGATGGCCCCGCGTCCATTTTAGAGGGTATCCAATCCATGCCAGCCGCAAGATGTTGTAGGATCTCCTCCTCAGTGAGGTTGGCCCAATTCCCATCCCCTAGATCAACGCTTGTTGCAACCTTCCCCTTTTCCACAGCTATCCATCTTGGCGGTCCTAGCGAAAAGGTGGCAGTGGTGGTCTCCTCGGTAGGAAGGGTCATTTTCCTTTCAGGAGTTGCATGAACTTCTCATAGGCCCCAGAAGCGCCAATGAAATCAAGGAATAGCTTATGGGTATGCAACTCAATAGCATCATCCCAATATTGTTTACGATAGGCGACATGTTCCATCTTATACATATTTTTATGTTTCTTTTGTGCCTATCCCCATTCGTAAACCTTTGCACTATAATCCTTCTAGTCTTGGTTCTTCTAGGCCAGAAGGTCCATCTGCATGTGCTATTTAATAATCTTGCGAGTGGCCTCATTTTTTCTCCATATAGTTGTTCAATATCTTGCATAGTCAATAACAATCATACACCAACTGCCATCGCTAGTGTCACGGGCCAACAAAAATTCATTCTTAGATCAGCGGTCCCCCAACTCAGTGATTAGGTTGGCCTTCCCTTTCTCAAGTTTCTGTACTCGCTTCTAGGGTTCCTCATGCACATGCCTACACTCCCATAAGGAGTGTGCCAAGTACAATGCACATTTACTTGCTTCATCATATATGGGACGAGGTACCTCGACTACCTCTAGCAGAAGTTCAGGTACAACATTGACTTCAAAAGTTTGCCTAAGATCCCACTTAAGACAAGAGGCTGCCAATCATACATGGGAGAGAATTAGTCATGGTGACATAGCAAAAATGCAACAACGTAAAGAGCCTAATGTAGTAACTACAACGTACCTATCTCAGGATTGATGCCTTAGGCCATCGATCATGTCATTGACCACCCCCTCCATAAAAGTGAATTTGTCGAGGGTCTTGGTCCAAGGTCAGAGACAAATTGAGGAAGAAGGGTTAGTGGCATCAATAGTGGTGTCCACTACACAATAAAACATGTTAGCAATGATGAAGAGGATAACAACAATGCTGATGAGAAAGAACATAAGCAACAATGCAAAGCTCCCACCCAGTAAACCCTCAGGGGTGATAGTAGGGGGATCACCCATCAATGCATTGTCAAGAAAGTGGTCAAACTCACCAATATCAAATTTCAGCCCCTCTCCTTCCAGCTAACTCAAAAGTGTAGCGGCATCCTCAACACTCATGTGTCCTTCAAGCACTGAAGCACATTCTACGAAAAGGTCATTGACAAGGGCCTCTTCCTCTATGGCAGGGGCCTCTTCTTCTGTGGCTAGGGCCTCTTCCTCCTCTTCAGCAAGTGCCCTTGCTCTAGGGGCTAGATCCTCTTCCCCTTCTTCTTCTTATTTTGATAAAACACGATCACAGTAAGTAGGATACTCCAACTTAAAACAGGCGCTATGCTAACAAAATAATTAAGCACACTCACCAACTGGGGGTTACACCCTGCAGACTTTGATTCATAGCTATTTCCCCCTTTCTTCATTTGTACAAGGAGGTTCTTTCGTAGGATGAGACTTCTTATGTTGTAGCCTAGCTTTCACAGTTTCTACAATGAGGTGTGTCCCACTTAACACATTGCTTGTGTTAATGGGAGGCGCCTCTCCCACACTATCCCAGTAACAAAAGGGTTGTGCCACCCAATCCCTCGTCATTATTGAATGTTATTCCCTGATAGCTTTCGAGTGGTCTTGGGATTGGGTGCTATAAAAAACCTAGCAAATCCATGGCTTAGATATCTAGTTACGATCTTGCTATACCCAGGTGCCATTTTCACAGACCACTAGGAATTCCGCAAACCATTGTAGGCAAGCTACGAAGAAGGTGTAATGCACATTGAAATAGGAGTCAAGCTTCTCACAAAGCCGAACCATTTCAGCGTGCAAGGCTTCAGAGAGGTACTTGGCCTAGTTGTAATGGGTCCCTTCTTCCATGACCTCCCTCATTATCTAGGCCTGCTGTACTCCAAGGATTTTTCCTTGGGAGAGTAGCTTAGGGAAGGCATGGGTATAGAAGACAGGGTAAACCATTTGGGCCACCGCTAGCTTGACCTTGTGGATGTAAATCCCCTTTCAGTCCTTGCTTATCCCTAGCCATTCCTCAATATCCCCTTGATGGTTTGCATCTTTGCTAGATTTTTCTCCTACAGGGAGACCATCAAAAGGAACACTGAAAAGATCTACAAATAGTTGGTCATTAATTTCGAACACCACCCACACATTGTGAATACTTGTGCCGAAGTGGTTAACCTTCTCGGAGAAGGAATCAGCTAGGAAAAGCATTTCTGTAGTCAGGACACTTGGGTTTACAACCAAAAATAAATCCATGAGCCTAGCCTCCTGAATGTTGTGAACAAAGGTGGTTGGGGCCCCATTGCAAAGCCAACGCTAAGTCTCGTATACCTCCCTGTACTTGAAGAAAAGGTTGGTCACGTCATGCCTAGAGGTAATCACTGTAACCTCTTGGGATTCGCTCATTACTACAATAGCTAGCAAAAAAAATTAGCAAAGGCAAAAGCAGATCATCACTTGAACACATAAGAACAAATGCACGGTTTAACATACAACGTTTAAATGATGTAGGAAATGGTAGAAGTTCCACCAAAATGTCTTCTATGGTAATCGGTCAGCAAGATGCCCATTTGCTATCCAACCAACCAACTTCTTTATATTTCCCATAGAACTTGGAATACTTGCTTGGATAGGCTTTGAAATCAAGCCCAAGTTATTCTATAACACCGGCACACACGTTCTCAGTAGAGGAGAACTCTTGCAAAGCCGTATGGGCCAATGCCAAGGTATCCGTGTTATCGTGAAGACCATTCTCATCAATATAAAACCTGGAAACACACATAAGAATATAATAAGCATTTTTTGCTAGAGAAAATAAAATCATACAACATGTTTAAAACACCTTCACAGAACTCACCTGCCAGCAAAGTAAATGATTCCAGGTGGGTTCTGAAAGCAAGTGCCCATGTGACGGGCAACATATAACATGTTGTATAAATGGTAGCATTTGTATTCAGGCATGTCCCAGATCCAACTTAGGCACCTCAAGCCCCTTGAGTGCTGGTTTGAGCCTTCTGCCCCTTCACCACCCTCAATCGACCCATCATCCATGAACTTCAGAATGCCCTAGTTCACCCGAGGCAACAACATTTCTCTAAGTACAGCGGCTATTTCAGCTGATAAGTGTGACCACACAATCACACTAAAATGGCAAAAGAGGAACTCCAGGAAGTCCCATGCACCTTCCCAGAACTAGACTGCCTACTACCCTACCCGTGCATGGGGAGGGGGGATGTTGGCCATAGGTTCATTTAGGCAGCATAGGACTCCTACAAGCTCAAGGACGATTAGAACAGGTTTCAACATGACCCTCCATGACAAAGCACTAAATGTTAGCATTGTGTTCAAGTAATGATTACTAATGTAGCATAGCATAACCATCTGTTTACAAATTTTCCTTTAGCATAAAAAAATATTTCCTTGATAAAATAGAGTTAAACATTGCATGTAGCGTAGCAAAGTGTCATACATAGCGTAGCATAGCAACTACACCCCACGTAGCGTAGCATAGTGGGTGCACTCTACGATGTAACAGTTATACACTGCACAACATAGCATAGCAAACATGCCTTGTACATCATAACGTAATAGTTCCACTTTCGCACAAGGGTAGCAGCTGCGTTACGTGCAATGTAGCAGGACGACTACACCTCATGCAACGCAGCAACGAAACAAGTACAACAAGCACAACATGTATTAGACATGTAACAATGCAATAAGAAAAACACTATAATAAGCATTGCAGAGTAGAAAATTTATCAATGTAGCAAATTTAGTAGCATAACAGTATAGCAAATTTAACAACATAGCAACGTTACAAGTTTAATAGTATAGTAGCGTAATAGATTGCCAGCTTAACAGACTAACGGGCCTATCAATGTAACAGCGTAGGATAACAACAACAAAAATGTAACAGTGTAACAACACAAACAAAAAAGAACTCATAGCGTCCTCGTTGTCTTGACCCTATCCTATCGCATGAAACATAGCTCATGCTATGCTACATCAGGCCTGTGTTACGCTACCTCAAAACTTCACAAACAAAAAATCCCTTTGAAGGGTGGTATGCTATGCTGAGCATGCGCTACACTGCTCAGAACTGCCCAAACCCCTGCGATAACATAGTAACCATTCTTAACAATGGTGGCTAGGGTAGTGCCATGCGTAATCGTAGTGTAGCAACCATACAACTGCTGCAGCCAAAGTGGTGATAGCCACAGCGTAGCGGCCAAAACGGCAACAAAAGTAATAACAACAGTTGTAGCAATGATGGCTATGATGAAAAAAATAGTAATAGCAATGGCAATATAACCTAATACATCACATGCTAAAAACGACGGTAGTGTAATGACTTACCATGCAGATGGAGCCTCTTGCCACTTCTCGACATGTGCCTTGGATAAGCGTCCCAGAGTGTCCCTTACTTCATCCACCTTGGCAAGTCCTCAATGCCTACATTCGCTTTTGCATGTCATTACCTTGTTTGCAAATTGGCTCTATCAACTGCTATGCTACGCTTGTTATACTCTCTCTCTGTTCGACCACGCTACGCTTTGAGTATGGGCTTTGACAATGAAAATGACAAGTTTACCAGGGGGTAATCCCCTATTTATAGTCGACGCGGTAAAACACTTGTCGGTTTCATGTCCCGAGTAACACGAGACACCTCTGTAGCATAGCACTACTANGACGCGGTAAAACACTTGTCGGTTTCATGTCCCGAGTAACACGAGACACCTCTGTAGCATAGCACTACTATAGTGTAGTCCCACTACAGCGTAGCACTCATCAAAAACATAGTAAGTGGGTCCACCAAAATTTTCACTCTATATTTACAAATTTTAAACCTATTAATTGTCTGCAAAGACCTTAAACTAGCAATTTTAAGCTACAATGTAGCCCAGTGACAATTCACCATGACCTTAAACTGGCAATTTTAGCATTCATTTTACATTTTAGACCAAAATTTACATTATTACGGTCCACTACGACCTTAAACTGGCAACCTTAACCTACTGTACATTCTAAACCTATTAGTGGTCTGCTAAGACCTTAAACTGGAAATTTCTTATGTTGCATTATTGCTTTACACATATTCATTGCATGTTACTGCTTCAAACATGTATCACTTGACTTGGTTTATTTGCTTATTGTGACAGGTCCAATCAAAAAAGTGGCTATGCATGGTGATCTTTGTTCGCCTTTGACCTTAATGGGTCCCTACGGCAGATTGACAAGATGCTTGAACCTAGAATTGGTAGACTTTGGATTATCCTCTCACAACACCACAACATCCCTGGAAACATCCCTAGACTGGCCCGAACATCTGGCCTAGGCCTTAGACCTAGAGGCCAGGGATGTGACTGAGGACCCTCTTATTGAAATTCTTGTAACTAACTCTAGAGGTAAAGCAAAAACCCTAAAAGTCAACTTCCTATTATATTCACAGGTACACCAAAACATCTCGAAAGTTCTCCATGACAATGTTAAAGTGTTTACATGGTCATATGATGACATGTCGGGCCTGGACCAGTGTCTCATACAACATAACATTATCCTAAATCTGTATGTCAAAGCAATTAAGCAAAAGGCTCACAAAATCAAACCGGAGATTGCACTAGCTATACAAAATGAAATCACCAAGCTTTATCAAGCTGGTTTCATCTGGGTAATTGATTACTTAGAGTGGTATCAAACATCGTTGTAGTTTCTAAGAAAATGGGAGGTATACAAATTTTTATAGACTTTTGAGACTTGAACAAAGTAATGATTAAGGATGACTTTCCATTGCCAAGTATCGATCAACTCATCAACACTACAGCTTGTCATGCCCTACTATCCTTCATGGATGAGTTCTTGGGCTATAACTAGCTCCGTATAAACCTAGAGCATCAATTGGCAACCACCTTCATGACCCCTTGGAGAACCTTTTGCTACAAAATGATGTCCTTTGGGCTCAAAAACACTAGAGCAACCTACCAACAAGTGATGACATACATTTTTAGTGACTACCTCTTGGAGAGATTGAACGATTACATGGATGACATAGCAGTCAAGTCTAAGAAAGCTGTCGATCATCCCAACGATCTCAATATAGTCCTCCAACGTTGTCATAGGCATGACCTATGCCTCAACTCCAAAAAATGTGTTTTCGAAGTTAAAATCTAACGCATGCTAGGTTTTGTAGTGTTAGAAACAGGGATACGAGTGGACCTTGATAAAGTGAGGGCCATCGTCAACTTAGCACCACCTACAAAACTTCAAGAGTTGCATGGGTTGCAAGGTAGAGTGCAATTTATCAGAAGGTTTATCACAAGGTTGACGGAAAAACTACACCCCATGCAACATCTACTCAAGAAAGGGGGTCAACTTCGAGTGGAAAGATCAATGTTAACAAGCCTTCGATAACCTAAAGAAAGAGCTTTTGCACCTTCCAACTGTTTACCACCACAGAGAGATAAGCCTTTCTACATCTACCTTGCTACTTAGGACACATCTATTGCTACATTGCTATGTCAAAAAAGAGATGACGGGTTTGAAATCTTGGTCTATTACTAAAGCCATGCATTAATAGCTCATGAGGGAAAGTACAATGAGGTAGAAAAATATTGTCTTGCCCTAGTATTTGCACTAAAAAAGTGGAGACATTACCTATTTTGCAGCAAAGTTAACATCATATGCAAGAGCAACATACTTCGGGCTATCACAACAAACTTGTATGAGAGTAGTAGGATAGCTCGATGGCAAGCTATAACAATGGAATTCAATTTACGTTATGTAGCCCAATCATCAACAAAGGGTCAAGAAATAGCCACACAACTTACAACTTCACCCATTAATGATCAGGCAATAATAGAACCTAAATTCCTGGATGAACACATCAATAGCCTAAACCCTGTACTGTCTGATTTTGAAGCAAGTTTACATTTTGATGGCACTTCAACTACACGAGGTGGTAGCAATGTTGTAGTTCTTACATTTCACTCTATGGAAATTTGACCCTTTACGTATCGTTTTACATTCCTTCATACGAACAATGTAGCTAAGTACGAAGGACTCCTTAGGGGCCTCTTAGCAGCTCAAGAGCTAAAGATCCAACATTTGGCAATTCGGGGAGACTCGTAATTAGTTGTTAACCAAATCACTGAATTATATGATTGCAAGGCTTCACACTTGCAACCTTATTGTGATCTAGCTAAGATTTTACTAAAATAGTTTACAACGTTTGACATCCAACACATGCCTCATAACGAAAACACTGTAGCATATGCACTAGTCATGTTAGCATTAAATGTGCCACCATACTTGTTTGCAACTTTGCCTACTTCGATAATAGAATGCATAGATCCTATTACTCAAGTGACACACATTGCATCTGTAAGTGCAACAGATATCCAAGAGTGGTATGCCAACATTAAAGCTTACCTTCAACACGACAACCCCCACATGGCTTGACATCCGCTCAAAAGGATGCAATACAAAAGCGAGCTTGGTAGTATGTCCTTATAGGAGCTAACACCTTATGCAAATGCTCCTTTGATGGGATATTGCTAACTTGCGTTAGTGGGGAAGAAGCACAAAAAATTGTTAACGAAGTCCATGAGGGACTATGTGGGGGACACATAGCCCCTAGGGCTATGGCAGCAAAAATCAGACACCTAGGGTACTATTGGCCTTGCATAGAACGAGATTACTTTGCCAAAGTTAGGATGTGTGATGTATGTCAACGCCATGTGAATCTCATACATGTGTCCCCTACAAAGTTACATCCTACATAGATCACGTGGCCATTCCAACGTTGGGGACTAGATATCATAGGACCCATTACACCTAAGTCTTATGCAGGGCATAACTTCATTATCACCACAACCGAATACTTCACAAAGTGGGTACAGGCTATTCTCCTGAGGAAGACCACATCTTAATAGGTTTGCCACTTTATCTTGGATAACATAGTAACAAGGTTTGGTCTTCCCATGACTATTGTGATGGAAAATAGGCCACAATTTAGTAGCATGGAAACCAAAACCTTTTGCGACAACCTTGGTATCTAACACTTCTTTTCATCATCGTACTACCCACATGCAAATGGTCAAGAAGAGGCAACAAACAAGGCCATCATCAACTTGCTAAAAAAAGATTCTTAGTAGTAGCAAAAGATGATGGCATGAGCAAATCCTCTATGTGTTGTGGTCTTACCGTACGACATGCAGAACTGCTATAGGTAAGACCCCATACAGTCTTGTTTATGAATCTGAAGCGATGTTACCTCTTGAATTGCAGGTTCCATCACTTCAGATGATCCTCTCAAATGTTGTAGATGAGACTCAAAACAACGAGTCAACGATCATCAATCTTAACTTCGTAGAGGAGGAGCATGCCCAAACACTTGGTCACATCGAATGGTACCAGGATAAATAATGGCAAAAGCATCACTGCAACCTACATCAACTCCAGTCAAAAAAGGAGACCTAGTCCTCAAGGATGTTCGTGAACTTGTAAACAAATTCTCAACTAACTGGGAAGGTCCTTTCATAGTCACAAAAGCCTATGAGAATGGGGCATTCAAACTGGCAGACATGGATGGCAATGAGTTTGCAAATCCTATTAACCACTTGTACCTCAAGGCATACTTCATTTGAACCAAAGGACTACATCAGATATAAAGCAAGGTAAGCAAATCATCTGCTACGACATAAAACTAGCAAAGCATGTCTGCTACAATGTAAAACTAGCATAGATAGTCTGCTATGACTATAAACTAGCACAACATGTCCACCATGATGTTAAACTAGCACAGCACATCCTTGGGATATGACGTAAAACTAGCACCCACAACATGGTCTGCTATGACCCTAAACTAGCCATCCACCGTCTACTATGTCGTTAAACTAGCACAGTCGTCTACTAGGACCTTAAACTAGCACATCATGGTCTACTGGGACCTTCAACTAGCACACCCAATAGTCTAACAAGATTGTAAACTAGGTTTGTGGTGCAACGCTTCCCAATGTACACATGTAACTCTTATGAACAAGCAAGCATGCACACTTCTAAAACTCCTAAACAACACGGGGTGGGGCATTGCAGTTCCAAAATGTAGTTCACGATGCTAAGAGAAAACCCTCTAGAACACATGCAGTGTCACCACCCTTGATATCTCCATAATCTTTCGAAGATGTCATTTGACATCTTGCTAACCTTTCGAAGCTACCACTATCACAGCTAGTCATCCTAGCAGTAGCTCTTGCCATCAGCACCTGCTGCTAGAATCCCAGCACTATTGTCGCCTAGATACAAAGTTTCCATCCTCTAGCCCTCACCATCATCCAAGTCCAAGAGGCATTCAGCCATTAGGCTCCTCACCTTGCAGTTGTATTGCATGATGTTTGCCTTAGATGAGGAATCTTGAGCACCTATGTCATCACCACTCTTAGCCTCTTCGGTGCCAACCTTTCCAACCTGTCGCTGCCAGAATCTGTGCTAGCCTTCTTGCTTTGGACATCGCACACTTCAGAGACAACACTTGCCACTTTGGCAGCATCCAAAGCAAGCAGGAATTTGCCCTCATTTCACTTGAGGGTTGCTTTTTTTTTTTTTTTTAGTTTTCTCTCTATTGTGTTTACAGGATACAAGCCAAGATGGTGTCCTTCAAAGATGCATGTTTCCATGAGAGTAAGACACTACATTGTTCCAAAGTAATCTCTTTGATTAGCTTAGCTACTTGGGAGTGCACACCCTATTCCCCCTTTCAGCCAGTTTAGCCTCCATTCCTTATACTTGCAATTTTTGATATCCTCTTTACAATATTTTCCAATGCACAAAGCCCTTTCACATGCCCAACCCCTAAGTCCATGATGGTGTAACACAACTTGCCCCATGGGAAGCATTTTTAGGTAGGTCATAGCCCCACATGGATGTAACACAACTCATCCCAGGGAGGAAACACCTATCCTGCAACAACAACAAGGTTGTCTGCAAGTGAATGTGGGTGTATAGCAAAGGAAAAGCAAAAAAATGCAAAAGAGCATAAAAGCTCAAAAAACAAACACAAGTTCCTAAAATAAATGGCACAGTAGCTACTTTACACTTGCTTTGGCCATAAATCGACCATCTCTAAGCACTCTAGTGAGAGGTCAAAGGCCAACAAAGAAATACACCCATGCACACTGACTCCCTCATAAGCACTCCGATGAGGGGTCATGCTATGGCAATAGTTTTCCAAAGTGTTGCATTTTTCCCTTCCTTGAACCTGTTTCCTTAAATCCATTCCTTGCCTTCCTATCCTACATCACTCTCCCGGTACTCTCAAATGTAGCAAAGCATCATCTAAGCGGACACTAAAATGCGATGTTGGTGTCTAGTTCTTCATGGTGTTTCATATTATTTTTTAACATCTCTCGAGTAGATCCTCTAGATGTCAACAAAGAGGAGCCATTAAAACACCAAAAATTTTGGGACTCTCATGATTTAGCAGTCCCAAAATTTGGGCAAGGGTCCTTGTAAGCATGGTGTCATGTTGGACCGTGTAGACAATACTCTCTATAGTACAGTCAATGTGGCACCCAACCACAAGGCCATTTTGCATAAAAGAGGCACCAGGGGTAGACCATAGAGTCTAGCAAATTTTTTGTCTCCCAGGCTGACAAGTTTGCTACACCCTCTAGCTTGCCCAACTTGACACTTGACCCAGTTGACGATCTACCTAGAGACCATGCTAGGAGCTGGAGAAAGTATTTAGGATGAGCAAAACAGTTTGGCAATTTTTTTAACTACAAGAACCTACTACGCTGCATAGTGTAGTAGGCCTCGAGGAGACTAAACGGGTACCAAAGATGCTAATTGAAAATGACTTAGCCCTCTAGGGCATCTGCCCCACTTCGTCCTTGATGCATGAGTAACATGATGTGGAAAAATGTGGTAAGTTTTGTCAGATACCGCTACAATTTGAATGCTACATTGTGCTATGCTACGCAGTGTAGCATAGCATATCAGCAATGTACTCTAACAATACTCCTACTCAAATGGATTTGATGGAGTAAGCATATTTTCCCATGCTTCAACCGTTAAACAAGTTTGCTCTACTGCAATGCCAGGACATGACTAACATTCTATGACAAAATGTTTGCAAAGTAAGTCATAATTTAGGCCAAACTAGGTGCTATGTTGTGCTACGCTATGTAGCGTAGCACAACGTAGCAAGGATAGAATGCACGAAGGCCCTCTACCAAGTGGTTCTAGTAAGAGGATTGCACTTGGCTATACTCTAGCCTCCATGACTACCTTTCCCACACTGCCCTAGGGCCCCAAGCAAAGTTTCTTGACAAAACATTATAGATCAGATAGGAATTCATGCCACACTAGCTGCTATGCTGTGCTACACTACATAGCGTAGCACAGTGTAGCAAGGACACAAAGCACCAAAGTATCCCAAGGATGAACTCTGCAGGTCCCAGGACCTTTCAACATGAAAGACAGGGTTGTAGTTGCTTACCTAGCCAGGTCTCAAATAGGTAATCTCGGCTTTCAGGCAAGATTTCTTTCAAGACTAGCAGCTACGCTACGCAGCATAGCATAGCGTAGCATGCAAGTGTTTACGCTATACCAATATGTTGGGTAGTGTAAACAGCGTAACACTCACGTGGAAATCCCAAGACATCTTCGGTTAGCTCCCAAACTTGTTGGCAATGGTCACTCTTGTCCCAACATCTCTTCACCAAAAAAAATCAGAAAGTTTGCTTTGTTTTGCACCCCCCTAACTATCTCCAAAGTTATTCCTATGCTTGACCCTGCTCTCCAAAGTAGGAAAGATGTAGTCTTAGAGTATAGGCTCCACTTTGCATTCATTGTTGGCATTTTTCCTTGTAACAAACATGGCAACTCACTGGACTCTAGCACATGTAGTTTGAATGGTATGGTCACAGCATAGCAGGTTTCACATCCAGCATTACACAATAGCATAGCATAGTCACGTTTGCACTCTATGGGACCCAGGACATGTGGCATCCAAACCACGTTTCCCTCCCACATCTAGCTCTATAAATACCCTAGCGAACAATGTTCAAGGGGTTGGCTTCAGGCATTTTTAGTAGGGTTGGCTTTTGGCATTGTTGGCTTTGGAAATCACCTTTTCAGTAGTTGGCATTTTGGTATTTTGGCTCTCTGGCAATTAGCTTTGGCAAGTAGACTAGCAAGCTGAAGGACCCTATTAGCAAGCTATTGACAGCAGTTCAAGGAGCTGTGACCATATTGCTTCATTGCAAGCTGTGCCTGTCCATACTACCCATCTGTTATGTATCTTCTTCAGTCAAGCAAAGATCAGATCCCTCGATCTTGGGGCGGGGCACTTTCTCACTCAAACCTATTTCATTTTCATTTTACTATTTTCATATTTTGCATTATTCTCCATTAGTTTACGTTTGACGCTTATCACTTAGCTTGCACATAACATCTTTAAAAAGATCATTTACGGAAGGTTATTGTACACCAATTAAGTCCCTATCTGATTGACCAGACCATTCAGGACACCCCATTTTCTTTTACCCTAGCACAGCCCTCGCACGGATCCAGGGTTAGGCTATACGCCCAATGACATCTTGATGTTCCAACCACCAACATTTTCAGTCGCTACAACTAGAAGGTGATTTGACCCAAGCCTTTATATCGTCTCTATGATTGACATCTTTTCCTGTTCTAATTTCCCCTAACACCACTAGTAGGTATGCCAAAAAGATCTCTAAACATTTTCTCATTAATGCTCAAAATAATAGGAAAATCATGGACACAAGTGAAAAACTTGATGACTCCTTTATTAGAAGATTCAATCACATTCAAGATCTCAGCCTATGACATGAATGGACTAGAGAGCATGAATAAGTAAAATAAACCTACATCAGTGATCCTTTGTTGAATGTTTGCAGGGGTTTCATTCGCCACCCATTCTTGTACTCTATATAGCTCATCCCATTTGAGGGGAATCTACTCTTTAGTATGGCTAGAAGCAACAACAATGATGGTAGACTCATGCACAGAATCTGTAACATACAACATAGTTTAACCATTAGCCCATTTAAGATGTAAACTATAAATGTAGCCTATAATTGATGAGTCATGATTTTGTCAGATCCAATATCAAAGCCTTAATATTGGATACCTTATAGCAGGTCCCAAGAATTGATGTCAGATATTCGATATCATCTTTTTCATGCTAGCCTATAAATACAACACTCGGGAGCATGGTCGGGACATAGTTTTTTTTTTTAGATTTCAATTAGCTTTTTCATAGATTGTTGATTTCTAGTTCCGTTATTTCCTAATGCATGCCCACAATGTGATGTTTGTGATTATATGACATCATTATTTGAGTGTGATGTACTTGGACATGTTACATGATCTAAAATAAAGATAAAGATTACTTCCGTCATTGCAACATCCAGTTAGATTTATTAGTACTTTTAATTATTTAATTATTTTCTATTTT
Source organism: Gnetum montanum (assembly GCA_015680685.1). NCBI lineage: Eukaryota > Viridiplantae > Streptophyta > Gnetopsida > Gnetales > Gnetaceae > Gnetum > Gnetum montanum. The sequence continues at coordinate 350,362 of MNCI01007868.1, forward strand.
CCTTAGTTAATGTTTCCATTTATTGCTCTTTACAATTCTTATCATTAAGTAGAATGAGCATGACTAATCACAAGTGTTTAAGTGTAACTACTTGGTAACCCAGCAATGTATCGTTTGGTGAGCCCAATGACATACACCTGGTATTTCTAACGGTAGTCACATGAAATCGAAGGCATGTGTGGATGATTAAGAATGGATACTCATCACATGTAGGCTAGTTTAGACTTTTCTTTCCATCGTTACTTAGCTTAATTAATTAATTTCTTTATTGTCATTAGGAGTAGTATAAGGTTAGACAACATCATCATATGCCTCACTTTGGACTAAACCATACGTGACAAAGCTACCACTAGTCCAAGTGGGAAGACAACAAACTATGATCAAGGCATAACAATTTAGATACATAGCTAGTCCCATCCATAGAATTCAACTGGATCATGTGTGGATGCTTGTGATTTTTATGGTTGGGCATAGGGGTACCTTGTTGCTCATCAATCATAAACTAGTAAAACCATAAAACATAAAACAAAAATAAAAAAATTTTAAAAATTTTGGTAAAATTTAAGTAATTTTCATTTACTCAACTTGGACAAAGTTGAAACTATTAGGAGAAATCTCACATAAACTCCCAAATCTTGATGAGTCTAAAATTTGTGTGCATGTTTGGTAATCACACATTTCTAGTACGCATAAGAATATCATGTCCAATATTGGACAAACTCTACACTAATCTAGTTGAGCACTTGCACTCTTACATCCTATGTAAATTCCTCCAAGGCTATGCAGGCTATACATAAGGTGTGGTAAAAAATAATTAAGGAAAAGTTTTTAAAAATCACAACCTTTTGTGGAAAAAAATTAAGGAAAAGTTTTTAAAATTTTGTTTTAACCACAAATGTAGTGAACATGGAGAGAATAACCTAAATTCATCTATAGCGTTGCATTTACAATGCCAAAAAAATCACAAATTTTCATCAAAATTTTGACTACAAAAACCCTAGTTTGTAGTTGATTGACTATAGAAAAAACCATGAAAAAAAAATCAAAAAAAATAAAATAAAATCCAAACATGATCTAGAACCCTCTAGCAATGCATCTAGCCTTCTCAGGAACCCAAGATGCTAACCATATGTGATCAAAACCTCACCTACATTGCCAGCTTAGTTATATAAGAACACAAAACCTTAGAAAATAATGTCTTAACACTATATACTAGGTCAAGAAAAAATCCAAATCTTTGTAACAAATAATCTAAAAAATTCCATTCAACCTCTAAGATAGTAAAAAAAAAAACTCAAATAGCAATTCTATGCAGTTAAAACCTAGAAATCTTAGCATACATAGGCTAGAAAAGGTAATAAAATTTCAAAAAGAAAAATAAAAAATAGGACATTAGCATTATACATGTGCTTGGGAAAAAATCCCAGTCTTCATCAAAAAAGACAAAAAAAATCCCAAATATCATCCCTAGGATAGTCAAAGAGACTAAACCTTGGATTCAACATAGTCAAATGCAAAAAAGTCTCCACTAGAACAAGCCTAGAAGTGGAAAAGCATTTACAAATTTGGCCAAAAATGGAGAAAATGAAGAAAAACTAGTACTTGGTAGTCATTGATGAAGATACCTTACCTAAAGATGGATTTAGAAGCCTTGATACAATCTATACAGCCTTCTCTACCTCTTCCAATCCTAGATTTTAGCTTGTTAATTCCTTATTCTTTACCATGGTTGCCAAAATTTGGAAGTTCTACCTCTAATTGCAATAGAAAGAAGCTTGAAATTCCTAGGTTTATTGTAATACATTGGGCACAAAAGGTAGCAAAACGTTAAAATTTCTAGAATATGTTATGCAAATGAATCCATAATCCTAAGTCTAGCTCTCACACATTGGGCAAGGAAAATTAGGTGAGAAATAAAGCTCATATGCTGAGGTTTAGTTGAAGAATCCTCTTCTAGATGCCCACATGCTATGAATATTCTTCCATACATGTCAAGAACTATAGTGCCTAGAAAATTTGATCATTGGAGAATTGAAAATCCCAAGTGCAATAGCCTAACCTTGGATCCTAAGGGCCTTCAAGAAATAGGATTCAAGGTGTCTTGGACAGTTTGGTCGATTACCTAGGGACTTAAGAAATGTAAATAGGAAAAATTAAATTGGAAATTCAATAGAAAATAAACATAGAAATTAAATTCGAAATAAATTCTACACAATCAAAGAACTATAAACTTTATTGAACAACAAGAAAAATGCTTAAAGTATGGAATTCAATTATGTGCTAAAAGGCATAAGAAGGTTGTTTAAATGGAGTTTGAAGCTTATTGGAGATGGTAGGTTGTATTCTATAGTCGGACTCCATGAACTAGGTACTTCCCAACTCCAATCTCTTACCACTCGTTGCTAGTTTCCATTCAAATTTGCAACTCTTGGGTGTTAATGGTGTGGACAATGGTATTTGACTTTGGTGGTAATGTGACTATGCTAAGAGTCTTTGGTGCTTAGGTGGATTCCAATTACTTCCCAAAATTCTTACAAATTACAAAATGTGTTTTCAATATTCAAGGTTGTTGCGGTGGCATCGGTTGCTATAATGTTTAGAAAACCAAAATGTTTTGAAACATAAATAATGTGTTTGTTTGGCTTTTATAGGCTCAAAGGTTGCTCATTTTAGGCTGCAAATTTCTACCATGATTATTGATAGATTGGTCTTTATTTTCAAGCATAACAACTATGATTTCTAGCATAGTTGTCCATTTATGGTAAGTTTTGATACAACAAAGCCATCAAAACCCCTCTAAATACTATGAATAGTAAACAAACGTTTGTTACTACGTTGGCCTTCACCTTAACTATGCTGGCCTTGGAGGACTACACTGGCATTTGTTAGAATTTTCCAAAATCATGGTGACTATGTTGGCCATACTATAGCTACTGGAAATCCATGATGACTGCACTGGTCTTGTACCATCGTTAGAAAACTATCATGACTACACTAGCCATTGTTGGGAAAATGGAAAATGCAATAACTCCAATGTTCGATGTGTGTAGCTACGGTGGTTTTGTGGTGACTACGCTAGGTTTTGCTGGAAAAATTAAAACCTAACACCATCTACATTGGGGGTAGGTGGTTCCAGCGTAGTTGAGGCCATACCCCTACAAAACCCATGAAAATGCCAAATTTGGTAGTGTCCAAGGTATTTTTAGCCTTTCCAAGCCCATATATAGACATAATACCACATTTTCCACTTGAGAAGTGAAACAATAGTAACTTATAAGGCATTTTTCAGCATCAAAACATTAAAGTATGGAAGATTGTAGCTCTTGGACTACAAACCTTACATTTACAATGAAATCTTGCCTCAAGTTAGATGGTGAAAGTTATAGGTTACAACATGTGTTTTCTTGGTGGTGGTTCACCAAAGCCACAACCTTCTCCCATATAAACTCATTAGAGCATTGGATCTCCAAAGTTATCTTTGCACAAGATATAACACACTTGGTAGCCCCTTCGTACAACCTTTGTGGAACATTTTCCACATTAGGTGGTAGCTAAAAACAAAAACAAGAAAAACATTTTAAAAAGCACTAAAAACCATGTAGCCCTAAAACATAAAAATAAATAAATATATAAAAACAAAAATGTGAAAGAAAAATGTTCTAACTTTTCTTACCAACATTAGGGGCTATCTATTGTAACCTATCTATCATGTCATTTGCCATTCCCTACATGAATTCCAACTTGTCTAGGGCCTTCACCCAAGGCTTGGCATGGAATGTAGATGTAGATGCTTTTGGAGAAGGCTCATGTACTGCAATGATAATAACCATTAATATAGTTTACAATAAAACATATAACATTTAAAACAAAAAATCTAAATAACACCAAGATCTTATGGGGAAGATCATGAGGCAAGTCTATTGGAGGATTGTCTTATGGGGGCAAATCACCTAGGATGAAATCCAAAACATCTAGTGCTTCTGAGACATCCTTTCCTCTTCTTCTTCATGTCGTTGCTCCTCCTTTGTAGCAACTTGTATAGCCAACCCCTACCTCTTATCTACGACCAATCAAAGCCAAAAACAGAACAAGTTAGTAAACATTTTCAACAACAAAAATATAGTAAAAAATTGTAACCAAAGAAAATAAATAAAAACTAAAAATGAAAAATATAAAAAAATATGTACATACCTTCAACATTATGATTAACCTTCTTAAACTTGATGGCTAGCTTCTTACGTTTTGGTTGGTTGACAATGGGAACATTTTCTTCAACTTGTGGCCTCTTCAGCTTTTTTCTTTTGGCTACACCATTAGCTTATGTACATACCCTCTTATCCCTTCTTGCATTACCACATGTAGCATAGGGTTCCACCCATGTGCTATCAAGGGAACAACAATGTTCACCACTAACATTCTTAGTGGTAATTGATAGTGACTTTCCAACCTTCTCCATGAGTGGATCTTGGGAACACATAACTAGAATAATGTGATGGATCTAAGGTTTAAAAAGTTGAAAGGCATCATGAACCACCCACTTTCCATTCCTCCTAACCACCAAGAACTCTACAAAACATCTAAGAAATGCAGCAAGAAATTTGTAATACATATAACATATGGAATCAATGTTGTTCCAAAATTTTTGGATTCCATCCCATAGATAAATGATCAAGAAGATAGCCTAATCAAACCTAGTACCATCAATTAACATATTTTTCATTATCCAAGCTTGCTAGATCCCTATGGTTTTCTTTTGTGATAGTAACATGGAAAAGGCTCTAGAATGGAAGAGAGGGTAGGTCTCATTGGCTTCCTCAACTTTGTACTTACTAAAAGTCAACACACCACTAGTAGAGGAGTTAAGCCAAGTCTCCATTTCCTCTCTATGGATTCCATCCTTCCCTGCTCTAATGGCTACCTTAGCACCATTAGAAGGTATGTCAAATAGATTGCTAAACATGTACTCACTAATGCTCATAATCCTAGGATAATAATGGACACGGGTAACAAATTTGATGATTTCCTCATCAAAAGAATCAACCACTTTCAAATTCTTAGTCACTAACTTTGGTGGACTAGGAAGCATGAATAGGTAAAATAAGCCTACATCAGTGATGTTCTATTAGATAATTACAATAGCCTTATTTTCCAACCATTTCTATGATGAGTCTACTTCATCTCATTTGAGCTAAATTTTCTTGACTTGAAACAATTACATCAATAGTAGACTCATGTATAGAATCTACAGCACAACATAGATAACATGTTAGCCTTTTACACTGTAGATAATCCAAAATCATAAAAAAACATGAAAAATTATATAAAACTAGAAAACCAAAAAAATTGACTATGCTTAGATAACGTTTACTCACCAAACTTAGGCAAAGCTCAAAATTTAGGACAAGCTAGTACAAGTGTTGCTAAGTATGCATTGGCCCGCAATTGGTGGCTAAACTTGTTTCATATACAAGAGAATACTACATATAGTATCTACTAAACTCATCTTTGAGCTAATTGAGCACCTACACTCTCATGACCTCAACTTTCATGAATTCTTCCAAGGCTATATGAGTCATAGATAAGGTTTGGTCATTCCCTAGTAATCCCCTAGGAAGCACCCTATACCTGCAAAAATGAAGCATCAAAACAATTAGAACAAAACAAATTTAAAGTGCAAAAATGAACAAAGATAATAATTTAGAATTAGACTTACGATTCTAGCAAGTAGACTATTCCTAGAGGATTTTGAAAGAGTGGGTTTATCCTATGTCCTCTCATCAAGGTGTTGTCAAAATTGTATTATGAATACATAGGCATTTTCCAAATTTGGGATGACCATCTAACTTCCACTGAAAATGAGCTCTTGCTATGCTATATATCTCTCTAAGTGTCAAGATCATCCACTATGAACTACAAGATGTAGGTAGAAGACATTGCCAAAAGGATCTTTATGATGAGAGAGGCAACATCTACTACCAAGTGTAACCACATAATCACACTGTAGTTGTAGAGAAAGTATGGTAGGAATTATCTTGCACTGGATGTAAACCATTTCAATGCATATATTTGGGTTTAGACTCTTTTGTGTGGCCATCTTGGTGCAACATAGGATTTCCACTAGCTCTACAATGATCAAGATGGGTTTTAGAAATGCCTTGCACATAGTTAAGCCATACAACTATAGCCATAAGAAACCATAAGAGCCTTAAAAAAAAATTTGACAAAATTGAAGCAAAAATGGCCTCTACAATGATAGCATTGGTATAAAAAATATAAAAATTAAAATTAAAAATTAATTAACTTCATCACTCTAACTTCAACATGAGCCAAATTTTAGTCTTTTTGACATCTTGACAAGCATTTAACATGAAAAGAAATAGTTTGACATTTCAACAAATAGTTTACATGTAAGGCTCTAAACAAGAATTACTACAAATAGTTGGCAAGACACCAAGTTTCAATAAAATTAGGAGACCAAAATTGATAGTGTTGAAGTCTCATATGTGAAAATTTACAAGAAAAAATGGTAAATTTATCTAAATAGAGCTTATATGCTAGGAATCGTGAGGATGTAGAAAAGGTAGTGTTGAAAAAACATAAGTTTTATGATATTAAAGCCCATACGCTATCATTCAACCTTGTTAAAAACCTCAAAACGTTCCATACATTTTCATAGTAATCCCAAAAGTGCCATATGCTGGTTATATCATTACAAAATGAATTTCAGAATAGCTAAAATCCAACTTTAAATGCCCAACAGTGTCAATATTGGCCAAAGAATCTTGAAACTCAGTAATCAAAATTGCAATTTATCAACACAACTCCCATGGTTGGGAAAAACCTCTTAAAAATTCTAAAAATTTATTTTCAACTTCCAATGCTGAGAATAGGATTAGGACAAGACAAATCAAGCACCAAAGCTACACCAACAAGTTTGAAAAAATCAAAATTAAACCCAGAATTGCATAGAATTTTCCACCAACAAAACCCAATTTATGGTGAAATGACTATAGTAAAACCTCTGGGAAAAATTTGTAAAAAATTTTAAAAGTTCCAAACTTCTCATAGGACCCCTTTATGTTGCATTACCAATCCTTAGATATCCTAGACATTGCTCAAAGGAGACCAAGAAATTGCAAACACTGTTAATTTTTCAATAAAAAAAACTAAAACATTTTGTAAAGAATAAGCCAAAACGTTGTGTACTGTGTTGGAAGAAAACTCATAGAAATTCAAAAAAAATTCAAAAATTATGATTCCACCATCAACACAACTAAAAGGCCTCATACAACAATTCCATGAAGCTTGAAACCAAAAAAAAAAAATATTTAAGTTTGGCTAAATTTGACTAGAACTAGGGTAAAAATGCTATGGACAAGCTTGGGAAACAACACAAATATCTGTTAAAACATGTCCTAAAATCCAAATTTTATTTCAATCATAATCATACAGCTTAAACCTTACATTCGACAGAGAGGAAATGAAAAATTTAAACCAAAGCAAGCTTAGAGATATAAAAACATGTTAATAATTTGAACAAAAAATTGAAAAAAATGATGGAAGATGGGTACCTAGTAGTTCTCAACAAAGATCCTTCCCCTAAAAAAGGATTGAGGAACCTAGATATGATCCATATTGCCTCCTCCATGTCACCCAATACTAGATTCTAGCTTGTTGTTTGCATCTTCCACACCATAATTGCTAAAACTCAAAAGTTCTATCTTGTTTTGTTGTTGGTAGAATCCCAAACTCTCACCTCTACGGTAACCACACTATCCTTAGGGGTGGATAGATGCAAGAATTTCCATTTAGTATCAGGAATTTTGGTTTTAACCATCAAATCCAATTCTCATACATTGCCCTTGTAAAATCAAGCTAGAAATAGGTTCATATGCTAGGATCTAGTGTTGAGTCCTCTCCCAATGCTTCTGTGCTACCAATGAAGCCTTTATACACTAGTAAATATATTCACCACATTATATACTGAGAATAGATCAAGAAATAGGCCTTGTATGCTGAGTATTACTTAATATTTGACTTCTTAAGGTAGTTTGAACATGGGTGGACCCCACAAGACTTAGGCAAGAATACCAATAATTCCACATGCTAGGATTCAGTTTGAATATGTTCACATGCTTTGGAATCTTGCTCTACATGCTATGAAAGCATTTAGAATAGCATATAAAGCCTTCATTAGTCTTATTCCTTGCCAAACTTGTCCATATGCTACTTGGTGGGACCTAGAAGACCTAGGAAAAATTGGGAAAATTCCAATGTATAGAACTCATCTAAAATTACTAAAGATGGGAGAATAGATGTTCAAATGCTATGGATTCATCTTCCAAACATTGTGGTAGAATGTGTAATAGCTTGTGAAGGCCCCAAAAATCTTAATTTCATTAATTGAGGTCATTCCTTGTCCAAAATTACCAAACAAACTAGAGAACTTCTCTCATAGTCCAAATGCTACCCTAGAAGCCTTAAGAGATCAAACATAGAGTCAAAATCCATCAAAACTGACATGGGTAAGTGTTAAAATCTAGAGCATTTTTCGTACACATTGTGGTAGTGTGTGGGGTAGAATGTGAGCCTACTAAATAGTAAGCCCAAAATTTTTCATTAGATGCTCGGTAGACTCCACAACACCTATAATGGAAAGCTCAGTAAGAAAATCACTTCCACAAGCTATTAGGGTTGGATCTTGGTTCCACACACTAGGAACATATGTCCCACATGATGTGGTAGTGTGTGATACCCTAGGAATTTCAAAACTTATGCAACATGCATCAAACCTTGCTTAAGATGGTCAAGAAAACCATAGATCTTTCCATACACCTTGGACACTACCATGGAAGCCTAAAACACCAAAAACTTTGTCCATGGGAAAGATGTTGTCCCACACGCTACCACAACATGTGGGATTTAGTAGTTTACAAAAGCTTTGTATTTATCTTAACAATATTTTTTATTTTTTTAAAAATAATATATGGTCTTTTTTACTAATTTTTTTCTTATTTTAGCAATTTATAATCTTTTTAACTAGATTTTTACCTATTTTAGTAGTTTATAGCCTTTTTTTCTAAATTTTGATTTATGTTGATAATTTATAGCTTATTTTTGCCTTACTTTGACCATAAAATCAACTAAAAATAAACATTATTATTTAATATCATTTTCGACCATCTTTAAGCTTGTTTAACCTTATTTAATGCCTTTGATACCATCATTTGGTGTCATTTGACCATCATTTGGTGTCATTTGATACCATTTGACAATTTTTTACCATTTTGACTTTCATTTGACATCATTGTGCCCTATCTTGACATCATTTAACCTCATTTAGCTTCATTTTGCTATCATTTGGTGTAATTTGATGTCATTTGGTAGCATTAAAGCCTCATTTGACATTGTTTGACATCATTTTGCATGGTTTTGACCTTCATTTGATTCTTATTTTGCATCATTTGGCCATTATTCCAACTTGTTGTAGCTTAATCTATCTCCTTTGGCCTTTTTCCACCATGTTATGACCTCACCTAAGCTTTATTTTTCCTTATTCCACTCCATGTTAACCCTATTTGGCTATGTTATGCTTCATTATTGTAATATTTTATATTATTTTAACATTGTTTGATAATTATGCAATATGGATGCCAATTCATATGCTTTTGTTAACATGCAAGAATAAATCATGGATACATCGGCATAGTTTAACCTAACATTGACTTTGAATGAAGTTTACAATAATGTTAAATTATTAATTAACTTAGAATGCCTAGATCTTGAACCCAAGAGCCTATTTGATCATATAGCCTCAATAGAGAAATCCATAGAATGACCTAAGTACATAGTTAAATCCCTTAACCTTGATGTTAAAGACATCACTAAGGATTCTCTAGTTGAGTTTTTTATAACAATCCACAATGGTGAGGAGAAAATGCTAAAATTATGTTTCTCACTAGAATCCTAGATTGACCAAGACATTATCAAGATCCTTTACGATAACATTAAAGTTGTTGCTTGGTCATATGAAGATATGCTAGGCCTTGACCCATGTTGATACAACACAATATCATACTTAATTCTGGTGTCAAAATGATTAAACAAAGCATGCATAAGATTAGACCAGATTTGGCAATGGTAGCCCATGATAAGATCATGAATCTTTACCAAGTGATTTTTATCTAAGATTTTGATTATGTAGATTGGGTATCTAACATAATGGTAGTCCCTAAGAAAAATGGAAGTATTTGTATCTGTATCAATTTTTGTGACCTCAATAAGCCCACTATTAAAGATGATTTCCCATTACCTAGTATTGATCAACTTATTGATACTATATTTGAACATGCATTAATGTCCTTCATGGATGGGTAACCCAGATATAACCAAGTTAATATTAATAAAAGCATCAACTATACACAACCTTCATGACCCCTTGGAGAACCTTCTATTACAAACTGATGCCATTTAGTCTAAAGAACGTGGGAGCGACCTACCAATGTGCAATGACTTACATTTTTAGTGACTACATATTAGGGTTACTAAATGACTATGTTGATGATATAGCCATCAAGTCCAAAATAGCCAATGATCACAAACATGACCTAAACCTGGTACTTCAATGATATCTTAAATATGAGCTTAGACATAATCCTAAAAAGTGTGTCTTTGACATTAAGATAGGTAAAATGCTTAGTTTCATAGTAATCGAGGTAGGAATATGCATCAATCTTGATAAGGTTAAAGTCATAACCAAACTATTTCCACCTAGAAACCTTAAGGAACTATGAGGTTTACAAGGTAGATTGCAATTCATTCATAGGTTCATCTCAAAGCTCATGGATAAGCTACAATCTATGCAACACTTACTTAATAAGGGATTTTACTATGAGTGAATTGACCAATGCCAAGAAGCCTTTGATAACATTAGGAAAGAGTTGGCCCAATTTCCTACTGTGTATTTCCCTCAAAAAGATAAATCATTTTAAATCTACCTTGTGATCTCTAAAATCTCCATAACCTCTTTGCTTTGTCAAAAATGAGATGATGTAGTAGAGTTACCTTTCTACTACTTGATCCATTCATTTTTTGCTTATGAAAGTTGATATAATAAGCTCGAGAATCATTGCCTAGCCCTGGTCTTCTCTCTGAGGAAGTGGGAACACTACCTTTTTTAGAGCCAAGTCAATGTCATATGAAAAGACAACTTAATAAGAGGCATAACGATCAACATATATGAGAGTAGTTGTATAGCCCAATGCAAGGCCATAATACTTGAGAGTTTGATCTGCACTACATCTTCCAAGCCTCAAAAAAAGGTCAATCTATAGTCATGCAACTACTCAAAACTTTCCCAGTTGAGGATAATGCAATCATAGATCTTGAATTCCCTAATGAGCCTATCAACATTGTCAATTAGGTACCTAAAGGATATGAGGTCATCATGCACTTTGATAGAGCTTCAACTATCCATGGAGCAAGTGTTGCTGTCATCATAACTGTAACAACGTTGCCCCAAAGAACGTTGTTCGGCACCCCAAGAGTTTCCCAAGCAGATTCTGAATCGGGACAAAACTCAAGAGGAATACACCTTAGCAATCAACAATCCTGAAACACATGCCAAAAAATGATGTGTTAGTGTTAGCATGTCTCCTGAGCGGTGTTTCATAAACAATATTCACGATACGCTAACAAGCTAAATAGCACTCCCTTGCTCCACTCACATGGACACCATAGGGACTACCAGCTGAATCCTCCAGATTCATCACCACATGCTGGTAGTTGGTGTCGCGCTCCAAAGAGCGCTCGCAACATCCCATAGCACGTCCCATGACACACCCAGTAAAAACACCCCAACGCAGAGTTGAACTACGCAACCCTCCCAGGCAAGGTCCTACCGAGTGGGGTAATAAGGTAGGTTGTAGCCTCCTCTTACTAATGCATGGAACTACCATGCCAGTATGGTTCCGAAGATACAAGGAGCAGAGGACCCCTTGTGCCCCCATGGCCCCCAAAACCGTGGGGGAGGTAGCAGGCTACCAACAACCCTGCTACCTCTCTCATAATTCTCCCCCGCTTAAAACAAGTGACGACCTTGGAGCATGGCCTAGGTAACTCGCAAGGCTGCTACATCAAAACCAAGGGAGAATTCTATCAATTCTGAGGAAGTACGCCCATGCTATTCTAAGTCAATTCGAAGGGATCTTTAGTTCTGGAAGGTCCAACTGCTAGGGCCTAAGGTTGTAAAGCATTTTCATTGAACTTGACTGTCTTCCTAGGATCCAGACTCATCCTAGCATCTGACACCCAAGTCAAGAGCATCACTCTTCAAGACTTGGACTGTCCATCCTTCCATACCTGGTCTAAAATGCCAAGCTATGGGAGGACATCAAGTGGTCTATCATTGCAACATGATAGAATGCACCGACCTAGGGATCCATGAGTTCCAGGACATCCCCTGACTCGTTTGATCCCAAGATCTAGGGGTCTTAAGTTCAACACTCTTTGAATCTTAAGCCCCATCACCTATAGAGCACTTTGAATGGCTCCAGGCACCTTCCTCCCATGTTTGAGGCCAACTCCCATAGGAATTTGCTCTTGAATCCTATAAGGCATCACATGTCGCACCTCTTCTAATTTTTTTTCTCTTGGGAGGTTTCTCCATCCATCATCAGAGCAGCCAAGGTGGGAGGTCAATTTCTTGCTCCCTACAGAAGTCCAGGATCAAGTTTTCCTGGGACCTCAAGCACTCCAGTGGTTTCCAGCTATCGTCTGAGTTAGGATGATGATTCTAGTGGATGAGGAACTCCACTTTCAAATCTGCCCCATGGCCAATGGTCCAAAATTTCTGGATGCATTCTGCTCTCTTTCCTTGTATAGATTGTATACAAGATCGCTCTCTGATTGAGAGGCTTCTCTCTGGATATGGGAACCCATCCGGCAACGGCTTCAGCATGCTGACATTAAAAACTGGATGGACTTGGTCCATATTAATCGGTAGCTGAAGCTTATATGTTACAGGGTTGATTTTATCGATGATCCGGAAGGGACCATCATACTGCCTCATCAGCTTGGAGGTAGTTCCCTGTTTCGGTTTAAACTGACATGGGTCCAACTTCAGGAGGATCCAATCTCCCACCTTGAACTCACGAGGCTGGCATTTTCGATCAGCATACTTTTTCATTCGTTGTGCTGCCCTCTCTAGATGATACTTTGTTGTATCAACATTTTCAGACCACCTCTTCAAGAATTCATCCGCTTTGGGATGTCGTCCCTGCAACGAGGGAGAGACCATATGAGGGGTAATGGGCTGCCTTCCCATTACCAATTCTGCAGGAGAGAACCCAGTAGTTGAGGACTTCTGGATGTTATAGCTCAGCTAGGCAATCCCTAATAGAAATGGCCAATTCTTTTGGTCACTACGAACATAGTGACGAAGATACTCTTCAAGTACTCGATTCATCCATTCCGTCTGCCCATCAGTCTGCGGATGAAAGCTCGTTGACAATTTGAGGGTGGTACCCATCATGCTAAATAGTGCTTGCCAGAAAGCACTTGTGAAGCGCGGATCATGATCTAAAATGATGCTCATGAGTAACCCAAAATATCAAACCACCCTATCAAAATAATATGCTGCTATGTCCTCAGCTGAACACTGTGATAAACAGGGAATGAATATGGCAAATTTAGAGAATTTTTCCACCACAACAATAATGCTGCTTAAACCTTGAATATTTGGCAATCTCATGATGAAGTCCATAGACATTTTAGCCCATGGAAAAGGAGGAATTTCCAAGGGTAGCAGAAGACCACCCGGATGCTCCGTAGACCCCTTATCCTACTGGCATACCAGACACTTCTGGATATAAGCAATCACATCTAGGTACAGTTTTGACTAGAAGAAGGTTCTCTCAATGAGAGCCAAGGTCCTTTGCTGTCCTAGGTGCCCTGCCCACTGTGTGTCATGGCATTTTTAGATGATCTCCTTGTGTAGATCATCCCAATCCAAAATGCATATCTGGTTATCTCGAAACCAAAGTAGTCCATCCCTCATTTTGAACTACGGTGCTCGCCCAATTTCTATCTACTTCATTAAATCAATGAGATGGGGGTCCCTTCTCAACCCATCTTGAATTCTTGCCAACAACACTTCATCACATTGAACTTGTGAAGTTTGTGGCCTAATGATGGAAAAGAGCTGAGAGGCAGGTTGAGGATGGTGACTCAATGCATCTGCCACCACATTCTCCTTCCCAGGACAATAAGTCAATTATAGGTCAAATTTAGACAACATGGCCAACCATCGAGCCTATTTGGGCCTCAGCTTTGTTTGATTCATCAAGTAGCTAGTGGCCAGGTTATCCATCTTCACGAGGACACGACTTTCTAGCAAGTAGTGTCTCCATGCTCTCAAGCAATGGACAATAGCAAACGTTTCCTTTTCATGGACTGGCCACCTTTTCTCTACTTGATTTAGCTTCTAGCTTTCATAAGTGACAGGATGACCTTCCTGTAGCAAGACGTCCCCAATTGCATTGTCACTAGCATCCGTGTGAACCTCAAAGGGTTTTGAAAAATCGGGCAATGCCAACACTGGATGGGAGGTTAAAGCTGCTTTGATCCTCTCGAAGGCTTTCTGACAATTTGTGTCCCACTCCCATGCAACTTCTCTCTTTTGCAGATTGGTCAGAAGAGTAGCAATTCCTGAGAAATTTTTGATGAATTTTCGATAGAAACTAGCTAACCCCATGAACTGTCTGATCTCATGCACATTAGTGGGAGCGGGCCATTTACGCACAACCTCTACCTTCTTTGGATTTGGCTTTACCTTCCCATACCCCATGAGATGCCCTAAAAATTTTAGCTTCGAGCTACAGAATTCACATTTTTCTTTCTTAACATACAGCTAATTTTTCCGTAGCTTCTCAAGGACCATTTGCAAGTGGAGGGCATGTTCCTCCATTGTCTGGCTATATATTAGGATGTCATCAAGATAAACGACTACAAATTTATCTAGGAAGGGTCGAAATATCTTGTTCATCAACATACAAAATGTAGCCGGTGCATTGCATAGCTCAAAAGGCATTACGGTCCATTCATACGATCCATACCGTGTTACACATGTAGTTTTTGCTTCGTCCTCTTCTGCAATGCGAACCTGATAATATCCTTGTTTGAGGTCTAACCGGGTAAAATATCGAGCCCCTACCAATTGATCGAATAAGTCAGAAATGAGCAGTACTGGATACTTGTTCTTGATCATGTGTTTATTCAGCAATTTATAATCATAGCAGAGCCGTAGCATTCTGTCCTCCTTGGTAACAAATAGCACCGGTGCCCCATAAGGGGATTTTGAGGGACGAATGTATCCCTTGGACATTAACCCTTCAAGCTGCTTTTTTAGTTCCCCCAATTCTGGTCCTGTTAACTGGTATGGCCTCTGGATAGGAGGATCAGTGCTAGGATGCAATTCGATTTTGTGATCCACAGCTCTCTGAGGTGGCAAACTACCAGGTAGTTCAAGTGGCATCACATCTTTAAACTTATCGAGCACCTATGCTATGCATGGGTCAACAATAGCCTGGGATCCACAAGCCTCAGAAGGATCACCTGTTTGCATAGCTAGTAGAAATTTTTCGGTAGGGTCCCTTGCCAAATGTTTCATCACCATTGGTGACACAATCTGGGGGCTAGCATCCTCATCCTTTCCCATCTGTGCTCCATGAGTTTGAACGATGCATGGGGAGCTTTCATGTGAAATAAAAATCAAGTCTAGATGTGGGGCTGTGAAAACTTTGGCCTTGCATAAAAATTCTTGCCCCAAAATGACCTGAAAGGAGTCCATGTCTAGAATTGAAAAATCTAGCACTCCTTCCCATGAGCCTACTCAAACAGGAACACCACAACACACCCTGACACACAGAAGGGGTCTGAACTTGGCCAGCTTGCAAGATGCTTGCACAGGTTCCATCTTTAGCTACAAGTCCTTCACCATGGCTGGAACCATGTAATTGTGACTAGCCCCATTATCAATTAGGGCACTTAGCTAACTCGAGCTCATAGTGATTGGGGCCAATTGAACTTGATGTAGAGTATCAGGATTAGGATTCTAGGAGTTTCCAGCTCCTGACCTCTGTGTAACCATGTCTGATAACTCCATCATCACCGCTAGCCTTCGCTATTCCTTAGATGTGCTTCCATCAGTGATATGAAGGCATGGGTCAGGGTGATAATCGAGTGCCATCAATTATTTCCTAGGGGCTAGCCCCTGCCTAGCCTGAGTCCTTCCTAAACTCAGGGGGCAATTTCGTGCCAAGTGATTTCCATGACACAAGAAGCACTGAATTGGCCCCTTAAAGATGCCTCCTGTGAACTGCTTCTTCTTGGCCCCAGGTTGCCACTTGCTCCCTATATCTTTGCATTTTTGTTAGGAGCCTTGGTTCCCTAGAGGATCACCCATTGGGTGACTACCTTGCTGAACTGATCTGAAGGTGTTTCCACCCTTGATGGATCCTGTATTTGTTCTCTGAGAGTGGGAGGGCGTGCCATGCTTACCCTTCCCAAGCTTGCCCTTATCTGGCTTTGTTGCATTGAAGTCCAGAAAAGTGCCAGTACCCACAATAGCCTCTATGAGGGAGTCAATGCCTCTTCAATGCAATTCCATTTGTGCCCATGGTTGTAGCCCATTTACAATCTTGAAGAAACGATCCCGATCTCCCATATCGGGAATCAGCAACATAAGCTCTTGGAAGCTATTAATTTAATCCTCAAGCTTCCCTGCATATTTTAGGGTCTCTATCTTGGTTCTAGTGACCCATTCAGAGTTCCCAGGATGGAACTGTTTAATCAATGTAGCCTTGAAGCTGTCCCATGTCTCAATCTTTTCTGTCATGGTGCCCTTTTCTTGGGCACGGAGGAGACTAAGCCACCATAGCTTAGCACTTCCGATGAGAAATTGTGATGCTATGGAGACCTTTTGGGTTGCAGGAACACCCTCAGTATTTAGGTACATCTCCGTATCATGGAGGAAGGCATCAATTTTAGCATCATTTCTCTCACCATCATAAGAACTCGGTTCTCTAACTTTGATCCGGGCCGTCACTACTAGCTCATCTACCAAGCATCTTACTAAGGAGGATTTTAGGATGGCGTTTTTAATTTTCAAATCAGATAGTACTTGATTTACCCCCACCAGGGCATCCTCCAAAACTTTCACCTGACCAACTAAGTCCTCAACCAAGGATGCTTTTGTTTGTGCCTCTTCCAAGGATCCGAATAGATCCTTGTAGAGGTTGATCATGCGATTTAGATGACCTTCCAAAATTGAAACCTTAGCCTCTGCCAATTTCACCCTGTCCTTGGAGCGAAGATCCATCTTTTCTTGTGGCAAGTCAACATCTTTCAGAATGTGATGGATCGCATCCACGTTCTCTGGACCAAGATGGGCTAAGACCTCATCAATTGCCTTAACATTCTCCCACAATGTTTGAAACTTAGTCTCATCTTGACCAAGTTCTATTTTAGCCTCAATTTCTGGATTTGTTTGAACATCAGCCATGTCACTCGGTCAACCCGGCTCCATGTTTGCTAAAGAGAGCTTTAGCACAAGGCCACCCTCCAAGGGAGTGGCTAGCAGAAGTTGAAAATGGTGAAAATGGAAACCTCACAAACCACAAACCCTGATACCCACTTAGCAAGAAACTTTTACCAATTTCTGAAACTGTGAGACTCCGATACCATTTGTAACAACATTGCCCCAGAGAATGTTGTTCGGAACCCCAAGAGTTTCCCAAGAAGATTCTAAATCAGGACAAAACTCAAGAGGAATACGCCTTAGCAATCAACAATCCTGAAACACATGCCAACAAACGATGTGTTAGTGTTAGCATGTCTTTTGAGCAGTGTTTCATAAACAATATTCACGATATGCTAACAAGCTAAATAGCACTCCTTTGCTCCACTCATGTGGACACCACGGGGACTACCAGTTGAACCCTCCAAATTCATCACCATGTGCTGGTAGTTGGTGTCGCACTCCAAATAGCGCTCACAACATCCCATAGCATGTCCCATGACACACCCAGTAAAAACACCCCAACGCAAAGTTGAACTATGCAACCCTCCCAGGCAAGGTCCTACTAAGTGGGATAATGAGGTAGGTCGTAGCCTCCTCTTACTAATGCATGAAACTGCCATGTCAGTATGGTTCCGAAGACACAAGGAGCAGAGGACCCCTTGTGCCC
>MNCI01007874.1:0-88307 GCA_015680685.1 Gnetum montanum
AGTTGAAACCAGTGTTAGTGGCTAGGAATGATTGTTGTATATGAAGCTTGGAATTCTAAGAGTGTGCTAGCTCTCTCTGGGTGTGCCTCATGATGAAATCGTTTGTTTGAGTGTATCTAATTGATCCATCAATGTTTTGCATGGTTGATCTCTATGCATGTTGCTGAGGTCTTGCTTTTTATGATGTTGCAAGAGTGATATTATGTTCCTATATGATCATGCTTGATGGTTGTGTATGAGGCTGATGTGTTGATCATGTTCTTGCTAACTTCTATGTTTCTAAGCTTTTTTCTTAGTGTTTGCAGGCAGCATAGGTACAAAGATGCAGCCAGTGGTAACCTCAGTTGATTCTGTGAGCACTATGTCTATGGGGAAGATATGTGCTCTTGAGACCTTCATGAACTGATTATTTGGTCTCAGAATCCCAACATTGGGTTGCATATTTATTAGTACCTTGGTTGTGAGGAATCAGTAGGTACATTATGATTTGTTTGCCTCTCTGTGCTGGGTGAGCACTAATAGAGGACAATGATCTATTCTAGACCATACAGATATTGGGCTAGCAGATGGCAGGAAATGGTATCCTTGGCCATGCCAGATACTAATGCCCTAGGATTGGCCAATGCATTAAGGTCCCACTATGGCAGGTGGTGGATACTTAGTTGGTGTGCTTTGTTATTCGATCATTGCATTCATGTCCCGAATCATTTTTGTTCAATGGCATTCATGTAGTGGGTTCAACATGATTGTTGATCATGTATGTTTTGAGATAGTGGCATAGTGATAGATAATTGTTTATGCTTTGTGAAAAAGATAGGTTTTTCTCAAAAATAGCATGGTTCTTCATGGTATGCCCCTAGTGGCCTAAATCCTTTAGCCTAGGATGGGCTTGGGTAGTTCATCCTATTGCCTTTTAGGCTTGGGTAGCATTCCCAAATACCATGTATGTTCTTATTAAAATGTATTCCTATCCTTGGGTGTGTGAAATGTATCCTTGTGGTATTCTCAATTTGATTGTATGCACTCAAAATTGCTAGATGTATTGCCCTATGTGACTCAGTTGTCTTCTCATTGTAGGCCTATTCCACACCCTGTGACAAGGCCAAGGTTGATGTATGGTGTTTTCCTGGTGCTTGTTTTGAAGCACCCTTGCTATATGTTGTAAACAACCTTTGTGCCTTGATGTATGATTATGCAGAAAACTTCATGGGAAATTATTAGTTGCAATACGGTGTTGTAGCGAATAGACCAGGGCATGTCCTTACCCATTGTGCTCTTGAACTGGTGCTATGTGTTCTTGGTGATGTTGGCATGCCTGGATGGTGTGTGCTTTGGTGAATGTCCTTGAGACAAAACAAATCTTGGGAACACTTTCTCTTGTGTACCCTGGACTGGAAAAGATCTTGTCCACAGATGATCAATGGTCGTATGTAGCCTGAAATATAAAAAAATTGGTTCGATGTGCTTGATGTTGATAGTGGGTGGTTCACTATGCCCATGTGAATTACAATGGCAAACTAAAATTCAAATCAATGTGATGTTTAGTGGTGGATTTGAGTTGAGTTCTAGGTATTGGCACCTAGAGTCGCTCTTCCATGTTGGATGCAATTGTGGAGTAGCATTGCAAATGTTGGGATGGTGGTCCATCCTTGAATAAATGACATTACAAATATAGAAATTATGACTTCTCTTGGTGGCCTTTCTTGGTGGGCTTGAATGTTCTCAAAACACTTGAGCCGATGCTCTCATGATTGGGGGCTTCTAATGATTATGCATGTTGGTGCACTTTCATGACCAATTGCTTTTGGTGCTTTTGAGGGCTATGGTGCGCTCTCATGGCTTGGGACTTATTGGTTCTTTCGTGGTCTATGGTGTGATTCCATGATTGGGGAATCATTGTGCCTAATCATCCATGGTGTCTTGCTGGATTTTCCCCTGTACTCTGTCCCTTATGTACAGTGATGTATCACATTGTCCCTTCCTAATGTATTGTCCCATATCCCTGGTGTAATGTTAATTCATGTTTGTGTTCTCACCTCCCTGGTGGAATAGTAGAGTTGAGCATGATATTACTTGGCGAATCTTTAATTCTATGAAGGGTCATCCTCCATTCCGATGGATGTCCTCTTTAGTTCATGAAATAATAAGGTAGGTGGTATTGAGACAGCTGTTTCCTATTTGGGACCTAGAAGTAGTTGATGTTTGGGACTTGTTCCTAGCAGTTGCCCCATGTTCGTGAACTCCTGGGGTTTGTTTTCAGAGATAGAATGTTGTTACCTAGGTGAAATTTAGGGAACCTCCTTTGTGAGGTCACGCTGATGATGTTCATTCTTGTAAGCAAGGCATGATCTTATATACTCACTCAGCTTTTGGAGGCTTTAGAGGAGCTTCCTTGTTGGGGTTCTCTAGTAGACCATCCCTATTGTAAATCCTTCGGGGATGAGTCATGTAGTGTTTTGAGTAGTAACTGATGTTGAAGCCCATTCCATGTAAAACTATCTTGAGGACCCAATCCTCCTATGGGCAAAATGTTGTTGTTGACTTGTGTCTATTGTTTGGGTGAATGATAATAGGTAGTGGTGCAACCTTGTCCACCACAATTTATGTAAACAAGCTTGACTAGGATGTATGAAACAAAAACCTAGATCTCCCAAGAAGAAATAGAAATCCCTCTTGATAAAGTTTCAAAGGGATGAACTGCTTGGTGTCTCGAGTTCTCAAGGTGAAATTGAATTTGGGTAAGACTTGTGAACCCATGTCTTCCCTCTGTTGGTGACAATTCGACAATATGGTTCTGTTGGCTATATCGACTACTTGGACATGTATTAAGGGTAAGGTGTAGTTGGGCTGCTATACTTACCTATGAAAGAAACCTCCCAAAGAGGATCCTTCCTTCAAGTGAAAAAATCTAATGAAAGGTGTCGATCACAAGACTAGCAGTCATTCTTGATACAGTGGGGAAATTCAAATTCTAGGAACCTCGATGTTCCTTGGAGAATTCATGATTTGGTTGCTCTCAAAGGTGACTCTATATTCTTTCTTGGACCTAGTGTTCAAAAAATGATGCTTGTCCCATAACTTGGAGTGGGAATGATAGCTTGTATGTTGCAAGTGTGGTTGATCCTTCTCCATGAATGGGATACTATGATTGCATTCAATGATGTGCTTACGATTGATATGAGACATGTGTATGGAGGATTGTCATGGGGTTGGCTACCCAATAGATCCTCCACTTGTACTAACACTTGAGCTAGCATTCTCAATGTTGGACAATCATAAGAGGTGTTGATGATAGTTTGGGCTTGTTATATGATAGCCTCTTGGAGAAGTTTCCAAACAAATTTTTGGATTTTCTCTCTCGTTGTGACTATGGAATACTGTTCGATGGTGAATTGAGGTATGCGATGCTGGTATCTGAGGATGGAAAGGTCAGGCTCAAAAGATTTACACTTGTACCTTATTTGGAAGGGAGAACATGCTTAACTCCCTTCATACTAGCTTGAACAGACATGATAAAAAAAATACGCATGGTACAAATGCACGTGTAATTAGTGCTTAGATGGTTGCACTGGTGAGACCCCATGGCTATGGATGCAAGTAGCAAAACATGGAGTTCTGGCAAGCATGAGTTGCTTGCGGAGACATGGCTCTTTCAAAGCATGTCCTCCCTCTCAGTTTGATGTTCCCAAGTCCCTCACCATGGGTAGTGGCCCTGGTGACCCCTCAAAATCGATGATAAAAAAAATTTGATGGGTGCTAAGATGCCATTCACAAAGGAACTTGGTGGGACTTGCAAAAGAGGAGTTGTCTTCTTACATAAGTATAGGTTTACGCAAGAAGATATGTCCTTAGATCCTCAGAAGGGATGCATCTAGGGGATGCCTTAGAGACGTTGGCCTTTTAGGTTGGACTCTCCTGCTCGTTATATAGTAGGGAAGTCTTTGGGCTTCCTCCAATTGCCCCTTGCATTTCATGCAACACATTGGATGGAAGGGTGTATCAGGTGTTGGGGTTGGTAACTTCCTTCAAGCTTGGCATCAAAGGAGTTGACGAATCCCTGGAGTTGACAGAGTTCCGAACCCATATAGAAGTGTACTCTTGAAGCTATCCTAAGCTCCGCTTCAAGGACATTGCTTCTTTGTGAGGGAGAGGATTGTGAGAGATGTCCCAGGGTGGTGGTTCTCCTGGGCTCTCCCCATAGTTCGGGGGCCAGGGAACACTTTGAGGCACCCTCGGGTGACTCTCAAGTGTTAGAAAACCCACCCTAGCTTGGCAGTACCAAGCTACTAACAAGACATCCTCCTATTGTAACTCTCTTCTAAGTCCTCTTCATTCCACCCTTACCGCAGAGAACTACATGGCCCTAATTCTATGGCGGTCGTAGATATGTAGGCAGCCAAGACTAGATAGTTTTGGTGTAATGCCAGGCCACACCTTGTACCAGATCGTGAGGGATCTAGAGGTGAGGCACTTTCCCTTGTAGGTGCATCATTTCCCCTTCCACCGGTGTTGCCTACAAGGTTGTTTGTGTGCTTGTTTGCATGGTCCTCATTTTGGAGTTGGTTACCCTCCGTGATGCAGGTTGCGAGATATGTTAAGAAGCTGCTTGCACTCACTCGTGAGTTGCTTGTTCGCTTGAGGCGTATTCCCCAGGTCTTCTGCCCCATATCCATGGGATCTTAGTGAATTCCTTGGGGTGCCAGATAACACCGGGGCAACATTGTTACATGCTTCATGTCATGCTGTTTTCAATTGCTGCATAATGGTCGCTGCCCTGGTTTCCGGCACAGGTGCTATAGCTTCTTTGTTGCTGAAGAAGGATACCAGCAAGCTCTGTTTTCTTCCTTTCTCTTCAAACAGGCACCAGCAGGCCAAGAAACTCAGCAGAACAGCCACTGCCTTGGCCATGGTGAGCGTCTCAGAGCGAGCAAAAATTCCATTTGTGGGCAAATGCCAATACGTTCCACCTTCCTGGGCTAACCATCTTATCCCTATCCCAACTCATTTCTGCAATGTGGGTCATGTAAGTGGCATCAATTATATCCATTTTCTTCTTTCAGCCTAATGTTATAGGATTTCTGGGCAGTTGATTTTAGGTTGTACCTATTCAGAAATTCGGTGGGTAGCTAACAGCGATAGTTTCGCAGTGATCTGAACAACCCCAAAAAATGAAGGGCCTGCAACTTCTGAAATGTCTTCTCGCTTGTCTCTGTTCTACTAGATCGAATCATTGCTCAATAAAGAACTTCAGTTTGCAAAAATTCCTTGTAACTGATTTTCACGGTGGATATGGTTAGATGCTTGGTGACATTTGCATAAAAAATTGTCTGCTAAACGTTTACTAATTACCCCTTACCTTAATATCCTAAAAGTACAAGATCAGTATGCAAAGTGGGATTATATTGGATCTTTGCATAAAGTAATTTGGCCGGTAAGACTATGGGGAGCAAGTTGGAAACTAGATTCATTCATTTTTGAGAAAAATTTCGTGTTCAAAATGTTGGACAAAGTCTTGAAATTGTAATCGGCACAGAGTATTTGAAGTGAATAAAGGGGCTATACACAGTGAAACATTGATTCTATATGTATTGCAGATTCCAATGGAAGAGATGTTACACTCAGACCAGCAGTTTGTGCAAGAAAAGTGTTTGACATTCCAGCTTTAATGTAATTAACCATTTCTAAATGAACTATGAAAACATTGAAAACTCATGAGACCTTTCCCTTTTAAACTAACATATTTACCTGGTATAGTGCTTGAAAATGGAGTTACTGCTTTTTATGTGCTGTCAAACAATCCCATAAACTCCAATAATGCAGCGAAAGTTTTTATCAGTTCTGCTTACCAGGAGTTGCTAGAAAAGATCCCCTTCCAAGGAAACACATGCAAATAACAAATTTCTCTGTACTGGTGCAGATTCTTTTCTTTGATTCTTTTTCAAAAGAATAATTTTGAAATGTAATTCTGTTTCCACATTTTGTAGCTTCCAACTCCTATTCATCGATGGGATCTACTGGGGATTGCCCGAAGACACAGAAGTCTGGATCAAGTTATACTAAGATTATATGGAGTATTTTAAAGATTATGTAATGTCAGTGACTTATTCATGTTGGTTTATGCCTGAAGGATTGTTACATTATGTTCTTTCAACAAAAGAAAGTTGCATAATTGTGTAAAATTCTCAAGAATGAAAGTTTGGTTTTTTCAGCATGATGATCTTTCAGGCATGCAACTTAGTGGAAACAAGGTGAGGAAGTTGGAGTTCTTAATGGCAGATGCAAAGGCCCAAGGTGCTGATTATGTGATCACCATAGGAGGCATTCAAAACAACCATTGTCGGGCTACTGCTGTTGCTGCTCGGTACTTAACCTTGATTGCTATCTTTTATTGCGTACTTCAAAGGTATCCTAGATAGCAGATACTTTTTTCTTTTTTGTTATCTTGCTGAGTTATATTTGAAAAAGTGACAAGGTAGCATTTTGTTCATGTCATGATGGAAGGTAATGCCATTTTTCTTTCTTTTCCCTAACCAATGGATATCCTTAGAATATTTTGTGCAAGATAAAGCAGAGTGACTATTCTTTTTGTTTGATTACAGACATCAGTGGATAAGGATCCTGGTTTAGCTGGGAATCTTCTCATTGAGAGAATGGTTGGTGCTAACATAGAACTTGTGTCAAAGGAGGAATATGCCCACACTGGAAGCGCAGTAAGTTGTTTTCTTGTACAAACATCAAGTTTAATATTTATAAAATAGTATTATTTTTCCTATGTTTCATATGGTTTGGGAACATGGGAATGCATGAATGCATACCCAAATGAGTTTAAGAATAAGGGTTGTTCTATGAGAGTGAGGATAGATGCATGTAGAATGTGAAATAGATAGATCAAATTTCTGACATATATCTGATGAAATAATAAAAATTTATACGTAATAATGTACAAAATATTGTTAAAATTGATAGAAGTGTAGAAAGAATTAGGAACCACAGAAAGCAAAGAGTGTTGTTTGCATGCTCTTATTTTGCAAGTTGATGAAATAAGGTGAGTAAAATATACTATTTACAAAGAGAATTTAAATGTAATATTTACAAATGGATATGCACATTGTTACTAAAAAATTGTAATATTTTGAAGATATAACTATATTTGTTAACCATAGTTTTAAGGTTTGTTTTTTAGATGTGGTAATTCTAAGGTCTAATTTTTCATTTTGGGAACACCTTGTATGTATCTTGGAACTCTTTGGAACACATTTCCATTTTTGTTTTGGAAAGGTGAGGAACAAGGAAATTTTTTTGGGAGTTTATATTAACTTAATTAGAACTTGTGTCAAAGTAGGCACTAGACTACTGATTTTAGTTATACAAAATACTACTTATGAGCTATTGATTGCTAGCTTTGTAGTTCAATACAATGTGGTAAAATAATCACAAGCACAAATATATTGGTAGCTATATCTAACCTTTTCTTATTTTTTTAAATTCTACTAGTTTTAAAAGATTAAGCATGATTTCTTAAAAAGATGGAACTTTAGAATAAATGAGAGAATGCACCAATAGAACATATTAGTTTATTAGTTTTAACTTACAATGAATGAGTTTAGTCTCATTTGACACCTTGTTTCTTATTATTATTGATATCAGTTGTCAATGTGAGGCTAAATCTTGTAGCTTTATTGCTTAATTAAAAAATGTGATCTTTTTGTAAGGGACAAGTTATTAGTAGTTAAGGGGTTCTTTCAAGATGGTTCTATGGGTCTATTTTTAATTTAGAAGTGATTCCCTAGAATGTTCTACATTTTCGAGATTCTTTTAGAAGGATAACTTCCATATGTTTCCAGATCAGAGTTTGTAACATGGCTTTGCCTATTTAAGGGTTGGATCCCTAGTCATTGTAAGCAAACAACTTATTTTGATTCAATTCAGTAATAAAATTTGGGCTTCTCCTCAGGTATTTTCCTTTGCTCTTGAGGGTTTTCCCTTGTAAATCTTTTGTTTCTTATTTGTTGTTTTATATCAGTTGCTATTTTGGTTCCAATTTCAGTTTTGCATTTTATGGATTATCTTAATGATTTTTCTATGGTGTTATTTCAGTGTTTTGGCTTACATGTCCTTATTTTATATGTCCATGTACTCCATTATGCTATTTTATTTTGCCAACAATATCAAGTTCAAATGAGTATTTTGCCTTTGATTAGGATACCGAGATTTGATTATGGTTATTTTAAGATGCATTTCAATGGTAGTTTTCATAAAATCATAAGATGAAGTTCTGTTAGGCTGTTACATGTCTATTATATTGGTTATCCTATTATTAGATGTCTATGAGAAAATGTTGCTTTATGTTTTTTTATTACTGTAAAATTAAGCATAGAAAAATGTTATTACTCATGAGTAATTGTGGGCTAGAATAAGATCACAGCCCAAAACATGCTATCTTATTTCGATGTTAGGCCATTGGAGAAAGTAGAAATGTATATTAGGTTGGGCAATTCTGCCTCATGCCATGATAATTTTTGCAGATCAGGTCACAATCAGCCTTTATGGTTGCATAACACTCAAACTTGATCTTCTATGTTTGTGATTTGGGGCATGACTCCATATTCATAAAAGATTTTCGTAGAACTAATAATTACTCATAATACCCTAGTTAGGCCAATATAAACCCACCATTTCATTTGAGCTCAGCACAGAAGCAACCTACCATTTTGTGCTCAATGTGTTATTTAGCTGGGCAGCATACCCCAAATAACATGGATTACTCAAAAGGGAAACAATGGTGGTGGTGTCCTTAGGCCAAATTGGTTGAATATCCTTGAATTGAAGGCAACATTTTGTTGATTTGCATAGCTTGGCATATTGTTACCTTAATTAAACAAAAACTCCTACTTGATGTTTATTCTATCTAATAAATAACATCATACAGTACAGGCTCTTGGAAACTTGTTGAAAGAAAGGTTAATAGAGAGAGGATGACGACCCTATCTTATACCAATTGGAGGTTCCAATTCACTGGGAACATGGTAACTTCTAAAAATATGGCATTTGTATTTTATATTTTTGGTCATTCATTTTTTATTTTGGATTGATTTTTTTTTTGTTTTAATTTCTGTTAATGCATGCCTAGCAAACAAAAGAACATCAGGAAGAAGGTGATCGATGGATTTTATAACTATGGAATGGCTATAAGCAACCTAGGTATTTGGTAGTATCATATGGTTTTACATATAATTGAATCTAGATACTTCTATAGGCAATACACTAATTTTCTTATATGTGGGGTTATATGATACCATCATGTCAATCAACTAGAATTTCAGCATTTTGTGCACCATTTCAAATAACCATATACCAAGGTGTGCACCATCTTGATTAAGCAAGCCTAGGGAGAACTGAGAAGATGCCTTACCTGATAAACAAATACATGTTAGATTTTAATTGTTTAGAAATTATTTGGGAAAGAAACATTTTTCTAAGAAAAGAAACCTATTCTATATCTTCATTATTCACATTTTTTAATTCAGAGATCATGTAGTAGCAAAAGAGAGTGACTGATGTTTAATTTCCTAACTACATCTTTGTTTTGAAAGTGATGCAAGATAACATTGCAAACACCTTGTTCTTTTCTTCTTTGTTTTGTTTTAGTGTTTCATAATGGAGGGTTCAGTGTGTATGTCTGTTTTTATTTTTATTTTTTATAGACAATTTGAAAAACAAAAATTTTAGTTCGTAAACATTGCATCCATGTGTTTTGCTGATTAGTTGACCTTGGTAGTTTTTGTTGTTATTTCATGATTAAATTCCATAGGCCAGTGTCATGTTGTCAGATATGAAATGTGTATGTTGAATTTGGGTTTGTAAACATGCAGGTTGTTACATGTGCATAACAACCACATTACTGTTTTTTGCACATATGCTGAAACTTCAATGCTCCGCCACCAGGGTTCTCATCTCTCAACAACTAAATTTGAGACAACGGCATTCACTTGTGTGATAACGTGTTTCTAATATTTGAACTTTGTTGTATTCAGATGTAACATATGCTTGGATTAAATATATTAGGGCCTACCATAACGACATCCTAATTTCCAGTGCTTTCCTAATTTTTTTAACATCATCATTATCAATGATAATATTTTCATTATTAATCTTGACATCATTTTTCTACACCAGCATTAAAAATTTGTACATACATTATTAAGAAGTAAATGATTTTGCTATCTTATATTATCTGATTTTGAAGTGGATGTATAAATCGCATTTTAGGGGCTACATTGAAGCTGTTAAAGAGATTGAGCAATAACTGCAAGAAAATTTGGATGGGGTTGCCTTTTTTGGTGACATTGTAGTAGCTTGTGGAAGGTATTTGTGATTCCTATTGACATTTCTTTACTTTAATAAAACTTTCAATTGAATTTGAATTTTTGAATCTATGATAGTATACCAAATTTTATTTTTTGAATTACAGTGGAGGAGCTATTGTTGGGTTGGCTCTAGGATCACATTTAAGCAATTCAAAGGCACAAGTAATGTTTTCTTCATTGGCTTATTTGTCTATTTCTTTTCCTTGAACTACTTTTCTTCATTTATAGCATGCTTTGAGCTTGTTTGACCATACAAGTGCATGCATTTGTTGTTTGTGATAGTCTTGATTACTTCTACAATTATATTCAGGGACTTTTGGAAGGTCTCAATGTAGGTGTAAGATCTTGAGACCTGGTTGAAATTGAAAATGTAAGTAATAAAAGCATTCCTCAATGGGTTTGTGTTATTGTTCATGCTATCTTGTTAACATAAGCAGTTAGATGATTTTTTAGAGATGGACTAATTTGCATCAAATTTTGGGTATCAAATACACTTTTTAAGGTTATGAATAATTTTCTTGATTTATTGTTTATAATTATTTTTTGAATGGAATGAACTTTTATGTGATAAAAAAATCCAAATAAAAATAAATGGAAAATTTTACAGGATAGTAATCAGCCTGCTATTTTATATGGTGATAAATGGAAAACAAATTAGCATGGTAGAAATGCAGATGCTTAGATAGATGTTGAATGTTACAAAAAGAGATAAATTGTACAATTTAGATGTTAGAGGAAGGCTTAGAGTAGCTTTTATTTTATATAGGCCACAAGAATGACATCTTTTATGGTTTGGGCATGTTTAAAGACAACAGACCTTCATGGTTAACAAAGAACATCTTGGAGTAGCAAAACCTAGAGAGTTCCTTTTAAAGCTCATCTACCAAAAACATAGCCATGTAGAACTTGCTTGGCTTCACATGGCCTAAACTTTCAAAACATATGGAAGGGAAATCCATATGAATAAGTAGCCTTCTAATTGAGGATGAAGTAGTAGATAATTTGTCATACGACTTCTGGCCATAGCAGAGGTAAGCTTAGGTGGCTATAAGAATTGCATCAAAGCTTGGGAATAGGGTTTGACCCAATATACCACCTTTTGGATTTTGTATCACCTTTCCTCAAAACCACATCTGCTTCCATCAATAGTTGCTACAATCAACTTCACAAAGACACCAACCTTCCATCCTTCTATCTTGCAAGTTTCCTTGTTCCGTGAGAGTCTAGCTTGAATAACCCACAGTAATGGGCAATCTTGATGGACGATGCAAAAACCCTTCCAACCTATGCTAACATGGAATTGAAATGCATCTCACTATTGCAAGTTGACATGCAATGAATGCTTGTGCTTGATTGATTGTCCCCAAGAGAAGCCATGGGCACCACATGCACATTTTCCCAATGCTTTGTTAAAATGAAGCCAAATCATTACATTTTTTGAAAAGTGCTTGTTTGAAGAAAAAAGGTGTATTGTCCTTTGTAATACTTAAAGTTATTTTTCTTGTAATGTTTAACTTTATGATGTAAATGAAAATCTAGAAGGTTCCAAATAAAAGGATCATTACCCAAAGTCTCCATGTTGATCTTGCCAAGGCATGGTCCTACAAAGTTCCAGATATATCCAAAAAGGTAATTTTGGAAAGTTCTAGAGGGTTGTAGAAACTCTTATGAGGTGTTATAAGAGAATATTGCCTATATATGTTTATCAATGGTTCTTGGGGCTTAGATGCTTGTACTTGGAGATTAGTAAAGCCCTAGTTTGCTGTAATATACAAGCTTTGCACTTTGTTTTTGTGGTTTTTTCTATTTATGTTTTCCACATAAATCTTGATGTATTGTTTCTCATTTTCTTTCTTTTGGTTTTTTTTTTGTTTTTGTTTTTGCAATTTTATTTTGGTGATATTTTAAAAGAACTAGCAACAAAGTGGAAATCGAGTATTGTAGCATTAGTAGAGCACAAATATGCTGGTAGGTGCAAAGACTTGGGGTGTTTGGAAGATTTTGATGGAGGATGTTCTCTACTAAAAGAAGTGCCATATTGTATTGTAGACAAACATGGGGCGAAGGCTACTTCAAGTTGTCTAATAGAGATTGACTGAAGAAGCATCTAGATAAAGAATGGAAAAGACTTGATAGAAAAATGCATTCTTTGACAATGTTATGCTTGAGCAATGGAATTCTTTAGTATTATAGTTCAGTTTCTTCAATGTAGCAACTTTGGTACATTTTGAAGCCATAGTATGATCAACCAACAAGTATGAATTAGTATCATATTGTTAACAAGGTTTTTAAAATGAAAATGAAGGATGGTGCATCGATGTAAATCCATCTAGATGAAATGGATAGTTTGTTTGTGTAGTTAGATAACTTGAAAGTAATTTTTAAATAAAATGTTAGGGTTATTGTAATTTTTAGTTCTCAAATTGGAACTTTAGATACAGTGTCAAATTTAAACACAATTATCTCAAAGTTGTTGGTTGCAAGCAAATCCAAGGTTATTGAATTTGTTAGAGGCAACCTAGCTATTTCAGGAATATGATCTTAGATCAAAGATACACGATTTGGTAGAAGACAAAGCAAGAGAGCTTCTAGAGGCTAAGAAATGGGATGCTAGTTTTGTAAGAAGAAGGGCCACCTAAAAAGGGATTGCTATGCCTATTATAGGTGGAAGTATCAAAACTGGAAAGATATTGCGAGAAAGAAGCCTAAAATATCAAATAAGATAAAAGTGCATGTTGAAGTGACGTTTTCTTGCATAAATTCACAAAAGATTGTTTGACAATTTTGATGATGTATGGATTTTGAATAATGGTATTGGTTTTCATATTTATTTAAATCATAAGCATTATAGTTCATATAATGAATGTTCATCAAATATTATTCATATTATATATAATAGGGATTTTTCCTTTCGTGGTACTGGAACTATTATAATGAAACAATAGGATGGACAACATATGACAATTAAAGGTGATTGACATGTTCAAGAAATTACTGAGAAAACTTCTTGTCTGTTAGGCAACTTGATGAGATTAGTTGTAGGGTTTCTTTTTATTATGTACATGAAAAATTAACAAAGGGTTATGAATCTATCAAGTTGTTATCAAGAAACTAGGGCAAGGTCTTACTATAGTTGTTGCAACAAAAAATGTCAATTTGTGTCATAGATGCTTAGGACATATTGGGTAGATAACGCTAAATGCAGTAATCTCTTATTCCCAGTATTAATTTTGTAACCATGGATTTTTATAGGGATTGTGAAGTTGGAAAATCTAGGTGAGCTAATTTCCAAGGAAATGAATGCCATAGGAGCAAACAAAAAAATGAATTTTATTTATTCAAATGTTTTTGACACTATTATTTTTTGATTTTTGGGTGGTTCACAATATTTTATTACATTTTTTGATGATTATAGGTATAAAATTTGGATATACCCAAATAAATCAAAAGATATGTTGTTTGGTGTTTTAAAGTGATTTTTTGCATATGTGGAAACATAGAAAGGATTGAATGTAAAACATTTCCTTAAGATAATTGAGGGGAATATATCTTAAATGAATTTTCTGTGTTTTATTCTGAAAAGGAAATAATCCACAATAGAATGGAGGGGTAGAGGGATGTATATAGGTCATTATTGGAATGTGCTAGGAGAAATTAAAAAAAAAAATATTTTAGGTTGAGGCATTTAGCATTGCTAAATATCTTGTTAATAGGTTATCTCATCCAACTCTAGATGGGAAAATTCTAGATATTGTACAAAGGAAAATTAGATATCTTATAAACATTTGAGAGTGTTTTTTTTTGTTGTGAAGCATATGGTCATGTGCAAAAAGCCATCATGTCCGAATTGGATGATAGGGCATAGAGTTGCATTTTTTTGTTGGATATGGCAACAATTATGGCTACAAAATTTGTGATCTTATTCCTAAACAAGTAATCAGATCTAGAGATGTAACCTTTAGAGAAGATTTTTTCTTTTACCCCAAGTAGGTTAAGGTTAAGTTGGGAAAAATTATAATCTAGATGTTCCATAGAATGAGTAGACAAGATGTCCTTATGATAGTGATGATGGTCAGCAACATGAAACTACTGATGAGGGAAATACACTAGTTTTACAATGTGCATTAGGTGATAATGAACATGACTAGCAAGGAGAACATATAATAGACAGTGAAGTATTTGTTGAAACCAAAGATAATTAGTTTTCAAACAACACTTCTTTACATCGAGTCATGAGTTCTGCATGGGTAACAAAGCCACCCATTAGGTATTCTCCTTATTTGAATTATGCATTTTTTATTGGTTGTAGAGAATTAACAACTTCTACAAAAGCTAAAGAATCTCCAGACATAGACAAATGGGGTGTGTCTATGAAAGAAGAATGATGATCCTTAAAGAAACAACATACATGGGATTTAGTGCATTTTCCTATAGGAAGGAAACCTTTAAGTAATTGTTGGGTATATATATGGAAGAGTGATTCAAATGATGATAAAACATACAAGGCAAGATTGATGCTAAAAGGGTGTGTACAAAATCTTGGTATTGATTTTACAAAATTTTTTCACTAGTTGTTAATCATTCTTCAATTAGAATTATTTTATCCTTGGTTGCTTATTTTGATTTGGAATTAAAGTAGTTATTGCATGTTGATCTTGAGGAAGAGATATACATGCAGCAACTTGAAGGATTTATAGATGAAAAAATACCTAAATTTGATGGATAAGTTAAACAAGAGTTTTTAGGGCTTAAACCAAGCTTCTAGATAGTGTTATAAGATGTTTGATGGATTTATGGAGCTGAAATATATTAGAAGCAATTTCGACCACTATGTTTAATTTTCAGGTAGTGTGTGTTAGAGTTTTGTTTTATGTCAATTAACAACTATAATATACCCAAGGATTTTGTGGTTAGGAACTTAACTCAATAATCATTGAACATAATCATTTCATAACAATTCTTATCACTTGAAAATGTTTAAGAACATCACTGATTATGAATAATAGATTACTTGTTGCTGGACTTATGATGGAGACTGTAGTCATCGTTGGTCAATTTTTTAATGTACAAACTTTTCATATGACTTAGCTACACTTCCTTGTAGCTACTTTACTCTAATGAAGCCTCTTAGGTGATCTTCTCTTTTGATTTAAGAAACTAGATGAGGCTTATAGTTGGCTCAAACTACGATCTTTGGTTCTTCTTTAGGACACTAGATCTTGGACTCACTTCAAAGTTTTACCTAATTGACACCTTCACTTCTTTGGAAAAGCATGCTTGATGACTCCTTTAACTATTCAGTTACGAAATTTATCATAAGTTATGATATTGATCACTGTAACTTATTGATCTTCTTTCCTTACAATATTCAATAAAGTTATCAACTCACAGTTCTTTTTCTTATTCCTCTCCTTATTTCTAACTTGTACTCTTCTTTCTTTTTTTGTTGTCCACTTATTCATATCTTAACTTAAGTAAGCACTTGATATGTACTATAAGTAAGGACTCATCATTAGTTAAGAGTCATGACTTTACAAATAGTTGTAAATTACTCTAGATGGTTATGACCTTCCATTTTGCAGTTATGAAACTAATGATTATGCACTTAAGATTTGCTTAAGGTCTAACAGTGTGAAAGGTAGGTTTTTCATTTTGTTGGTTTATGCTGATGATGTGCTTATTATTGGTGTGATGACATAATATAGATAAAATGGGTAAAATTAGAGATGGAAAAAATATTTGCAATGAAATGCTTGGGATTAACAACAAAAATTCTTGGTGTGAAAATCACAAGAGATAGACAAGGAAAGTTGTGGTTAAGTCAGGCAGAATATATTTTCAAAGTGTTAGATAGGTTTATTTTGTCTAATGCAAATGCGGTTAGTACCTCTTGTCCCCTTCATTTCTAGTTAAGCAAAAATGATTGTCCATAAACTTCAATAGAAAATGCACAAGTAGAAACTGTACCATATAACTCTTAAGTTAGTTTGATGATGTATGCTATGATTTGCAATAGGCCTAATTTGGGTGATGTTTTTAGGGCTTGTTTGGTTGCTTGATTCTTTGGGTACTTTTTCTGCAGATTCTAGCCATTTTATCTAAAAATTTTTTTGGTTTTCATTGGATCGGTGGAGTTTTACCCAGATACATCTTTAGATTTGTGGTGGGCCTAACATTTCAATTTTTTTTATTTTTATTTTATTTTAATTGGATTTCACCTTATGAGGCGTAATTTGGTAGGATTCATGGATATGTAAACTTGACATCTCTAGATTCAATATCCACAAATCCACATAGCCAAACAGGGCCATAGTGTTGTAAATAGATTCATGAGTAATCTAGGTTGGACACATTGGAATGTAGGGAAATGGATTTTGTGATATTTAAAGAGAGCTCAATCTTACAAGCTATAGTTTGGAGGAAAATATTTATAGATTATAGGTTTTTTTTTTGTATGCAAATTTTGTTGTTTCTTTGGACCTTAGTTAGTCTACTATAGGCTATGCATTTATCTTTGGTGGAAGTGTTAGTGGTTGTCAATGTTACAATCATTAGTTACTTTATCTACCACAAAGGCTGAATATGTAGCATTAGCTAAATTTTTTAAAGAAATGTTGTGAATTTGTAGTTTTCCTACCCTTTTAGGCATCATTAAAGAAATGTTTTATGAGCTGTCTTACAATAGGCAAAGTGCAATCTTTCTGGCCAAAATCCAGTTTATCATGAAAGGACAAAACACATAAATATAAAGTATCATTTTATTAGAGATATCACTAATAGTGTTATGTTTCATTTTATTCTTTTTTTTTTTATTTATAAATTTTATAAGTTTACAATTAGATTGTCAATTTATGAAAATTTTCAAAAAATTACTTGATATCTTGCTTTGATTTCTAGTAATGGTTTGAATTATTTAACAAGATTTAAGTTGGAGATTGTAGTTCATAAGCAATTTCATTTTTTCAAAAAGTTTTGCAAATTCAAAATTTGGGCATTTGGAAGTGTGTATAATACAAAATCATTTTTGATTAGTTGTATTGCTAATTTTAAAATTTCTCAGCTATAAAACCTATGATTTCCCTTTTATTGTACATTGTTTACCTGAATAGTTTCTGTGGCTAGGATACTCCATATTACATTTTATACCCTTTTATTATGTCCTTAGGCAAAGGGTCTTGGCTATGCAATCAACCAAGAAGAAGAGCTCAAAGTCATAATTGAAATCAGTGAAGCAACAAGGGTTGTTCTGGATCCTGTTTACAGGTATGTATAGACATCTAAATAAATTTCTATATTATAGATGTATTCTCTAATTAGCAACCATGACCATAATTTGGAATGACAGCAAGGTGGTTGCAACTGGTTGTCGGTTCAAGTCACACTTAAAGCATCATTATATTCTTTTATAATTCTTCTAGTGTGCCTAGTCTATATGTATTGGGTTGTACTACCTATAGTCATATTATTTTAGTTTTGACACCCCAACCTTTGTTTCTTAGGTTGTAAGACCCTAAGACCCTTCTTGGTGGAATGAACATTGAGCCTCTAGTTGATGATCCTTTTTAGATATACTCTATAATTGTTATTTTATGTTTATATATGTGTGACTGGATGCACTTTTCTTGGAGAATTCACTAACTGTATTCTAGATATTAAAGTTAATCCTTAAATATGTAACATAAATGTACTGGAATATCAGTGCAACATTTCCAATGCAAATTAACTAATGGGTTTCTTAGTTAGTTATATAGGAACTATACAGGACATGATAAATGTATGAGAAATTCTAGAATAATGGAAATGAAACTAGAGGCTATTATTATTTTTATGGGACACTGCAAAAAAATTTAGGATCTCATTGTTGTGGTCATCCTAGTCTTGTCCCCAAAAATATGGTTATATGAGTTTTCTTTCACCATTGCAACAAAACTCTATGAATCTGTTGAACAAAATTTAGTTTGAACTACTTCATCACCCTAATTTTCATAATTGGAGTATGTAACTTACAATACAAAATTAAAGTTATCAAAATCAACACAATTTTACAAGACATGTTTTCGGTATGGCATTACCACAAGATACAAAATACTAACTAACCTTTTTTCCATAATCATATCTATTGACTAATCAATACAACTTGTTTTTACTTACTATATTAGTACAGTGTTGCATATATTATCAAAAAATGATGGCCATGAATTTTCCTAGAAATATCAATTTTGAAAGAAGTTACTTTTACCTTTGGAATTCACATTTTTTATAATGATGTATGTGTTTGGGATACTATTTTCTTTAGAAGCTAATTAGAAGCTAAAAGAGTAACAATAATAGTAAGGAAATTTGGAAGTTAGAACATTTAAGTGATTATTGTGAAAGTCACATGTTTGATCCTAAGGTTATGATGAAACATGTGCTAGCTATGAGCATAGTAAAAATATATGTTCAACATATGGTAGATATTATTCTCCACCTACCTTAACATGTTAGCCCATATTATTGGGATAAAAAGGCATCATGAAGGTGATAACGCAAATGCAGATGAATAAGTACAACTTGAATGATTTTACCACAAGGAACAAGTTAGAATATTTCATTTATACCTATTTATTTTAATTTTGGAAATTAAGGTAAACTATAAATTATTGCTCTTATAGTTTTTAATTTTGGTTGCATTGAAAATGTCTCCCTTCTATTTAGAAAACTAGTTAACATTTATTTATAAAATGTGAAGTTTTCTATATTTGTACTAATCTTTTAATTTTTTTAAAAAGGAATTATATTACTCTTAGTGAAAATTCTTCAGCTATCATTTCAAACTTGTGATTGTTTGTCTTGCTTCACATAACTGACATCCTTCTTCCTCCTTTTGAATCCCCTCTAGTGGAAAAGCAATGTATCAAATGTTGAGTGATATGAAGGAAACTCCATCGCAATGGAAGGGACGAAGAGTTATCTTTGTTCACATAGGTGGCCTATTTGGAATTTTTGACAAGGAGAAATAGTTATAGCCTTTGATATGGAAATGTGAAAGAATGAAAATAGTTGATTTTGTTTTGCAAGAGAAAGAAATTGGGAAAATGTTTTAGGTGCCCCTAGAATGCATCTTGTTATTCAGATTCTAGGTGGAGAAATAATATTAACCATAGATATAAATAAAATTATGGAAAGAGGCTGGGTAATCTTTAAGAATATAGATCCTGATTGAGGAATTAACGTTGTGAGACTTTATGAATATTTTTATTTATGTTCATATCAGTCTTGGTGGTGGAGGATCTTTTTCAAAATGTTGTAGCATCTTGTTATGCAAGATGTGTTATGAAAAAGCCCTGATTAAAGGCTTTTGAAGTCAACCAGGGCTTTATTGGTAATTACAATAGTTTGTCAACCCATGATTAAGACACTAAGTTCACCACTTGAATGAGATTTTTTTTGAATGCTAGGACATCTCAAAGTTTCCTCTTTACATTGTTCAGTACTTGATTTTCAAAAAATTAAATAAACATTTTTCAAATGAAGTGTATCAATTAACTTGCTAGTATCCAAATGAGTAGTGTACTTTCAAAAGGTCATGATAAGTGATTTGTTTTTAAAATTTTAATGACTACTGTGCATGATTTAAATTGTTGAGTATTTTATTTTTAAAATGAAAAAGTTAACATGTCTTGAATGAAGGGTATTAATTAACTTTCTAATAATTGTGGGAGAATTGTATTCTCGAACCATAATGGAATCTAATATTTTTTTATTTTTGAAATAAAATAACTACCCTGATACTATATGATTATCTACCTAATAGTGAGTCATTTATTGTCTACCTAATATTGAGTTAAGTCTTTTTTTCATCTATAGATATAGATAACAAATACAAGTGATTTTTTGGGAGTGTATCTTAATTTTCCAGAACATATTATTCTATTTTTCTCAATTGATTCATATACCTATGTTCAATTAGTGTTGTTTAGAAGGCATTGCTTCAAAATGAACAACATCACTTTGTTTACTTTACAAGATGTATAATTTTGGAGATATGTATATGGAAGAAGTAAATTTTACTTGAAAATATTTACTAGGTGGGATGTTAGGAGTGTGTGATGTTTTGTGTTGGGTATATAGTATAGAGTGTATATATGAAAACTGAGATTTTGTAGAATTTAAATAAAACATAATGAGGTTTTAGAATTCCCTTAAAATTGAAGTTATGACTTGTACATTTAGAGATCATGTATACTAAGTGATAAGTAGCAAGGTACCCCTACCCTCAACCATACGAATATGAGCATGTGNTAGCAAGGTACCCCTACCCTCAACCATACGAATATGAGCATGTGTGTGCAATCTGGTTGAACTCTGTGGATAGACTAGTTGTGGCACTTAGACAATTATACATTGATCATAGTTCATTGTCTTCCCACCTAGACTAGTATTTGCTTTGTCACATATGGTTTAGTCCAAAGTGAGGTGTATGATGTGATTTTTAATACTATGCTACTCTGAAAGATAATGCAAAATAACTTGATTAAGCTAATAAGAAATAGGAAATAAAATCTAAGCTGGCCTAAGTGCGATGAGCATCTGTCCTTATTCATCTGTAAACATCTTGGACTTTGTGTACTACTTCTGGGATTACCAAGCACACATTACTCGAAGCACTACTTGATATGTTACTAGGTTACCACGTAGTTACACTTAAATGTTCATGATCAAGATGTACTCATTCCGCGTTAACAATAGGAGGTGTAAATGACAATAAAGGAAATGTTAAATAAGAAAACAACAATAAATAATTAACAATAAAAATAAATAAAAGCTAAGTGAATGCTTCAATGATGGAGTAATCTTGATCTTTATTGCCAATCATGTGCACATTCAAGTATGTCACACTCGAACAAAGGTTCCATATAATTACAAGCATCATACTATGGGCATGCACTTGGGAAAGAACTAAAAACCAACAAAAAGACTCAAGACTTCTAATGACTAATTGTTTAAATCCTCTAATGAATCTTCCTCATGTTCTTGAGTGCTATGCTTATAGGCTAACACAGGAATCATGATATCCTATCCAGGCCACAATATTGTGTACCTGATATCATGTATCCAGTATCAAGGCTTAACAAACCATGATTCATCATACCCCCACAATTGAATAAAAACTCATCCTTGAGTCAAACAAAATAAGGAACATGTTCATTTTGATTACACAATGGATAGGTATGGGATTATGAACTAACTATGGATTATTTCATGTTGTAGTGTGGGATTAGACAAAACAAATTTGGGACACCAACACAAAACATAAATTTGTTCAGAATTCATGTGGTTCCTGGTGGTAGTGGTTCCTCCATGGGCTTCTTCCCTTTATCTTATGCTCTAGGCATCTGAAATGGATACTTCTAAAGAAGTGTCTCAAGTTTTTCCTCTTCTATATGGGGATCATGTGTTGTCTATGCTGATTTTTCAATGTTTGATAGAGTTAGCACCTTCCATGGACATGGCAGTTGCAGAAACATTTGATAGGCTTTGACATACCATGCCACAAACAACTGTCATTCCTCCTCGTAGGCTCTAGCTTTGTCTTTGAATTCCTAATAATATGTAAGCCGTCAAGCCAACTTTGCTACTACATCCTTTTGGCCTTTGTAGCTAGCTTTTACCATCTCTATTTCAAAGTTTTCTACCTCTACTCTCTGTAATGTCTTCTTGTGTTTAGCAAACTTTGTCTCATATTTGGCATAGGTAGCAGCTACCTATTTCTCTAGCTTGGTTCTTGGGTGCCTTGTTGTTAACATGGCCAAGTTGGCATACCATAGATTTTCTAACTCCATGTATTCTATGAGATCTTGGATTTGCAAGTCCTGACTCTTTAATTCTTCTTGGTGGGAAAAGGGATAAGTTTCTAGTATGGCTTGCCAGTTAGTGTGTTGAGCACTGAAAGAGTTAATGTGGTCTTTAGACATATAGATTTCTTTTTCGATAATCTCCTTATACATCCCCATTGGATCCTCTAAATTTTTTTTCAATTTTTTATGTCGCATAGCCTCATTTTGCCACGTGCTTATTTTAATGACCATCTTCTGCCAGATGGCATGTACCTCCTTCATTGAGAGGGTTTTGTTCTCTCTAGCTAAGTGACTTATGTCTTTGTTGACACGTATTAGTTGTTCTTGCATCTACTACAAACTTTTCTCAAGAACATTCTTCTATTTTTCAACTATCGTCAACCGAAGATTTTCAGTAGCAAGGAGTTTATTCTCTTCTTGTGAGGCCTTGAGTGATTTTGCATGTGCATATATCTGAGCTTGTGCTTTTGAAGCATCCTAATTAGCTCTCTCCTTTTCCATTACTACCCTTTTATTTTCCACTAATAATTTAGTTAGCTATTCTATCCTAAATGACTCTAGCTAATCAGTTGGAACAAGTTGGGATGGATCTTGCTGTTCAGCTTATAGGGTAACAAACTTTTCTTATAGTCTCCTTAACTTATCTTCTACATGTTCAGCCCTAACCTTAGCCATGACTAACTTTTCCTTAGTGGAAATGAGGTATGATTGTGTTGTTGTGACATCCTAGGGGATGTCAAACAAAGACGTCATTACTTGTCCTATCTGCAGCAAGTGATCTAGAGCATCCTCATGTTCCGCAGGAGTCATTGAGGTGCCGACCAAAACTTGAGCATCACATGCTTCTGTAAAATCTACCAATGGCACAATAGGGACGTTAAATGATTCTTTGATGTGGTCCATAACCACGTCAACTACTCCAGCTACATCCTAGTGTTCCATGACCACCACTGTGGCACCTTCACCAGTTTCCAATTGTACTTGGAATGATGCAGAATTTCTAGAAATCTATTGTGACTAATGTGATTCCCCTTCTCTTGTTTGAATTGAGAGCTCATCCCTTGTAGGATCGATTGATATGGTGGACTTTACAACATCATCAATAACCTTGAAGAGATTGGCCTCATCTCAACTTCCTCAATTGACCATTTTTGCGATGGCCCTAAGATGGCTATTTGACAGTCAATAATTTTGTGGTGGTGGTGGCAATTTTTGGTCTTGCTAGTCTGTGGGCTATGTGTTGGGCCTGGCTTCTTGTTGGTGGCTAAGCCTTGTGTCTGGAAGTTGGCTAGCTGTTTGAGGTGTAATGGGCCCAACCATCTATTCTTGTTCAATCTCCAGTGTCTCACTAACATCTTTTCTTGGTGCTAGTGGCTTCAGTAATTCGGCATATGAAGTATTTTGAGCTTTTCTAAGGATGTCATTAGTGTACCCAAAATTCTAGCACACCAGCACAGCTTCCTAATTATACATGGAAATGGCAATGCAAACTTTTCTAATTTTTTTTCTTCAAATCACCTTAATATTTCTATTAAATATGAATGGGGCAAATTGACATCAACCTTGCCCATCAAAATTGCACTTCCTTTGGCCACATAGGTGGAAATCCTATTTAACCCCTTCATTGGGAAAATGTGATAGGTGCTAATTTTGAAGTAAATTCTCTCTTCAAGGGTTAGTTCTCCATCTGTTTTGTCTTCTTTACCATACACCCTTTTTAGCCATACTTTTCTTACATCTACATCGGAGCGAGTAGACAGATAAGCAAATTTAGGCCCTGTATTCGGAAGATTTAGAACTTCTACAATGGCCTTTGTGGAGAAATCAATTGAAATTCCACCAATGTCAATGGTGGTGCCTTCCTCTTTATTATGCCAAAATTGATAGGTCTCCCCCAATACCATTCTTCACTCTTTGAGAAGACAAGCCATAGTGGAGATCCCTTGAGTTGATCCTTGACTAGTTTGGGCGCAAATTCGTAAAAGGCCAAAAATTAAGTTCCACAATCACTATAGCAGATGTGGACCTTTCCCAAATGGCTTGAACGCATTCCAAGGACAACATAAGATGTTGTCCTTATTTATGTGCCTTACTCTCTCCACCTTCTACTTGACCAAATTATGTAATAACAAGGGTTTCTTGATGGATGCTAAATGATTGTGCCTCATGTTCTACATGTTCTGCAAGAGTTCCTTGGCCTCTGCCCCTTCTCAAATGTTTAGATGCACCTTGAGAAGGTCCTTCCTTTTGTCCTCGTTTAGGGGCCATCTATAATCACATCAAGATCAATTGTTAGTAAGGTTATTTAACAAATTTTAATTATTTTATAGCTTACTCATTACCTTTAATAAATGTTAAATTTTTTTCTTAGTGTGATTTCAGAGTTAGAAATTTTTCAAGGAAATTCCCCTAAAATTTTTAATGTCAGGCCTGATTTGCTCAGGTAACTCCAATAATAATTTAAATGATTTGGGCGAAGGAAGAAAATTAGTTTGACATGAGTTTTTAACATTTCTCAATAGTACTTACCCCTATGATATCCTTCGGGTGATAGCAAATTTTGAAAAAGTTATGCGCAAATTCTACCATACCCCTCCCCCTTGTCTAAGTTAAATAATCTGGGTTTAATTAGGTTTGATTAGAAAAGAAATTAGAGCATTAATGAGTGAAATATTGACAATTTAATGTTATACTCTCAAAGCACTAAAAATCGTGGAAGAAAATTTTTAACAACTCCCCCTATATCAACTGTTGAAAATGACTTTTGAGCATGCAAAGGTTGAAGGCCCCTGATATATATAGGTTTTGTGGATGTGATATCATGTACATGGTAGCATGTACCTAATATCACGTTGGACCTGATATCACGTCCTATCCAAAATAGGGTACTTAGT
Source organism: Gnetum montanum (assembly GCA_015680685.1). Lineage (NCBI taxonomy): Eukaryota > Viridiplantae > Streptophyta > Gnetopsida > Gnetales > Gnetaceae > Gnetum > Gnetum montanum. The sequence goes on from MNCI01007874.1 coordinate 25,102, forward strand.
AAAATTAATGATTTTTTGAGTTTTTATGGCCCAAAATGAAGGATTTGAGGTAGATTTGCAAGGTCTTGGATAATGTCAGGTGGAAATTAAGGCACCAAAATTGTAATGAAGTGGAGTTATACAATGAAGTTCTTTGAAAAGGGTGAGGAAAAAGGACATGTAGTGGCTCTAAGGCATGTTTGGTTGAAATAATGAAAAAGGAAAGAATAGATTTGACAATGTAATACTCAGAGGGTATAAAATGATGTGGTGGTGTGCAACAAGTACAAATTACAAAAGTCACGAAAGTGGATCCTCCCCAAAACAGGTTCCAACCTATCATGCCCTTGCGTAACCACGTCTTAAAATGTCCGTAGGCACTAGAAGGGTTGAATACAATCCACACTTGTGCAACAAAACACACACATGTTAAATACCATCGCGATGAGGTATGAATTCTATGCCATACAAGACACAAGTTAGAAGTACTTGGATGGTAACATGAGACAAATGGTAGAAGGGATTGTAGAGATCAGGATGTGAGGTAACTTACCATGGGTACAATGAATCCTAAGTGTTGTGTGTAATTAAAGTACTATTAGCCTTTCGCTCCAAGATTAAAACCAAGTCCATACCTCTGATCAGTGACATCGCATTATTTCATCCCAATGATAGACAACCATAAGAGCATCATGACAGCAAGGTGTACGATCACTTGGCATTTTGCACAAGGGAAGAGTGATTTAGATTTTTCTATGGCATGTTTTTCTTGGGCTTTTCCTCTTTCTTTTTATTTTCTTCTTTTGGCCATCTTGGCACATTGTCTTTTCCAAACGTGATCCAGAGAATCTACCAACCTTTAGGCATGGATGCATGTATTTCCAATGGGATCCCCTAGAATAGCATTGAGTTCCTTTATTGAGTGCCTTTATCACAACTCTTACTTCCATTTTTCATTAGATCTACAAGGATCTTAGTACAACCAAGTTGCATGATAGCACATTCAGATGTCACCAAAGAGAATTCACAAGTCCCCTTGATGTCACACCCTTACCAGTTGCTCCTTGTCTATCACCCTTCGTTTGGGCATAATGAGTACAAAGTTAATTTAAGTTTTAATGATAACAAGAATATCATCGTGATCGGAGTAGAACCTCTTATTAATAGAATGGGTGGGTGGATGTTGTGGGCTCACTGTCCAAATAATTAGTCACTTATGACTCAATAGCATAGAACAACACCTCAACTAACAAGTCACATGAGTATTTGATTCATAGATGAGATTACCCTTAAAAAGATAAAACAAAAAATTAAAAAATGAAGAATTAGAAAACAAAAAATTGTAAGATAAAAAAATAGGAAAAACATTTATTAATTCCTTCTTGGATCATGGCAAGAATTAATAAATGAAAAGTTAGGATCCATGCATATTGAAAATATTTGGGTTTGGTCATATCCAAACTACTAGGTGTCTTTTGGTGTGGTGGTAGGAATGTACCCAAATTGGGGTTCACACACTTGATTAAAGTAGGCATAGTGGGGCAGATTATAGGATGTGATGATGTGAATAGAAGCTGATCCACTATGACACCTATGACCATAAGATAGTATGCAAGGATCAATATGTCTTGTCACAGTGTTATATTCATTAGGCCACATGGTTGTTGGAGTGTTAATTCGTGGCCCAGACAAGGTAACATCAGGGTTGAGTTTGAAGAGGAGAGTGCACCATAGTGAGTTCGAGGATGTAGTGGATTCAGAACAATACTGTCCCTTTCTATGGTCATGTCTAAAGAAAGGATGCTTCTGATGTTGTGAAGGACTCCCATTGCTATTGATAGTAGCAGCACAAGTAATGTTCGTTGGTTGGTGGTGTGGTGCCAAACCTTCCAATGCCACTAGTGGTGATGTAGAAGGAGGTGAAGGATGAGAATATTGAGAGCAAGGAGAAGTGTAAGGAACATGAGGTGGTAATCCCGTGGGAGAGGACATGGGTTGATGATACTTAGAAAAATGATAATGATGAGGTGAAGCAGATGATGTTGATCCAGTTGGAGAAATAGGGTGTTGAACATAATAAGCACTTGGTTTCAGGTGGCACAAAGGGTGTGGCAAATTTCACGGTGGCCTCCCCCATGACTAGGGGTTTTGCCACTGTGGTTGAACATAGTATTTCTATACAAAATCTAGATGTAACATTTTTTCCCAATGCTCATGTAAGTGTGACAAGATTGGGCATTGGCCTTTGGGGTGATGATACATGCAAACATTGCATTGATACTTATGATTTGCAGTTGAGCCCCTATCCTTATTTTCTTCAACCCTTCTTTTCGATTATCGAATGGTGTTCTATCATGTTTCTAAGTTTGGCATCCTATGTTTGTTTTGGCTATCAGAGTTATCTTGCGTGGTTCTACCTCTAATAATTTTTACATATTCTCTGCATTTTTCATGTACCCATTTTGTCATCTTATTAATCTTTGCCTCAATTTCATCTAGTGATTTTAGTATTGGCAAATATGGGAACACTCCCATCTCCTTGAGGTGAGTTGATTTCTCCTCTTCATGATTATGGACCTTTGTTACTTTAAGAGTTTGGTCCTATTGAGATTTTTCAACATTCTCCCATTTGGCTATTTCTCCTTCTTCTTTTGCTACTTGCTTAATAAGCTCTTGGAATTGATGGATTCGTAGTTCATATAGTTGACCTAGGGCATACATCCCTAGGGTCTCCCTTGTTTCATTATGGAGCCCATCCATGATGTGACACATTAGCCTTTCCTCAAAGAATCCATGTACTGGGCATTTATTTAACAAAGAGTAATATCTTTTGAAGGCCATGTCTAAGGGTTCATGTTACCCTTGTCTCCACTCTTGTATTTGTCTCCTCAATGTTGACACTCTTTCACAGGTTTGATATCTTTCATGGAAGAGTTTTACCATTGTAGGCCAATGACAAGTTGAATTTGATTTTGGAGACTTGTACCATACTTTTGCTTCACTAACGAGTGTCATAGGAAACAGCTTAAGTCTTTGCCACCCATTATCAATGTTGTTCCATGCACAAGCATCATAGAAGGCTTGTAAATGATGTTACGGATCTAAATCATAATGTCTTGAGAACGTGGGAAAGTTTTTTAAATCAAGCTTGGGTAGAAGGCTTTCCTTGCGATGCCTAAGGGATATTTGAATAGCCTCAATTATATTTATTAGGCTTTTAGTGGACAACAGGGGTTCATCATCGCTAAATAGGTTGTGAGTTTGTGAGTTGGGATGATGTTGTATATGTTCATGTTGGTGTTCCTGATTTTGCTTGTGGGTTCAATTTTTATTTCTACACTGACTCCTTAAGGAATAGCCATCTGCATCATGACCTAACAGTGAAAGATCATAGAAAGAGACAGAACTAAAAGACTCATCATGACTTTTGTAAGTCTCCCAATCATCCCCTGATGTACTCTTACTAACCATTGAGAAGGTCCTAGGCCTTAAGGGCCCCCTCATTCTATGGGATGTCCCATCCTCACTAGAGGTGTTTGAGTTGGATTATAAGAGTCCTTGAGTATCGTTGGGATGTCCATGAACATATGAAACTCCTACATAAGATTGAGTACTCCAAACCTCTTCTTCATCATAAATTGCATTAGTTCTCCAATGAATTACCTTGCTAGATGTTGTGTTATCGTTATCTTGTGAGAGAGACATTGTTGTGAATTGTGTGTGACTTAATTGAATTTAATTTCTTTGTCTAAAAGATATATCATTAATGTCCTATTACAATGACCTTGTATGATATAACTAATATAGATAACTAGCACCATCCCTGACAACGGTGCCAATGATGAGCTGTGAGGTACCCCTATACTCAACCATACAAATATGATCATGTATGCATGATCCAGTCAAACTCCACAGATGGACTATTTGTGACACCTAGACAGTTATACGTTGATCACAATTTTTTGTCTTCCCACCTAGACTAGTATTTGCTTTGACATGTATGATTTAGTCCAAAATGAGGTGTATGATGTGATTTCTAATACTATGCTACCTCTAAAGACATTGAGAAATAACTTGATTAAGCTAATAAGAAATAAGAAATAAAATCTAAGCTAGCTTAAGTGCAATGAGCATATGCTCTTAATCATCCATACGCATCTTGGACTTCGTGTACTACTTCTGGGATTACCAAGCACACATCACTTGAAGCACTACTTGATACGCTATTGGGTTACCACATAGTTACACTTAAATGTTCATAATTAAGACATACTCATTTCACATTAACAACAGGAGGTGTAAATGACAATAAGAAAATATTAACTAAGAAAACAATAATAATTAGTTAATAATTAAAAAAAATAAAAGTTAAGTGAATGCTACAATGATGGAGTAATCTCGATCTTTATTGTCGATCATGTGTGTGTCCAAGTACATCACACTCAAGCAAAGGTTTCATACAATTACAAGCATCACACTATGGGCATGTACTTGGGAAAGAACTAAAAACCAACAAAAAGACTCAAGACTCTTAATGACTAATTGTTTTAATTCTCTAATGACTCTTCCCCATGCGTCTGAATACTATATTTATAGGCTAACATAGGAATCAGAATATCGTGTATACGATATCGTATCCAGGCTATGATATCACGTACTCGATTTTGTGTAGATATTGGGGCCTGGCAAACTAAGATTCATCATTAAGTAAATAGTTCTTTACTCATGGTTGATTAAGAGACATCATTTTTTTATATGTCCAACAAAATTTGAGTATAAGTACACCCTACACCATATATTATATTCTATATATAGAGAAAAATAACAATGCATTAAGTTTGGCTTTAACCTTATGCTTGCAAATCTTTGTTACCAGGTTTGATGCCTTCAACAATAAATTACCTCAATTTACCCTATAGAATTCATTAAGATTTTAGTGTATATGAGATAAAGAATAAATAAAAAATATAATAATTACTTGGTTTAGAAAATATTTTAAAAATTATTTTTTCTTAATTATTTATTTAGTAAAATTAATGTTAATCCTACATTAGTCTCAAGGCTTGCACTTGGACATTTAACTTGAGGTATCTGTGTTGGAATTTGTGAAGCTAAAGAGATTTGTGATTAAGTAATTAGTATTGCATAAGATGTACAATGCAAAAATAATTTTCTGTTAATAGTACATTACAAAACTTGAAAATGCCACCATAGTTTGTTGCAACAAGAAGCTGGGTATTGAAGCCAAACCTTTATTTTCAAGAAGCACCTATTTTTAGTAAATATCTACAGTAGATTACACTATAGGGGTGGTGCTCACAAGACTTAAAACCCATGAATATAGTGTAGTAATAAAGAATAAGGTAAACATAAAAATATTTTTAAAGCACTCTTGGATATATTTTATGTTATTCTACCACCTTTATCAATATTTAAAATACTATGTCATTTGTTATAGCTAGAAATCATGCATGGTCTCGCTAAAAATGCGAAATTCTTTAAAAAGCAAGATAATAAATTCTCCTTTAACATTTGTATTTATAACTGCATTTTTTTGTTGGAGCTTACTTATGATGCTGTGAAAAATAAAGTAGGTTTTTCAAACACAAATCCTTACAAAAGAATTTTTACTTTTTGTATAGAAACTACTTGTAAATTAAACTTGAAAGAATCCAGTAGTATGACAAAAAATTAAATGTTGATAAATGGATGGTACTCCTAAGTTAAGGCATTATGGAAAGCATTTAAATAGGGTAGTAAAAACTTTTATAACCAATAGAAAATAAAAATAATAATATAATGGTTTGTATATGTCATGGTAATGAAAAATGAAATTTACAATGTTGCTAAATCTTGTGTAGGAAAAAAGGCCACATTGTGGGTGTGGATGTGGCCAAAAGTCACAGCATCAACAGTCCCAAGTGGGAAGGCCACCGTGAGAGGAGTTTGAAGTCTAATTAGTCTAAAGTGCAAACAATTTGGATTGAACAATCCATTCAAGGCAATGCACCTCCCATAGTAGTGGAGGTGATACTCGTCAATGAGTTCCTTAGAACAATTAGTGACAAGGCTATGGCAAGTAGCATGCTTTTTGAATTCAACTTTGAGCCAATCTTGGAGTTCACTTCATAGGAAGTTTAGGAGCAACTATAAACATCTTTATTAAGGTCTAGCTTTTCAACAAATAAAAAAAGGTATCAAGGAAAAACATACATCTTTTGAAATAATGGAATAATAGGTAGCTTGATGCCATGGTGAAAATAAGAGATATCTTCATCTTCTATGTGGTCAAAGGAGAAGCACTTGGAATCTCTAATGACAGAGTTAGTGTAGTTGAAGTATTCACTTGCTCAAACACCAAAACTAGAAAGGTATGGATCTAACATACGTACAATATTATTGACAAAGAATACAAGTCTATGACACCAACTATAAAAACATACTTCAAATTTGAGACATATTATATCTACGACATGGTGCATCTAAATAGAATTATATCATTTTTTAGCCTATGGGTATGCAGTCCTTGGTGGGAGGTTCCTAGCCAATTTGGCCCATCTTCTTTTCTTGGAGATTAAGTGCAAGTTCAAGGAGAACCCAATACAGAAGAAGATCCTTCTTTGATAATAGTGTAGAATAGGGGAAAATACTAGCATTGATTGATGCTGACCCATTTTTTAGTTGCAATAAGCGATCTTTTGGATCCTCATGCCATCCATGACACATGCATCATATATATTTTCTGAAGGCATTCCTTCCCATTCCCCAATTCTTTCTAGTTGGTTTTCAATTTTGCTATGTAAGAATGTATTTGAGAAAACTTTTGATATTTTTCTTTTATGCTTTATTTTGTTAAACTAATTAGAATGTTCCAATTCTATTATGTTTTGACAATCACTAATCACAAGAATGAAATAAGTCACATTTAGAAAAAAAAAGTGTTTATAGAAACTTGCTATACTTCCTTTTGTTTTGATAAATGGTGCTAAATTTGATCATAAAATGGTGAATCATTCATTGCACTTTAAATATCTGAACAAAAGTATCTATAACAATACCACTGAAAGAACATGGTAAGTAGTTAAAGCTCATATTCCATTGAATAGATTGTGACAAGAGATACATGACTCATATTTTACCACAATTGAAAATTTTGTATATGTAATTTGATTATGTTTCTAATATTAATAATTTGATATTCTAGAACATGTTTTTGATAAATGGTGCCAAATTCAATCATAAAATGGTCAATTGGCTATTTGGCTTTAAAGATCTAAACACAAGTGTTCATTCTAATACCATTAAAAGCACATGACAAGTAGTTAAAGCTCATATTCCATAAAATGGATTATGACAAGAGCTACATGACTCATATTTTACCACAGTTGCAAATTTTGTCTATGTGATTTGATTACATTTATAATATTAATAATGTGATTTTCCATGACATTGTTTTGATAAATGACGACTATGAGGATAATGCCAAGATTAAATATATGGCATATAACAAAGCAAGAGGATGATACTAGTAACATGCACCTATTATGAGAGAAATCTTATAAATAATATGATGTGTATGAGAGATGATGAGGAAGAATCTCTAAAATCAAGGGATTAGGTAGTAGCTGTTGAGGCCAACCTCACCATGCTAGGCATAGGGCCTTGACCAATAGTAATAACATAACAATTGCACTTTAAATTAGTTGCAAGGTTAGATTTAGAGTTGTAGAGGTAATGTTCCCTAGAATTACAACTTGATGTGTAAACCTCTATTGAGATTCCTCTGAGTTCATATAGTATTTGAATTTACACGGTGAATTTTCTTGTGCTTATCCTTATTACTAGTAACAAGTGCCATTGATTTTCTATATCAAAAGTTGTTATTCTATGCGTTTCACATCGTTTCAAATGTCAAATATTGGTGGTGGCAGTTTTCCTGCGTAGCATTTGGCATGGCAAAGGAAATTGGTGGTTGACGGCAGTTAACAGAAGCAGACGGTTTAAGGTTAGGGTTTCTCTCGTAGGGTTGCTATAAAGAGGGGGGACAGGAATTGGCAATGGTGTCTGGTTTCCAATCCTTCTTTTTGAAACATGTAGTAGATGGTAGCACATGTCCATCAGCAGCCGTTGTTTTATTTTATTTTTTTGTTTTCTCTGGCCACATGCAACCCATATTTTTACCTGTTGCTACGAGCTGTAGACGATGGCCCTCTCTCTAGACCCTGGGATCTTCGGAAGTCATCTCTCTTCTACTAGCAGGCAGTTGAACATAGCAGGAGTGTGAAATGTGCAACGAACATCAACAGTAGTCGCAAGCAGATTGCAGATGATAGTGTGGATGCCCTGCAGTAGCAATTGCTAAACAATGGTTTTCTGTTTTCTTAGACAAACACAGACACATTTTCTTTTTTTTTCTGCCCATGCGGCAAAAACCAACACCCAACAACAGCGGTGCCAACGTAGTCACAAGTGTAGTCAACACCGGGCAGCGACCAGGGGCCTCTTCTAGGACATCTAGCCTCTGTCTAGAGATCAGTGGCTGAATCTTCCTTCTGCTTAGAGCACCAGATAAATTTTAATTTTAATTTTAATTTTTTTTTGTGTTATTTATTTTACTCAAAAACTACACAAATGTTTAATTTTGGTTTTTATATGTTTTTCAAAACATAACAAAATGCTCTTAAAATTAAATTTAAGTTTCAATATTGCGTTTAAAATATTATTATTATTGTTTTTTCACATAACTCTTTCCAGTTGAGACTATTCCCGAGTTTCTGTACCCATATGGGAGGTGCCCTAGTTAATAGTCTCCTAAAACAAGTTTTCACAGGTGTTCGTGTGTCGAAAATTTATGCATCAATAGTAGCTAATTTGGAAATATTGTTACATCACTTCATCATGTATAAATATGAACTAATGTGAATGGAAATGTGGTGCCTCATAGCTTACCTCATTTTGTTGGGGGCATGGACCAACTTCTCATTTCTATGCATTCTTTATGTTCTATCATGGAGTCTAATGTTAGGTTATTTTGATTCTTTCTCATTTCTCAAATTATCTCTATATCAATGCTTTCAATCCTTTCAATGACAAATTCAATCAAAGAGTGGTAAATCATTTATTTCACTTAATAGATCCAAACAAAGGTATTCATACCAATACCATTGAAAGCACATGACAAGTAGTTAAAGCTCATATTCCATGGAATGGATAGTGACAAGAGCTACATGACTCATATTTTAGCACAGTTGCAAATTTTGATTATGTGATTTGATTATGTTTATAATATTAATAATTTGATATTCCATGACATCCTTAATGCTTAGAAATATCATAGTTGCAAAATTTGTATTTGTACAAGTACATGTATTTTAGAAGAATTAAATGTGACTTAATCACTTGAGCTACCTATCACTTGAACAAAACAATTTGGTTGTCATTATAAGAAGTCCAAGTTCAATATCAAATTTTTATTTTGGTTTGGTTGCTATAGGAACTCCATTAATAGGTAACTTTGAAAAATATTGACACAAATCTTCACTAGTGTTGGATATTTGAAGAAAACTAATTTGTTAAATCAATATATCAAAGAAGATATGGAAAAAAATGATTGAAGATGATTTGAAGAAATAACAAATAAAAAGATTTAGCTCTTCATGGAGGTGAATGGTGAAAAAAAATTCATGCAGCCAACCCCAATTTTTTGGGAAAAGGCTAAGATGATGATGATGATGAATAGTCTTTACTTAAATCACTCTTTACTATGCTAACAACTTGTAAAGACAAGAAAAAAATGATGATAGATAACGAAATTCAAAATCCTGAGAAAAATGTTTGAGAGTTGGGGGATGGTGTTAAAACCTAAAAGAATGATGATAGATAAATAAAAAAATGATAATAATAAATGAAATTCAAAAGTTTAAGAAAAAATTTTGGGACCTGGGGGTATTGTTGGAACCCAAAAGAATGAAGATAAGTACATCCTAAGACATATAGCTAATAAAATATTTAGAAGAATTATAGAGGAATATAATGATGTCTCAAGTCTAACTCAAACTAGCAATTCTTTTCCTAACAAGACAATGGGCTAACCTCTTGAGCAACTTATCATTTGCTAGAACCCTAAAAAATGACTCTAAGTAGACCTACAATATATAGCCAACTTGGTGCTTTAGAAGAATAGAAATATGATGATGCCTTAAGCATGACATATGGGAACCTCTTGCCCAAGTATGGTGAAACATGATAATGTAAATACAATATCCTAAGTACCCATGCAAAACCTCCCAATCCTTTAAGAATGGAAGTAGACATATTGGTAAAGAAGAAACAAAAAAAGAATATGTATCTAACAATCAAGACCTATAATCAAAGATTTTAAAATGCATATATTTTCACTTGAAAATACATAGTTCAAAACATCCTATTAACTTTTAAAATAATTTAATTACATTTATCTTCCTTACATAGGATTTCCTATGAAATGGAGGCTAGAATTGTAGACATAATAAAAATAATAATACACATTCCAAAAAAATTAAAAAATGTGAATATAAAAAGAAATATTTTAGTAAGTTGAAAGGTTATTATAATATCAATACACAAAAAACATAAAAGGGAAGTATCAAAAGTTTCATCAAATGCATTCCTACTTCAGTAAAATCAAAAACCACCAACAAACTAGAGAAAGAATTAGGAATGGAAAGGAACACCATTGGAAAATATATATGATGAATGTGTCATGGATGGCATGACAATCTAAATCACCTATTGTTACAAGTAAAATGGGTCGGTCTCAACCACAAAGTGTGTGAGCAAGGTAGAATTGATATCTATACAAGTAACATCATGTGGAGAGCCCAAAACACCTCATGAATAGAAATCATAATGGGTATTCTACTAGAAAAGGTCAAGAGGTGCTAATGCCATCACATACTAAAGCGTCGACAATAAGTACATCAACAATAATAACCACATCCACTCTAGTATTAATCCTACTGGCAACCAGGACTAGAAGTGTTGGACCTAATGCAACACAAACTAGTATAGTAGCGATTAGTTTATAGGCACATGTGGGTGGCTTTGGGGTATGTCCTTCTAGAATAATCCATCTTGAGAAAATATCCTAGGGTGTAAGTTTGGGGCAGTAGGACTTAACCAAAATGTTCAATACCATTACAGAAGAGTTCATTGTTGCAGGGCATCATCACTAGGCAGATAAAGGGGAACATCACATGGGATGATTGGTTGCAAATCCTTGGATATCTAGTTACATTGTAGTCAAGAGAAGGAGAAACCATCATTATGATGCCACATGAAGACCAAGAGGTTGATGTTGAGGTGCTTGCTGATCATCAACAAAGTGCCCAATGTCCCTATGACATCAGTCTTAGATTTTGGTGTTGTTAAAGACATACAAGTTTCCACATAGACAAGCATGACACTTGAAAAGAGCATGATCGTGGATTAACATGAGAAAGCATTAGACAAACTGCTTCAAACTGGATAAACAGTGGAGAAATTTTTTGACATTCTTGAGAATGTCATGGCCTGCAATCTCAATAATTACTACAAAGGATAAACTGGTGTCATTTGAAGCCTAGTTATGATAGGCCAAGTTTAATGTAGAGTGGCGATAGGAAGAAATTATCCAACGTCATGTCCAATTGAATGACCTAATGTAGTTTGTGGTTCCAGATTTTCTAGGCTAGTTTTGAAATGATGAAATCACTCATTTGATGGACAAGCAGAAAGAGATGGAACAAGAGAAAGAAAGATCAACATGTGATAGATTATAAGCTCGGGTAGCATCTTATCTACATTTTGAGACCATTTCCACACTACAGGAGGAAAATAAGGGCTTTGAAGTAACAAATTTTTGGGAACAAATAACAAAGGCTAACTTGGAAATCACAAATTAGCTAAAGAAAATAGTAGCTTATCCATTTTGGAGGTCTAAATCATTTGACAATAGACTACTGTTGATATCAATGTTGGAAAAATGAATCAAAGTGGTAGGAGTTCTTCAAAAAGCATTTTAGAGACTAGGTAGAAGATTAAAAAAAAAGAGATAAAGGTAGAAAAGGCTAAGTTGAGTTTTTCTCTATAATAACCTAACATAATTACATGGACAAGTATCTTAGATGTGTTAAATGCAATGGATTTAGCTAAACTAAAAATTAAGGATTTTTAAATTGAGAAATTAACTCATTTTCTTGAGTTGGCTAACCTATGATATGTTAATTTATTCATGCTCACAATTCTAGGTTGAGATTAGAATTGAAAAAGCAAGTCATAGCAATGTTCGCTCCTTATAAACATGAGGCTTAACTTCATGACCAAAAAAAGCAAAACTTGTAGATTGCAAATGTAAAGTTGAAGGTTCTTAAGCCAAAATTCATGAATTAGAGAGATAGTGCTAAGAACCATGTGATGAGGATGGTAGACTAGTAAGCAAACAAGGATTGAGTGAAGGTTCTTAAATTTGAGTGCACTACTTTTGTTGCCTAGTTTGTCCAAGAAAATAAAATATTCCTAAGCTTATCATGTTTGTAGGATGTTTCCTAGAACAAGATGAAATCCCTTAGTGTATGTTATTTGTAGACGATATTATGTTAGTAAATACAACTTTGGAAAAATATTTCTTCTAAGATGGACAAGTAGAGGCATGCTCTGGAATCAAAAGGCTTAAAAATTAGCAGAAGTAAGCCAAAATATTTGAAATGTAATTTCAAGAATAACATAAATAGTACTAGAATGTAATTTCAAGAACAACATAAATAGTACTGAAATAGAAGTGACAATTTAAAGCAAAAGTACCTTACTACAAAAAATTTTGCTACCTAGGATCAATGCTTTAGTCAGATGGTGAAATTGATAAAGATATAGGAAATATAATTAAGATAAATGGTTAAAATGGAGACAAGCTAATAACATTCTATGTGATAAAAGAATACTAATAAAACTAAAGGAAAAGTTTTATGATGCTAACTAGTTATCTTTTATGATGCTAACTATTGGGCAATATAAAAGAGGCATGAATAACAAATCAGTGTGGAAAAATGAGGATGCTTAGATAAATGTTGAATGTTATTGGAAGTGATAAACTACACAACATAAACATTTGTACAGAAGATGGTTTGGGCTTATGCAAAGAAGATTACACAAAGAGCCTATTAAAAAAGGTTGCTACATCATTGTTGAAGAAAAGCCACTAAAAGAAAGACTAAAAAAGACATGAATGAAAATGAAGATGATTTGAAGAAAATGCAAATAAAAAAAGGAATTACCTATTTATAGAGGCAAATGGTGAAAAAGAACTAATGCAACTATTTTGTTGGGATAAGGCTAGGATGATGACGATGAAGACAACTTAAACTTAGAGTAAATTTACTTTTGTTTATTATTTAATTTGATATGAAATTTAGCTTTATATTTTTAATAAGTGCATATTAATCATATGGTGGAATGAGTGCAATCTAAATGCCATCAGTTAAACATATTATCTTGGTAATCCTAGTAGCAATATCTTGGCTTCACTTAGTAGTGATATGACTTGGTAATCACAACGGTTGATACACAAGCCTAGGATGTGATGAAAAACTAGAATCGAATACTCATTACCATAGCTAGTTTAAAACTATTCCATTGTTAATTATATTAATAATTAATTTTTATAATTTTAATTAATTTAATCCATGATCATCACAACATCAGTTTTTGTAAGTTTTAGCTATACTTAATCATACAAGTTAAGGACCACTACAAGTATAACTACGAACATAGCAATCTATGATCGCATGATAAACTAGCTAGACATCATGCTACTTTCATTCATGAATTATGACAAAGTCTATCGCTAGCTTAATTTATGAATTATGATATATTCTATCATAATGCTTGTAGATTTTATGTTTGGGCATTGGACATATTTGTCACTCATCAATAACCTTTTACATTTCTAGAATGTACTGACATAAATGAGTAAACGTTTTAATGCACTTTCCATTCTTTTAACAAGCTAACCTTTTACATTCCTTGAGCATAATCACATAGATGGCTAAACTTTTTAAGTTACATTCCATTGTATTTTAATAATGAGGTATTAGCCTAGTGGTATAGGGCTTGGCTTAGTAACCCTAGGTTACAAGTTCAATCTACTAGGTAGCACTGAGTTATAAACTTCTATAAATCTTGGGGATATACTTGTGTTTTACTTATTTTAGGTTTCAACACCCTCAAATTCCATTTTATTTTTATTTATTTTTTTAAAATAAAATAATAATATAGTGCTACATTAGGAGTGTCTATCTTGAAGGATTAACTTGTATAAACCCATCTTGATTATCATGTGTTAAGATATGGCTACATTAATTAGCATTATAATGAAGTGCTAGCCTAATGGTAAGACTCTTAACTTGGAAACTCTAAGTTATAGGTTTAATTCTAGTAGGAAATACTAAGTTCTCAGTTTCTAATTTGAATATATGTCTTTAAACCTATACACCATTATTTTATAGGTGAGCTTTGAATTATTCATTATTTATTTGTCAAGGAAAACAAGGTGTATTACACAACTAAGTGTCTTCTTGCATCCATTAGTTTTTTCATAGTCTACATCATTTGTTTGCTCATTATAAGTTTTCTCCTTTGTTTATATAAATAGATACTTTTTGTATTAGTTTCATTTTTTAAATATCATTTACTAACTTATTCTTTCTTTTCTATGGATCATGGATTTGATAAAGTTTCACTCATAAACAATAGTCTTTTTAGTATGGCATGCCTAAATTATCATGAAATTAAAATCGAAGCTTTATTATGTCTAGAGATCCATAACATTTATTAGATATATATTAAATTTTCATGAAAAATAAAGACAAATTATACAAATTAACCAAGCACTTAAGGGAAGTGACCATCATTTGGAGTGATGGTAAGATGTTTATTTCTCAAGTTAAAGACCTAGGTTTAAGCTAGGAATAGCCACTTGAAGAGGTTAGGCTTTCACTCATCTGCTTACCCTTCCAGGACCTTGCTTACTAGGATGAGGAGTGTGGCTCTAAGTGACGATCCTTTTAACCAAGCACTAATAGGTACAACAAAGAAAATCATACAAGTTTGTTATTGCAACATTATAATGTTGTCTCAATTGAGTAGTCATAATATATATAAAAAAAGGAAAAACATATGCAACTTATCTTCAAGGGCTCATGGCCTGCACAACCTATAATGAAGCTTGTAGATAGCACTACGATCCTTGATTAAATAAAAAGCATCTCAAAGATAGTAAGATTTTTTATCTAATTTACTAGATCTAATGTAATATAAATAAAATTATTTCTTACCTTCTACATTATACCATAACTATGTTAAAATCTTATGCTTGATTAACTGGTAGGCATGCTTAGGATTTTTTTATACTTCAAAAAGATATTCTATTTTCTTAATCATTACATTTCTTGAAAATACCAATCATAATCTCATGAATCCTTAAGAAATGCTTTAGGAAATTTTTCTTTCCTTGATATATGCAAGCTATGAGCATATATCATGAATTCTCACAAGGCTTCTATTTCTAAAGGTAATAAATGACATTCACATAATAACATTGAGTAAGGTGTTTGCATTTCACTTTTAACTCATCCTAAAGAATTTTTTTTTTTGTTTTTGCATTCTTTTAGCACTAAGTCCAACTTCCTAAACAATACATCCATACAAAATAGTAGAATAGATGATAGTATGAAAAATTTATTTTCTGACCTTACAAGCCTAGAGTCCTAAATCCGTGCACTTACTTTTGAAAGGATGCAAAGCCTTTGAACCTAATGCTATTCTTTCTTTGATGAACTTCTCTTACATGTAATTGTTCATATACAAGATATCTAAATATTTGAAGAATCTAGTATTTTCACATTAGTATCTTGAAAATGGAAGCTATAGCATATATTTCATGTACCCTAGATCATCAATCTGGTTTTATCTAAATTCACTTGAAGAGTAGGTAAATGATAATTATTTAGGTTAATCCATATTTCCTTGAAGACTAGGTAAGCAAAAAAAAATTTCTAAAATTTGCAACATATTTTTGCATACTTTCAGTAGTAGTGTAGATCAAGACAACATCATTTGCATACTTGATGAGCAGTGAGTGTCTCCTATGCCCAACCATATAAATCACAAGTGTTCACATGCAATTTGGTTGAATTTTATGGATAGGAATAATGTGGTATCTAGATTATTAAGCATTGATCTTAGGTCATTTTATTCTCACTTGGACTAGTGGTAGCTTTATCTTGTATGGTGTAGTCTAAAGTGAGACATATGATTATTGATGTTGTGCAGCTTACGCTAAGTTATATGAAAGTATGAAAATTAATTATTTAATCTAATTAATAATAAATTAAATCCTAAACTATCCCAAGGATGATGAGTGTCAATTTTCAGTTTGTTGTACATGTACTAAACTCACGAATTCACTACTGAGATTACCAAGTATTATGCTATTGGGCAAACCAAGTAATAACATTGCTAGGATTACCAAGCGAATACGTGTTTATGATCAAAACTGGTTGCACTCATTTCACCAATTGATTAATGTGCATAGAAATGTAAATATTAACTAAGTACATAGAAACTAAATTGCATTGAAAGTAAGTCTATTTTAAGTCAAAGTGCTACAATGAATATGCATTAATCTTGATCTTATTACTGTTCACGGAATGTGTCCAGGTACAGTGCAACTTGAATAAGATGTCTTACAACTAACTCAAATCCATACTACAGGTACTCACTGATTGGTTACTAAGATTACAAAATAAAACTACAAGATTACCAAATGATGCCAAATAAATTATGGGTGCTTGCATATTTATAGGAAAATACAAGCATTTCATTGACAACAATGCATTGAGGATGTATCAACATAACTATGTTATAGCATATGTGATGTCGCATCTATGATATAGTAGATGAGATGTAGCAGCCAACTGAGATGCATCGACGTGAATGTTACAATGTAGATGTAGCATATCATCTACAATGTAGCATTTGTGATATTGCATCAATAATATTTCAATCAATTCATACACTTGATAAAATGATATTTTATCATGTTCCCATGACTTAACTACCTAACATATCAGATCTCATCATACCTCCACGACTGACTAAAAACTTGTCCTTGAGTTATATATAAATGGATGAAGTTCTATTACAAAAAATTATGGGGTGACCAAGACTAGATTGGCTATCACTATAAAATTGAAGTGATACATTACATAATTTTATTTGAGTGGATGTATTACAAAATGACAAAAAGACTATATGAACATCAAAGTTTACAAAATTGTAGAAGTCTTCAAAAATCCACCAAAGATGAATCTTCTTGTTGTCACTAGTGGTGGTAGATTTTCCAACCTTAATTGCTATGTTGATGCTTCTCTTGTATGTAGAACATTTTTGAATGATGGACTAAAATTGCTCCTCATCGTTCCATGGGTCTGGCAAACATGTGATGTTAGAGCTTTAATTCATGTATGTGCTACTATTTGTCCATTGGCATATCCTCCTTTGTCCTCCTCTTGGCCTCTTTTCTTTGCTTTGTAAAAGACCTTTAACCTTAGGTATTTCTTTCAACATCATCTACAATCAACAAGGGATCAATGTCAATTTTGGTGATAATTTTTTCCCTTAATGATTAACCCTTCTTGGATCCTTAGTTAGCTCAAAAATCAAAAAAATTTAGCATTTAGGCTTCAAGTGATTATGAAATAATGTTTTCAATGCTATGAGGTAACTAAAATTATTAAGTTGTTAAGTCATTTTGATTATTTTTACTATTAGTTACCATAATGTTCAAAAATGAGGTGTTAGAAAAAATTTTCAAAAATTACATCCTTAGCTCCCAGAATAAATGAGCTCAACTTTGGAAGCTCACAAGTTTTTGAACAATTAAAACCAAGGTTTGGTTCACAAGATGGCCAAGAAATATTGAATTTTGGAAATATTTCAATATAAAAGTAGTAAAAATTAATCAAAATTGATAAGTAGTCCTAAAATCATGCATAAAGCTTGAGAAGCTTTTCATGATATCCTAGAAGATGTGATGTTTCAGTTTAGAGTCGTGATCAACAAAAGTCATGTAAGGGGATCCTCCCCAAAGCAAGCTTCTACCATAATGCCCTCGCATAACCACCTCTATAGATGTTCATGGACATCTTAGAAGTTAAATGTAGATCATGCCTTTATTTTGATCAACACACAACCACCTTGGTTAGGATCTTGCACTATACTATACAAAACCATTAGGTTTATGATTGCATGTAGTAGTGAGGCGAATAATGGGATGAGAAAGGATTGTATAGATTGGGACTTGAGGTACCTTACCATGTCCGTAATGGGTTCTTATGTCAATTTCGATTAAGATGACCATCATACCTATTTGTCCAATTTTTAGACCAAGTCCATATGATTAATAGTGACCTTGCTTTATTATGCCCCTTCTTGCCTACCATCATGAGTACATGAAAATTACATAGAATGAGCATCACTCCAACATGAGAAGAAAAGAGAAGAAGGAAGTAGTTTTGAAGATTATTAAGAAATAAATTTGGATCCTAGTTACAGCAGTGCCTTTAGGCATGGGTAACATGTCTTTCCAGCCTCATAATTAGTGCTTGTATCCCAAAAGATATTTAGAGAGGTGTGCTTTGAATTCTTGTTGTCTTTTTCTCTCTCTTTTCTTTTCTTTTCTTGGAAACAACACCTTACAAGGACATACTTTCTTTATGGTTGACAATAAGAGTGATGATATGTTCTATGAGGAGTCATAGGCCATAAGAAGAAAGTTAAGAAGAAAACCCAAAAAATCCCCTTAAGGTCACACCCTTTTCCATTCCCACTTGATCTTTCGACTTTCCTTCAAGGCACAATGATCATTAGTTAATTTTAGTTTTATGTGAGAAGAACCATATTTCTTTCATGATAAAGACCTCTTATTTATAGAATTTGAGAGATGGATGATGTGGTCTCACTGCTTTACATAATTGTTAACTTAGTTGTCGTGATAGCATAGGACATAGACCCAACACATGGCATTGACTTTTGCATTGTAATTGGCAACATCATTATCAACAAAAACATAGTAGACATTTATAAAACTTAAAGGAAATGACTCAAGAAAAGATAAAATTATAAAAAAAATAACAAGAAATGAAAAATATATTAAGAATTGAAAAATTTTGAAAAAATAAAAAAAATAAAAAAATTATTAAAAAAGTAAAAGTTTACTTATTAGTTCTTGATTCAAGATGGAGCATCCCCTCATGACTACACTCATGGGAAAGTATTTGATGAATGGATTGTACATTCCCTTGGTTATACATCATAATTTTTCCATTTATCATCTTCAGTGATTTAAGTTTTCTCTTGTTAGCACATTTAACATTGATGATAATCAAGTTTCAATCATTTGGAGACATATATTCAATGGAACTTGAAGGTGTTTTTGTGTTAGAGGATCCCTATTGTTTCCTTTTTTGTTTTCTACTTTATTTCTTGGTTCTTTTTGTTTAAAATCTTCTTTTGGTGCATAGTTAAAGTGTAAGATGTCTTTCTCTTCTCACTGAAGGTTGTTTTCTTATGGCTTATGTTGTTTGTTTTTACCTATGGACATACATCTTATGTCAAAGCCACTTGAAGTAATGAGATACTATGAATGCCAAGGTGTCAATCCTCTCCACAAAAGGCCACTTTATGCAACTTCTCACTATGTTGGGCAAGATGAATCCTTAGCATTGTTTAAAGATATTTTTTCAAATTTGCATCTTGTTGCATCTCTAGATCTGTCTTTACAATAACCTATGTGTTTTGATTTTTGTTTCTTTGTATTTTTTTCAATTTTTGAGTACCATTTTGCAACTTATTACCCGAAAACCTTAGATAAACAGTCATTATTTTGGTTTAGAAATAAGGTCTACTTAAGTGTAGCTCAATCTGAGCTCATAAAGGAGGTTACTGGTAACAGGAGTGATATGTTCTTCAAAGAGTCTTGACTAGAATCTCTTCCAACAATGAGACGTTAATCTAATGGTAAAATTCTTGATGAAAGCTCTTTGTCATAGGCTCCATTATATAGAGAACTGTTAAGTTATAATATAATTATTTTAGGATTATGTCACCTCTCAGAATTTCCTATCCAAGTGGAAGATGGAGGAGGCCTTTGTGTTCATTGAATCAACTGGAACTTGTTCTACAGTACATCTCAACTTGGTTTTTTCTATTCACTAGGGATTTGCAAATCCCATAAAACTTGTATGAAACCTTTCATTTCGGAAGTAGGAGAGCCAAAAAAATCTCGTAAGATTCTCTCCAGAAACTTTTAATTTAATTTAATTTAAAATTTAATGGGTTGTAACCTATATCAAAGTTGGTGATGGTGATATGAATGTTACAATATTGATTATTTTGCTCATACATGATAAATAAGAGTTATGGTTAGAACGGGTAAGGATGATAGGAATGGTATGATGTTGATTATGTTATTCACCTATGATAAATAAGAGTTATGGTTGGCTTACTACATGTGATGGAAGTATAAACTTGGTTGTGTATCTCGCTATTCATAAAGATTATCATGTTGTTTTCCAGCTGACCATGGCCTTCCATGGTTATTTTTAGTTGAATGTCAGGATATTTAAAGTTGCAAATCTTTACTTCATCTTTGCTTGGATAAATTTTTGACCTATGCTATAACAAAAACAATGTGAAAAATACCACGGTAGATTAAATTATTCACAATGGCATGATCCTAAAAGCCATATGTATTATTCTCACCACAAAATTCAATGGGTTTTCACCAATAGAGTTGGTGATGGGGATATGAATGTTACAATATTGATTATTTTGCTCATACATGATAAATAAGAGTTATGGTTAGAATGGGTAAGGATGATAGGAATCGTACAATGTTGATTATGTTATTGACATATGATAAATAAGAGTTATGGTTGGTTTACTACCTATGATGGAAATATAAACTTGGTTGTGTGTCTTACTATTCATAAAGATTACCATGAGTATAAGTCATGTGCATTTTGTAATTCTTATATTAAAATCCATCAACATACTTCATTTTTCATGATAGGCCAATCACATACATTATTCTTAATTTTGAGTTATAAAGTTTCAACAAGACTATAAGTATTAGCTGTAAATATTTTTTAAAAATGTTTTAGGTTCCAACATCTCCCTCTCTTCATATTCTTTAAAATGTGCACTAAATTAATTTAATCAGTGTTGAATAAAACAAATATATTTCCAAATGTAAAAAATTAGGGGTGTCAAAATTGAAATTTTTTTAATAGATAATATTTACCTCCAAGAGTTATACTCATATAAAAGCTTTATGAATCAAAAGTACCAACTAAAATCAAACCCTTAGCTTGCTTAGCTTCCAAATCAACTCTTACTACTAGGCTAACACCTCATTGTTAAATGTAAATAATGAATCCTATAACATAGAAAATAGTGTTTTAGTGTTAGTTATAAACTTATTACATTCCTGACATTAAAGGTGTATTTTGGGGGTGTGTTAAAAGAATTATAGAAAAATATTATGATGCCTAACAAGACAATGAACTAACCACTTTAATACTAACTAAAATGAAATTGTAACTAAAATTTTATTATATTAGTAGATCCTTTGGATCTATTGGATAGTGATGGGACCACCTCAAGGGGTCTCCCTTATGGCCTATCCTCTCTGAAAGAGGTGCCTCGTACCTAGGAGAGACATACCAATTTTGGCACAATAGGGAGCAAGGCACCACTGTTAATATTTATGGTGTGATAGTTGAATTCTCTACGTAGGCTATTTTGGAACTATTAAACCTTTCGAATACAGGGCCCCAAGTTGCTCGATTATCCACCCTTTTAGACCTCGATGTGCGAAAGGATTGGTTGGAGGAGGCTTATGGCAGAAACAAAGCATTTGGTGAATTGATGACGGAAGAGAGGGTTTACTTCAAAATTGGGACATATCACCTCTTCCCCACAAAGGGCTTAAAAAGGATATCGACGTATGCAGCTAGAGGATGTGCAGTGTTGATGGGAAAGGGTAAAGTTAACCTACCCCATCTATATTTCACAGAGATCCTGAGGCGGTTCGAAGAACGAAAGATAGGGAAGATGGCACTGCCTTTCCCTTGTCTTATTAGGAAGCTTTGCTGACATGTTGATATTCGGGGATACACCAATGATGTCCTCCAAAAAGCCCAAATTGCTTCATATGTTGAATTGCTAAAGGCACCAGCTCCAAGAAAAAGCACTGGTGAAGATCTGAGACTAGAACAAGAAGAAGAATAGATGGCTAGACCTAGTCAACCTCCAGCCACAGGTCCCAGACAACAACAAGAAGCAGGGCCTAGCACAGGCTAGGATCAGCTGCCACTGCCGCAAGACTATAGACTGTCGATGAGCCATCTTAGGGCCATCGCTAAGATGGTCAGTTGGGGAAGTCGTGATGATGAAAACCTCTTCCGCGTCATTGATGATGCCATACAGCCTACGGTTTTATTAAATTGCACAAGGGGTGAGGTATCCATTCAAATAGAAGGAGGGGAAAGTAGATGGTCACAACAAATCTCAAGAAACACAACATCTTTCTAGGTGCAGTTAGAGACTGTTGAAGGGGCCAAAATGGTGGTCATGCAACACCAGAATGCCACAGGAGCTACAAAAGTGATCACAAACCACATTAAAAAATCCTTCAACATACCTGTTGTGCCACCAGTAGATCTCTTAGGAGCATGGGATGCTCAAACTCTGGCCAGAACCCCAATGACTCCTACGGAACATGAGGATGTGTCTGATCGATTTCTTCAAACAAAACAAGTAATGATATCCCTATTTGACATCCCTCAGGATGTTATAGCAATTCAATTAGACCTTATTTCCATAAAGGGAAAGCTGGTCTTAATAGAGGTAAGGGTCGAGCATGCTAAAGCTAAAGTGCAGAAACTATAAGAGCAGCTTGTAGCCTTACAAGTAGCACAACGAGAGCCTCTACAGTTTGTTCCCCCAGACTAGCTAGAAACTTTAAAACCAAGAAGCTAACCAAATTAATAGAAGAGAATAAAAAGGTGGCTGAAGAAAAAGAGAAGGCTATTTGGGATGCCTCCATAGCACAATCGTAAACTCATGCGCATCTTAAGGCACTCAAGGCCTTAGAAGAAGAAAACAAGCAGCTAGTTGTAGACAATCTTCGATTGACCACTGTAGAGAAGCAAAAGAATGTTATCGATGAACACTTTCATCAATTATGAGAACAATTCATCTGGGTCAACCGAGACGTAAGTCGTTTAACCCTAGAAAATCGAACCCTCTCAATGGAGGAGGTACGTGCTATTTTTCAAAAGTCAATGATTGAGATAAGCACGTGGTAGAATGAGGCTAAATGACACGAGAAGCTGAAGGAGCATTTTCGTGATTAGATGGGGATGTATAAAAATCCTTGAAAAGAAAATCCATATGGCCAAGGCCCAAATCAACACTATTAGTGCTCAACACATTAATTGGGGAGCCATATTGGACACCTACGCCTTCGTCCACCAAGCGGAAGTTAAAAATAGGGACCTGCAAATTCAAGACTTGATAGAATACATGGAGTTGGAAAACTTTAGATATGACAACCTTGCCATGTTAACAGCATGGTGCCCGAGGTCAGAGCTTGAGTAGCAGGTAGCAACCACCCACATCAAATATGAAGTAGAATTTGTAGAATGCAAGAAGCTATTGGAAAAACTAGATGTTGCAAATTCTGAAATTGAGGTGGTAAAAGCCAGCTACCAGGGGTAGAAGGATGTTGCAACTGACTTAGCTTGATGGCTAACAGACCTTCATGAATACAAGAACAAAGCTAGAACTTATGAGGTGGAACGATTGGTGTTCACAGCTTGGTATGTCAAGGCCAACCAAATGTTTCCGCAACTACCCTGTCCATGGGAGGTGTCGACTCTATCAAAAATTGGAACATTAACATGGATGACAAAAGACCCTCAGACCGAAGAGGAAAAGCTCCAGGCCATACTTCAACATCATCAACCCTCAAAACCTGGAGCACAAGACAAAGGGAACCCGCCAATGGAGGAGCCACGGCCACCAGGAACTACATGAGTTCCAAATTTAGAACATCTATGTTGGGTCTTTATTTTTTTTTCTTCCCACACTGTAGCATCATCCCATTTCTTTTTCCATCTAATAATCCCATACCTATCCACTGTGTAATCACTGTAACTCAGGGATGAGTTTTTATTCAGTCATGGGGGTATGATGGGACATGATATCGCATAGGTCGCGATATCGCATCTCTCCCTGTGATATCGCTTACGCGATATCGCAGTCCTCCACCAGTTCTATAAATAAGAGGCAGCTCTCCCTTGTTTGACAGTTTTTTCATTATTAGAGTTAGACATTAGCGAAGCTATGGTAGTTTGATCCCTCGAGAGATAGATTATTTTCTAGTGTCTGCTTGCAGTGTGATGAATGTAATCGTATGACATCCTTTAGTCAAGTGTGACATACTTGGACACGCACATGACTGAAAAGAAAGAACAAGATTACTTCATCATTGTAGCATTCACATTGTCATTTATTTATTTAATTGTTATTTCCTTCTTTCCTAATTAGTTTCTCTCACCCTTGAACTCACGTTAGAACACGGAATGAGTACGAATTGATTACAAGCATTTAAGTGTGACTACTTGGTAACCTAGTGGCGTACCTAGGATCTATGCTTGGTAATCCCAATGGTAGTTGTGTATGAAGTCCAAGATGTGTATGGATAATCAAGGAATGGCTGCTCATCGCACATAGGCTAGATTAGATTCTCTCTTACCCTTTCCTCCTAGCTTAGTTAGTATTACTTTCCATTGCCTTCAGGAGTAGCGTAGATTAGGAACCACATCATACACCTCACTCTAGACTAAACCATACATGACAAAGATAATACTAGTCTAGGTGCGAAGACAATGAACTGCAACCTAAGGTTAACTATCTAGGTGCCACAACTAGTCCGTCTATGGAGTTTGACTAGATCGCACGTGAAAATGTTCATATTTGTATGGTTGAGTATAGGGGTACCTCGCCACTCATCATTGGCGTTGTTGCTGGGGACGGTGCTAGTTATCTAGATTAGTTATATCATACAAGGTCACTATATAAGGACTTAACGATATATCTCTTAGAAAGAATAAATAATTATTAAAAGTCACACATAAATTCACAAACAACTTCACAATAATGCCTCTCCTACAAGATCATAATAATGCCACACTTAGTGAGAAAGTTCATTGGAGAACCAACGAACTATATGACGATGAAGATTGGAGTATACAACCTAAAGTGGGGGTTTCTTATAAGCATGAACAAAAGCAACGTCATCACAACACATGAAATCATAACTTACCCAATGATGATGAACCCCTACTGGCAACTACAAGCATAACACAAATACAGGAGGCTGTTCGAATCTCACATAGGCATCGTAAAGAGAGCTATCTACCCAGGGTCGATTTAAACAACTTTCCTAAATTCTCAGTAGGCTATGACTTAGATCTGCATCAACATTTACAAGCCTTCTACGATGCCTGCACATGGAACAGCATTGATAACGGTTGGAAAAAACTTAAGCTCTTTCCTATGACACTCGTTGACCAAGCAAAAGTATGGTATAGATCGTTAAAACCAAATTCAATACGACGCTAGTCAACAATGGTAGAAGTATTTAACAAAAAATATCAAACCTACGCAAGAGTGTCAGCCTTGAGGAAACAAATCCAAGGATGGAAACAAGCACAACATGAACCCTTGAACATGGCCTTAGAAATATATTATGCACTATTAAACAACTGTCTAGGCCATGGGTTTTCCGAGGAAAGGCTAATGTACCATATTATTGATGGGCTACGTAATGAAACAAGAGAGACGTTAGGAATATATGCCCGAGGTAAACTATACGAACTACGAACCTATCAAGTCCAAGAGCTTATTAAGCAGGTAGCAAAAGAAGAAGGAGAAATGGATAGATGGGAGAGTGTTGAAAAGCATTAAGAAGATCAAAATATTAACTTAACAAAGGTCTAGGATCATAAAAAGGAGAGATCAACCAATCTCAAGGTGAAAACATCATCTTTGCTAATACAACAATCGTTAGAAGAAGCTGAGGCAAAGATCAAGAAGATGTTGGAATGGATGTATCAAAAGTGTGGAGAATTTATCAACAACATTGGGGATAGAGTTTTGAAAACCCAAGAAGCAGGACAAAACATTAGACATTCGGAGAAAAAGAATGAAGGGAATAAGTGCTCAACTGTTAATCATAAGTATGAATGCAACATATGCCTATACGATCACCCCAAGGGCCAATGCCCAATATTTTTACATCTACAGGAGCATTGGGAAAGCACGCTACATCTAGAGTTCATATAGAGATACTGTGTTTGATCATAGTGGCAACAATCCCAATCATGGGGGAGGCCACCCTTAGACTGGAGACACCCTTCATGTTATCCGAATCCAAACACTTATCTTGTTCAACATCTTGTTTCTCCAACTAGGCCAACATACTCTATCCCACCACATTACTATTCTTCATAATACTATCAACCCATGCCTCCAACACAACCACCACCTTGTGCATCTTATACTCCTCCTAACTTTCAACATTCTCATCCTTTCCCTCCTTCCTCATTGCCACAAACTATTCCTAGGGTGTCTATGCCACAACAACAACCCATGAATGCTACTTGTGCTACTACTTCCAACAACAGTGAGAAACCTCAACAACATCAAAAGTGTCCCTTCTTTAAACATGGTCGTAAGAAGGGACAACATAATTTTGAGGCCACTGCATCCTCCCACTCAGCACAAGTCCAACACTATGGTGCACCCTCATCTTCGAACCTAACACCTCATGTTACTTCATCAGGGCCACCAACTAACACTCCAACAACTATACGGTCCAATGAACATGACCATGGGAGGCATCATTCCAATCCTTCCATACCATCTAATGGTCCCAAACATCATAGTGGGTCAACTCATTATCTAGGAACTACATCATATATAGTGTCCCACTATGCTCATTATACTCAAGTGTGTGAACCCCGACAGGGTAAGTATGGCCAAGCTCCAATACTTCCAACATGCAAGGACCCTCACCCTTCATTTATTAATCCTTGTTGTACTCAACCGTTTAGTTATGGGGGATATCCCTCATTATAATAACAAGCGAGATTAATAACCATTTTTATTTTTCTTTAATTTTACAACTTTTTGTTTTTCAGTCTTTCATTTTTCAACTTTTTGTTTTATCTTTTTGTGTTTTTGTCTTTTTCCATTTTTGTAAGTAATCTTGTCTATGAATAAAACACTCATGTGGATCATTGGTTGAGGTGTGTTTTATGTTATTAAGTCTCGAACGATCAATTATTTGGAACAGTGAGCCCATTACAACCACTCATCCATTCTACAAATAAAGAGGTTTTTTTCGAGGGTACTATGATATTCTTGATATTTTTAAAACTTAAAATTAATTTTGTGTTCATTGTACCCAAAATGAAGAAGGATGGACCAAGAGGGAATGATTAGGATGTGACATCACAGGGACTTGTGGATTCTCTTTGGTGACATTTGTGGGAGTTATCATGCAATGTGGTTGTACTAAGATCCTTGTAGATCTAACAAAAAATGGTAGTAAGAGTAATCAAAAGGGCACTCAAAAATCAAATGATGTTCTAGGGGGTCCCACTAGAAATACATGCACCCATGCCTAAAGGTTGGCAGCTTCTCTAGATTCAGTATTCAAAAAAAATAGAAAAGAAAAGAAAAGATAAAATAAACAAACAAAGTGCCACAAAACAAAAGTCACTCCTCCCTTGAACAAAATGCCAAGTGATCATACGCCTTGTTTTTGTGATCCTCTCATATTTTCTCATCATTTCATGAAACAATGTGATGTCACTATTTAGAGGAATGGACTTGGTCCTGATCTTGGAACAATGGGTTAATGACACCTTAATTATGCTTTACACACAATATTCACTGTGCCCTGGGTTAGTTACCTTATGTCCCAATCTCTACGATCCCTTTCTATACCTCGTCTCATCTCACTGTTCATGTAATTGTAGCTCATGTTTCGTGTAGCATAGAATTTTCATCTCATTCCAATGCTATTTACATGTGTGTGTTTTGTGGAGTTAGTGCGGATTACATTTAACCCTTCTAGTGCCCACAGACACTTTAAGTGTGGTTACACAAGGGCATTATAGGTTGAAACCTACTTTGGGGAGGACCCACTTGTGTAATTTTTGTTGTAATCTTCACTTAGGACATAGCTCACACACACAATTTCTTACCCTTGGCTTAATTTTTTAATTCATTTTCTTTCCCTACTATTATCCCTCTGAATTTCAATGTTGCAATGTACCATTACATACCCTTTTTCTTACCACCCAAGGTTCNGGCTTAATTTTTTAATTGATTTTCTTTCCCTACTATTATCCCTCTGAATTTCAATGTTGCAATGTACCATTACATACCCTTTTTCTTACCACCCAAGGTTCTATTGCTAAAATCCATACCATTATCATTAATTGTGCCTTTTGAATTAATAGAATTACCCTAGCACCCTTGATAATAGCCAATGTTCTCAATTTACAATGTTAATTTCAAAATAACCCTTAAAAATTTGGTATTTTTGTGGTGTCTCATGTTACTAGAGACGTGATATCACGTACGCGATATCGCGTCAGATGAGATATCGCGTATGCAATGTATCGTATGCGATATCGCATCCCCGTCGCATATAAATAGGACACCTCCCCTACAACACTTAACATCATTTTTTCATTAACACGGGGGGAGTTTTTGAAATTTTTCTCTGCAACCTACGATTGTGTGACCCTTGCTTTTCTACTCATATCTCACTCACTAGTACTCCGATTTTAGTTCCGTTTAAACCTACTTGAATCCAAAGTGTTTAATTTAGTCACGGGGGAGGGACACTTGCCGAAAAGTGCCTAAATTTTTTGAAATTCATCATCACCTAAAGGACATCAATTAGGGTAATTAACTCTAACACTTAGAATAATTGTACCTAAAAATCATTTAAACCTTAGGTGCACCGGGAAACTAAAATGACAATCACCTAAGTCCTAGGACTCATTATTATAAAATTTTGGGCACTATCACACGTGATAACATAAGATCATTAATAAAGGCAAGTCGTAAGGTATAACTTAACTTCAAAAATAACCTTACTAACACTTAGCTCGTGTGATTGCAGATGGTCCCAAAGTGTGGACAACAGGAGGATCTTGTTCAAGGTGGAAGGAAATGATCTCGAAGAGGTGAAAGAAAAGGTCTTGTTGGACAACATGTAGAACAGGAGGAGCAATCATTCAACATTCATCAAGATGAACCTCCTACTGGATGGTCTGG
This sequence comes from Gnetum montanum, assembly GCA_015680685.1. NCBI lineage: Eukaryota > Viridiplantae > Streptophyta > Gnetopsida > Gnetales > Gnetaceae > Gnetum > Gnetum montanum. Next base: position 54,580 of record MNCI01007874.1, read on the forward strand.
GCAAGCAGAAGGAGGAGTTGCTGCAATGCCTGAACTGGGACAACAACTCACGTTGTCCCAAGATTGTATTCAAGCTATCCATGACAAGTCCACATTCGCTACGGTGATTGTGGAGTTAAACTTTGAATCTTTTGCAGAGTTTGCTCTTGAGGTAGTTAGGGATGACCTCAATGGGTCTCCCTTATGGCCTATCCTCTCTGAAAGCGGTGCCTGGTACCTAGGAGAGACATACCAATTTTGGCACAATAGGGAGCAAGGCACCACTATTAATATATTTGGTGTGACAGTTGACTTCTCTCTGTAGGCTATTTCGGAAGTGTTAAACCTTTTGAATACAAGGCCCCAAGTTGCTCGGTTATCCACCCGTTCAGACCCCGATGTGCGAAAGGATTGTTTGGAGAAGGCTTATGGTAGAGACAAAGCATTTGGTGAATTGACGATGGAAGAGAGGGTTTACTTTAAAATTGGGACATATCACCTCTTCCCCACAAAGTTCTTTAAAAGGATATCTACATATGCGGCTAGAGGATGTGCAGTGTTGAAGGGAAAGGTTAATGCTAACCTACCCCATCTATATTTTACAAAGATCCTAAGGCGGTTCGAAGAATGAAAGACAAGGAAGATGGCACTGTCTTTTCCTTGTCTTATTAGAAAGCTTTGCTAACATGATGGTATTCAAGGATACATCAATGACGTCCTTCAAAAATCCCAAATTTCTTCATATGCTGAATTGCTAAAGGTGCCAACTCCAAGAAAAAGAACTGGTGAAAATCTGAGACTAGAACAAGAAGAATAAGAAGAAGAACAGATGGCTGGACCTAGTCAACCTCCAACCATAGGTCCTAGCCAACAACAAGAAGTAGGGCCTAGCACAGGCTAGGATTAGCCGCCACCGCTGCAAGACTATAGACCGTTGATGAGCCATCTTAGGGCCATCGCTGAGACGGTCAGTTGGGGAAGTCATGATGATGCAAACCTCTTCCACATCATTGATGATTCTATATAGCCTACAGTTTTATTAGATCACACAAGGGAAGAAGTATCCATTCAAATAGGAGGAGGGGAAAGTAGATGATCACAACAGATCTCAGGAAACGCAGCATCTTTCCAAGTTTATTTAGAGACTAATGAAGGGGCCACAGTGGTGTTCATGCAACACTAGAATGCCACGGGAGCTATAGAAGTGGTCGCAAACCACATTAAAGAATCCTTCAATGTACCTATTTTTCCATTGGCAGATCTCTCAGGAGCACGGGATGCTCAAACTCTGGCTAGAACCTCAATGACTCCTGCGAAACATGAGAATGTGCTTGATCGATTGCTTCAAACAGGACAAGTAATGACATGCCTATTTGACATCCCTCAGGATGTTACAGCAATTCAGTTAGACCTCATTTCTACAAAGGGAAAGTTGGTCTTAACAGAGGTAAGGGTTGAGCATGCTAAAGCTAAAGTGCAGAAACTACAAGAGTAGCTCGTAGCCTTACAAGCAGCACAACAGGACCCTCTACAGTTTGTTCCCACAAAATAGCTAGAAAACTTTAAAACTAAGTAGCTAACTAAATTAATAGAGGAGAATAAAAAGGTGGCTGAAGAAAAAGAGAAGGTTTTTTGGGATGCCTCTGTAGCACAAGTGCAAACTCATGCGCATATTAAGGCACTCAAGGCCTTAGAAGAAGAAAACAAGCAGCTGGTTGCAAACAATCTTCGGTTGACCACTGTAGAGAAGCAGAAGAATGTTCTCGATGATCACTTTCATGAATTATGAGAACAATTCATCTAGTTGAACCAAGATGTAATCCGTTTAGCTAGAGAAAATCGAACTCAATGGAGGAGGTACACGCTATTCATCAAAAGTTAACAATTGAGATCAGCGCATGGCAGAATGAGGCTAAATGACACAAGAAGTTGAAGGAGCATTTCCCTGATGTGGGGATGTATAAATAGATCCTTGAAAAGGAAATCCATATGTCCAAGGCCCAAATCAACACTATCAGTGCTCAACACACTGATTTGGGGGCCATATTGGACACCTACGGCTTTCCCACCAAGTGGAAGTTAAAAATAGGGACCTGCAGATTCAAGACTTGACAGAATACATGGAGTTGAAAAACCTTAGGTATGCCAATCTTGCCATGTTAATAGTAGGACACCCGAGGTCAAAGATCGAGTAGTAGGTAGCAACCACCCAAATCAAATACGAAGCAGAATTTGCAGAATGCAAGAAGCTGTTGGAAACACTAGATGTTGCAAATTCTAAACTTGAGGTGGTTCAAGCTAGCTACTAGGGGCAGAAGGATGTTGCAACTGACTTGGCTTGATGGCTAACAGACCTTCACAAATACAAGAACAAAGCTAAAGCTTATGAGATGGAACGACAGGTGTTCGCGGCATGGTATGTCAAGGCCAACCAAATGTTCTAGCAACTACCTTGTTCGTGAGAGGTGCCGACTTCGTCAAACATTGGAACATTAGCATGGACGGCACAAGACCGTTGGACCAAAGAGGAGAAGCTCCAGGCCATACTTCAGCATCATCAACCCTTAAAACCTGGAGCACAAGACAAAGGGAAGGTGCCAATGAAGGACCCACTGCCACCAGGAACTACATGAGTTTCAAATTTTTGTAATTGTAGAACATCTATGTTGTGTCTTTATTTTGTTTTCTTCCCACACTGTGGCATCATCCCATTTCTTTTTCCATCTAATAATCCCATACCTATCCACTGTATAATCACTGTAACTCGAGGACGAGTTTTTATTTGATCATGGAAGAATGATGGAACGCGATTTTACATGGGACACGATATCGCATGGGTCACGATATCGTGTATGTGATATCGCATCTCTCCCTATGATATCGCGTATGCGATATCGCAGTCCACCACCAGTTCTATAAATAAGAGGTGGCTCTCCCTTGTTTGACATTTTTTTCATTATTAGAGTTAGACATTAGCGAAGCTCTAGCTGTTTGATCCCTCTAGAGATAGATTATTTTTTAATGTCTACCCGCAGTGTGGTGAATGTAATTGTACGACATCCTTTAGTCAAGTGTGACATACTTGGACACACACATGATCAGAAATAAAGATTGAGATTACTTCATCGTTGCAACATTCACATTGTCATTTATTTATTTAATTGTTATTTCCTGCTTTCCTAATTAGTTTCTCTCACCCTTAAACTCACGTTAGAACGCAGAGTGAGTACGACTTGATTATGAGCATTTAAGTGTGACTACTTGGTAACCCAGTGGCATACCTAGGATCTACGCTTGGTAATCCCAGTGGTAGTCATGCACGAAGTCCAAGATGTGTATGGATAATCAAGGAACAGCTGCTCATCGCACTTAGGCTAGATTAGATTATCTCTTTCCATTTCCTCCTAGCTTAGTTAGTATTACTTTCCATTGCCTTTAAGAGTAGCGTAGATTAGGAACCACATCATACACATCACTCTAGACTAAACCATATGTGACAAAGATAATACTAGTCTAGGTGGGAAGATAGTGAACTGCAACCTAAGGTTAACTATCTAGGTGCCACAACTAGTCCGTGTGCAGAGTTCAACTGGATCATGCGTGAAAATGCTTGTATTCATTTGGTTGAGTCTAGGGGTACCTCGCCACTCATCAATAGTAGAAATATACATGCTATGAGTTTTTTGAAAACATCATTAAGAATATTACCATATATTCTTTGTAATATTTTAAACAAATTAACTAAATTTTCAAAACAATCAGGTGTTAGCTTAGTGGTAAGACACTTGATTTGGAGGCTCAAAGTCATGGGTTCAATTCCGTTGGGAAATGTTGAGTTAGATAAAGTTCTAATTGGATCATATATCTTGGGGTGTACCTATGTTTAACTTATTTTGGGTTCCAACACCACCAAATCAACTAAATTTTCAATTAAGATATTATAGAAACACGATATTATAATAGGGACCATCATTAGTGATAGTATGGTGCTCGTTTCTCAAGTTGAAGACTTAGGTTTGAGCTTGGATGAAGCCACCCAAAGACATTAGGCTTTTCTTCATCTACCAACCCTCTTGGGATCCTATGTAGTAGGATGAGAACTCTAGCTCCAAGTGATGATCATTTTTAGAAACATGATATTATAACAACATTTAAACTTTATAATAAAATCTTTCTATCCCTAACACAAGGATTGGCTAGGTGTCAAAGTCAATATTGGAACTACTTGTGTAGGATGTGGTTGTTTTGGTCAACCACTTTGTGTTTTTCGGCAATGCTTGGAAGTTGCTGGGGGTTCACTTTATCCTCATGCATTGCCTTTGCAGGGGGTACTTGGTAAATTGGCCTAGTTTTTTCCTTGTTGTTCTACACTGACAGAGGCAAGGTATCCATTCGGGCCTTATATTGGCTCTTTGCATGGTGGTGAGAGGGCAAATCAGCATGCTACCATAGGGGTCTCTTTTTTGGGCCATTTATGATCGAAGGAGGTTGTGCTGTGTTCCTCCTATGGTTATGGACCTGACTTTAGGGTTGGAGGATTTGAGTGAGCTAGAGGGGTCAAGAGGATTTGCAGCTTGAGGTGGTTTTGGGGGATGAGCCCTTGCATTCCAAGGAATAGAGGGGGAATAGATCAGCTATGGCATGTTCAAACGAGGAGGAAAACTTCGGGGTTGAGCCCTTGGACCCCCTAGAATAGAGGGGGATAGGTTGGCTTTGACATGTCTGGAGGAGAAGGTGGACTTGGGGGCTGAGGAATGGATTCCCCCCTGGTGGAGATGCTAATAGAGGTAGTGGCATGGGCTTGGGAGGAGGAACATGTGCTTTGGGAGGCCAAAAGGACTTGTAGGGAAGCTAGAATTGTTGAAACAATGGCATGGTGAGGATGCTAATGAGGAGAATATTCATTGGGATTTGGCAGAGGTGACAACTCTGTAGGCATTGAAGGTAGACCTCAAATAGTGTATTAGGGAGGAGCTACTTGAAGAGGTACGTATCAAGGAGGAATAGGAGTAGGAAGTGTAAGAACGTTGGGCATAGAAAGAGAAGGAGGTGGCCTAGATCCAGCAACAACTGGATTGGACATATGAAACTGGTGCACGATCTTGGTTGCATGAGGGGCATTTCCCCTATATCATAATGAACATTGGATGTAATGTGCCCTGGGGAGCATTGAGAAGAAACATTAGGAGGAGGAAGGAACTACATATATACAGTATAGGGGATGTTGTAGAATGTTGATGAGTCATGAATTTGCTGACGGCTACGTTAACACACCCACGATAACGCACCCTCGATATCTCATGGGTTGCGATATCGTGTATGACATATCGCATGGGTCATGTATACATGGCCACATCAATGCAGGCCTATCGACGCACCTTCAGCATCTACGTGGACCCATTGACATAGCTTTCCTGTGTCGACAGGGCCCCATTTATGTAGCCACCTATCTCAGCCTATAAATACGAGGGCCCTCCACCTCATTTAGGCATCCATATTTTAGTTGTAGCGAAGCTCTTTCATTTTGTTTCCGTAGGAGTTAGATTATTTTCCCAAGTGCATGGCCACAGTGTGATGCTTGTAATTGTATGACACCTTTATTCAAGTGTGACGTACTTGGATGTGCACATGACCAGAAATAAAGATCGAGATTACTTGATCATTACAGCATTCACTTAGTTTAATTGTTTAATTGTTAATTATTTTTGTTATTTATTTCTTTCTTAGTTAATATTTATTGATCATCATTTACTATTCCTATTGTTAAATGCGGAATGAGTATGACTTAATCACGAGCATTTAAGTGTGACTACTTGGTAACCCAACAGCATACCTAAGATCTACGCTTGGTAACCCCAGTAGTAGTCGTGCACGAGGTCCAAGATGTGTACGGATGATTAAGGAACGAATACTCATCGCACTTAGGCTAGCTTAGACTCATTTCCTATTACTCATTAGTTTAATCAATATTATCTTCCATTGTCTCTAGGAGTAGCATTAGTTTAGGATCACATCATACGCCTCACTCTGGACTAAACCATATGTGACAAAGCAAATACTAGTCCAGGTGGGAAGACAGCGAACTGCGATCAACGTGTAACTATCTAGATACCACAACTAGCCTATCCACAGAGTTCAACCGGATCGTGCATGAATGCTCATATCCTTATGGTTGAGTGTAGGGGTACCTAGCCGCTCATCATTGGCGCCATTGCTAGGGATGATGCTAGTTATCTAGATTAGTTATATCATACAAGGTCGCTGTATAGAAATTAACGATACATCTTTTAGCAGGAAACAATTATTAAAAAGTCACATCTAAATTCACACACAGTTTTACAACCATGTCTCTCCTACAAGACTATAATAATGCTACATCTACTGAGGCAATTCATTGGAGAACTAATGAATATTATGACAATGAAGATTAGAGTACACAACCCGAGGTGGGGGTTTCTTATAAACATAAACAAAGAAAACATCGTCCCAACCCATGAAAGCATAACATACCTAGTGATGATGAACCCCTACTGGCCACTACAAGCTTAACAGAAATACAAGAGGCTGTTTGAATAGCCTGCAGGCATCATAAGGAAAGTTGTCTTCTCGTGCTTGATTTAAAAAGAATTTCCCAAGTTTTCAGGAGGCTATGATTTAGATCCACAACAATATTTCCAAGCCTTCTACGATTCCTGTACATGGAAAAATATTGATAATGGGTGGGAAAAGCTTAAGCTCTTTCCTTTGACACTCTTTGGCCAAGAAAAATTATGGTATAGGTCGTTGAAACCAAAATCAATTCGACATTGGCCGAAAATGGAAGAACTTTTCAACAAAAGATATCAAACCTATGCGAGAGTGTCAGCCTTGAGGAGACAAATCCAAGAATGGAAACAAGCGCAACATGAACCCTTGGACATGGCCTTGGAAAGATATTATGCACTGTTAAACAACTGCCTAGGCCATGGGTTCTCCAAGGAAAGGCTAATGTACCATATCATAGATGGGCTCCGTAATGAAACAAGGGAAACCCTAGGGATGTACGTCCAAGGTCAACTATATGAGCTATGAACCCATCAACTCCAAGAGCTTATTAAGCGAATGGTAAAAGAAGAAGGACAAATAACTAAATGGGAGAATGTTGAAGGTTCTCAATAGGACCAAAATCTTAACTTAACAAGGGTCCATGATCATGAAGAGGAGAAATCAACTCACTTCAAGGAGGTGGAATCATCTTTTCCAATCCTACAATCACTAGATGAAATTGAGGCAAAGATTAATAAGATGACAAACTGGGTACATGAAAGATGTGGAGAATATGCCAACATTATTAGAGGAAAAACTATGCCAAATCAAGAAATAGGATAGAACACCATGCGACAATCGAAACAAAGGGTAGAAGAGAATAAGGATAAGGACTCAACTTCCAATCATACGTATCAATGTAACATTTTCTTGTATGATCATCCCAAAGGTCAATGTCCAATCTTGTCAAATTTACATGAGCATTGGGGAGGAATGTTACATCCAGAGTTCGTAAAAAAATATTGTGTCCACCCACAATGGCAAAAACCTCAGTCGTGGGGGAGGCCACCGCTAACTGGACCATACCCTTTGTATGTCACAGCACCAAATGCTTATTCTGTTCAACACCCTATTTCTCCAGTGGGATCAGCATCCTCTACCTCACCTCATCGTTATCATTCTCCTGAGTACTATCCACCCATGTCCTCTCCAACAAGATCACCACCTCATATGCCTTACACTTCTCCTCAACCTCAACATTCTCATACTTCACCCCCTTCTACATCACTGCTAGCTATGCCAGAAGATTTACCACAACGCCAACCCACAAACGTTACTTGTGCTGCTACTGTCAACAGCAGTGGAAGTCGTTCACAACATCGAAGGCATCCCTTCTTTAGACGTGATTGTTGAAAGGGACACCACAGTTCAGAGACCACTACATCCACCAACTCATCACAAATCCAACACTGTGGTGCATCTTCCTCTTTGAACCCGATGCCTCATGTTACTCTATCTAGACCACCAATCAACACTGTAACCACCATGGGGCCCAATGAACATTGTCACATAGGGAGACATGTTGATCCTTGCATACCATCTTATGGTCATAAGTACCATAGTGGGTCAACTCCTTGTAAATTAACCACATCTTATAACTTTCCCCACTATGTCAACCCTAATCAACTGTGTGAACCCAATGGGGTAAGTATGATCGGGTCCCAATACTTCCAACATGCAAGGATCCAAACCTTCCATTTATTAATTCTAGCCATGCTCAACCGTTTAGTTATAGGGGGTATCCCCCATTCTAACAACACAGAATTAATAAATGTTTTTCTATTTCTTTAATTTTTCAACTTTTTGTTTTCTAATTTTTCACCCTTTCAATTTATTGTCTTATCTTTTTGTCTTTTTATCTTTTTATGAGTAATCCCATCTATGAATAAAACACTCATGTGGATTGTTGGTTAAGGTGTGTTCTATGTTATCGAGTCTCGACGATCAATTATTTGGACAGTGAGCCCATTGCACCCACTCATCCATTCCACAAATAAGAGGTTTTGTTCAAGGGTACAATGATATTCTTGACATTCTTGAAACTTAAAATTAATTTTGTGTTCATTGTGCCCAGAGTGAAAAATGATGGACCAAGAGGGAATGTTTACGGTGTGACATCAAGGGGACTTGTGGATTCTCTTTGGTGATGTCTGTGGGAGTTATCATGCAACATGGTTGTACTAAGATCCTTGTAGATCTAATGAAAAATGAGAGTAAGAGTAATCAAAAGGGCATTCAAAAATCAAATACTGTTCTAGGGGGTCCCACTGGAAAGACATGCACCCATGCTTGAAGGTTGGCGATTTCTCTGGATTCAATGAAGTGAAAAAAAAAGAAGAGAAAAAGCAAGAGAAAAAGGAAGTGCCACAAAACAAAAATAACTCCTCCCTTGAACAAAATGCCAAGTGATTGTATGCCTTGTTGTTATGGTACTCTCGTAGTTGTTCATCATGGGATGAAACAATGCGATGTCACTAATTAGAGGAATGCACTTGGTCCTGATCTTGGAACAACGAGTTAATGACACGTTAATCATGCTTTGCACGCAGGATTCATTGTGCCTTGAGTCAGTACCTCACGTCCCAATCCTTATGATCCCTTCTATACTTCACCTCATCTCACTATTCATGTAATTGTAACTCATGTCCCGTGTAACATAGAATTTTCACCTCATTCCAATGATATTTACACGTGTGTGTTTTGTGGAGTTAGTGTGCATTACATTTAGCCCTTCTAGTGCCCACGAACACTTTAAGTGTGGTTACACAAGGGCATTATAAGTTGGAATCTACTTTGGGGAGGACCCACTTGTGTAATTTATGTTGTAATCTTCACTTAGGACATAGCTCACACACATAATTTCTTACCCTCAGCTTAATTTTTCAATTGATATTCTTTCCCTTATTACTATCCCTCTGATTCAATGTTCCTATGAATCCTCACATAGCCTTTTTCTCTACCATCCGAGGTCCTTATTGATAAATTCCACACCATCATAATTTTCATGCCTTCAAAACCAGTTGAATTACCCTGGAACCCTATAACAATCATCCAGATGTCCTTAGTTTACATCGCTTAATTTCAAAAGAAATATTAAAAATTTGGTACATTCTCTAAGTGCCCTAACTTTGATGAAAATATATATACGTGACCTCCCCGCACCACTTATGATCATTTTCCACTATTCACGCGAGAGAGTTTTTCAAATTTTTCTCTCTCTCTACAACTTGCGATTGTGAGACACCTACTTTTATACCTATATCTCACTCATTGGTACTTTGATTTTTATTCTATCTAAACCTACTTGAACCCAGAGTGTTCAACTTAGTTGTGGGGGAGGGGCACTCACCGAATAGCTATTTCTGATTTTATTCATCATTTTCCAAAGGAAATCTTTAAGGGTAATTAGTTCTAAAATTAAGAATAAAATGTGTCAAAAACAATTTCATCCCCTTAGCTATACCAGAAAATTAAATTTGGAAACCACCTAAGCAAAGAGGACTCAACACTATAATCTTTCGGGGACATGTTCATACAACAATTAACATCACACGGAAATAAAGTAAATTTATTGAGGCAAGCAGTAAGGTATAACCTAACTTTGGTAACAACCTTACTAACGATTAGTCCCGTGTGATTGTAGATGGCCCTGAAACGCGGACGACAGGAAGGTCCTGCTCAAGGTGCGATCAAATGATATCAGAGAGGTGGAAGACAAGACCCTACTGGACAACACGCAGAATAGGAGGAACAATCATTCAGCATTCATCAAGAAGATCCTCCTACCATACGGTTCGGGCAGGTAGAAGCAGGAGATACCCTCTCTGAAAGCGGTGCCTAGTACCTAGGGGAAATGTACCAATATTGGCACAATAAAGAAGAAGGTACCATGGTTAACATTTGTGGTGTGACTATTGATTTCTTTGTTCAAGCAATTTCAGAAGTATTAAACCTTCCAAATACAGGGCCAAAGGTTGCTCGGAATGAGCTAGACACTTTCAGAACCGAGCAACTTAATAAACTGTTGATAGAGAATAAAAGGGTGGTGGAGGAAAAAGAGAAGGCTAACTGGGCTGCCTCTATGGCACAAGTGCAAACTCACACGCATGCCAAGGCACTCAAGGCCTTACAAAAGGAGAAAATCCAGGCCATAGTTCAACGCCATCAAATCCCAAGACCTAGAGTGCAAGAAAAGGGAAAGACACCTATGGAGGAGCCACCGCCACCAGAACTACATGAGTTCCACTAATTTTGTAATGATAGGATTTTCTGTGTGTTGTGTCTGTATTTTTTTTTCTTCCCACACTGCGGCATCATCCTGTTTTTCCATCTAATAATCCCATACCTATCCACTATGTAATCACTGTAACTCGAGGATGAGTTTTTATTCAGTCGTGGGGGTATGATGAGTCATGAATTTGCTAATGGCTGCGTTAACGCACCCACAATAACGCACCCACGATATCGCATGGGCCGCGTAGACGTGGGCCCGTCGATGCACCGTTCACGTCGATGTGGGCCTGTCAACGTAGCTTTCCTGCATCGACGGGGCCCCTTTGACGCAGCCACCTATCCCGACCTATAAATAAGAGGGCCCTCCACCTCATTTAGGCATCCATATTTTAGTTGTAGCGAAGCTCTTACATTTTGTTTCCATAGGTGTTAGATTATTTTCCCAAGTACATGCCCGTAGTGTGATGCTTGTAATTGTACAACACCTTTATTCGAGTGTGATGTACTTGGACGTGCACATGATTGAAAATAAAGATTGAGATTACTTCATCATTGCAACATTCACTTAGTTTAATTGTTTAATTTAATTGTTAATTGTTTTTGTTATTTATTTCTTTCTTAGTTAATATTTATTGATCAGCATTTACTATTCCTGTTGTTAAATGCGGAATGAGTATGACTTAATCACGAGCATTTAAGTGTGACTACTTGGTAACCCAGCAACAAACCTAGGATCTACGCTTGGTAACCCTAGTAGTAGTCGTGCACGAGGTCCAAGATGTGTACGGATGATTAAGGCACGGATACTCATCGCACTTAGGCTAGCTTAGACTCATTTCCTATTACTCCTTAGTTTAATCAATATTATTTTCCATTGTCTCTAGGAGTAGCATTAGTTTAGGATCACATCATACGCCTCACTCTGGACTAAACCATACATGACAAAGCAAATACTAGTCTAGGTGGGAAGACAACGAACTGTGATCAATGTGTAACTATTTAGATACCACAACTAGCCTGTCCATGGAGTTCGACCAGATCGTGCATAAACGCTCGTATTCGTATGGTTGAGTGTAGGGGTACCTAGCTGTTCATCAAATGTACAAGGAAAGTGGAGGTATTCAAGGATTTCTAGTAGGCCACAACATTTTGTAGCATTAAACGACATAGGGTTGTTCTAGACACCTTCCATGGCTAGGAGTGGAACGTTTGCTGTTGCACACAACTGCCTTATCATTTATAGAAGGTTTGGGGGTTTCGGGATTTGTTGGTTTTTGGCTTTTGCTTTGAATCTAACATGGCTAGAGTGGTCTGAAGGGCCTAGGGGATGATGGGCCAGCTCAATTTTGTATTTGGGGGGTGGGGGAGCAAAAAATGAACCCCCTCTATATGTTGATGTTGTTGACATACTCGGAATTGATTGGGGGTTGAGGGAGAGGCCTCCCCTCTTTTTTTTTGGGGGGGGGGGGGAAGGGAATTTGCTTTCTGATTAATATAACCCAAAGTTTTCCCCAAAAATAAAATAAAATGTTACAAACGTTTATAAAATATAATATAATATTATTTTTTCTTATTACAATGAGTGTTAGTAACTTGAATAAAACAAATGTATTTTCAAATGTAAATAATAAGGGATGTTGAATCTATAATAAGTTGAAGCTCCCAAATTATATATCCTATCATTAGAGTAACACCTCACTTTGAAGCGAGCAAAGCTCCAGACCTACAGTTTTTAGCTTTACTCAAGAATAGGTCACTTGGTCAGGTCTTTAGCTCTATTCAAGTAGAGATCTTTAGCTTGGGCTTGAAAGCCGTGCTTGTTGGGTTCTCTAGATATTACATCTCTTTTCAATACTCTTATTTCCTTTTCTACTTAGCTCCAACTACTTCTGAAAGAGAGATCTTTAACATAGAAAATAATGTTTCAGTACTTAGTGAAAACTTCTCACACTTCTTGTATTAAAGGTGTACTCTTAAGAAAATAACTAGAATATTATAAAAACATGATAGTGTAACCATTTTTAACTTTATAATAAAATTCAGTACAAATATTAAATATAAAATATATCCCAAAATTCCAGGTATCAGCTTTATTAGGAAGAATGCCCTCAACCAGAAGTTACGAACTCTGATCTTCATAAAAAATAACACTCACGTGTAATTTTCCAAAGCCACGTTTAACGCGTCAATTAAACGCAACAAGAAAGCTAGTTTATATTAAATAATTAAATGCATGCAAACGTGTCAGTGAGCAGCATCTTCCATGCAAATCCTTGCTCACCAGATAAATGGCATCTCTGCATAATGGTCGCTGAAGAAGAGTGGCAGCAATATCTATCTATCTATCCGTTTCTTTCCTTTCATTTCAAATACGCACTGCAACAATACCACCAGAACAGCTACTGCCTTGGCCATGGCGACGGTCCCGAGCGAGCAAAAATTCCATTACTGGGCAAATCCCAGTACGTTTCACCTTCCTAGGCTAACCATCTTCTTTCCATCCCAACCCATTTCTACAATCTTGGTCCTGTAAGTGGCATCAATTACATACATTTTCTTCTTTCACTTCTAATGTTTTAAATCTGTGTATTGATGTGAGGTTTTACCTGTTCATAAGTTCGGTGGGTAACTAACAGCGATAGTTTCAGAGTGGTCCGATGAACCCGAAAACATGAAGGGCCTGCAACTTCTGAAATCTCTTCTCACCAGCCTTTTATTCTACCAGATTGAATCCAAGCTCAATAAAGAACTCCAATTTGGAAATATTCCACGTACCTTACATTCACCGTGAAACTTGCTGGGTAAAACTTGCTTTCAAACTTGTGGGAGCGCAGCGTATTCGACAAAGTTTAAGACCGGTGGTTATGTGGTTATAGAGGCAGATGCACGTGGAATGTGAATGTTTAAAGTTTATAAAATACATTGAAGGAGTTAAATGTTATTTATTTTTTAAATTTTTAAGGAATTAGTTGTAATCCATGATGAAATGTTACTTATTTTTTAAATTTTTAAAGAACCAATTGTAATGGATGATGAATTTTGTATCATTGTCGGAACCCAATATAAGTGAAATGCAGGTACACCCCAAGAAGATTTGAATCTGTAAAGTTGTGATTTGGGGGTTACCAGGTCAAGACCCTTACCACTAGGCCAACATCTCATTGTCTTGTAAAGAAAAAAGATACAAGCTATAAATATACAAATTTATATAAAATTATGGTAACAGACCAACACATACCAAAACTATATTTTCTATTTTTAATATATACAACTCTTGACTATTAAATATAATGTTACTGATTTATGAAGAGTAAATAGTACATAAACTTAGTTTGATTTAGTTTTGACTTGTAAAATTTGTTTCCAGTGGTTAGAACAATCATATCTTGGTTGGAAGATTGTGGGTTTGATTATTGCCTTTGCTTCTAGGTATGGTAGGTGGACACTTTTGTTTAGCAGGTCAAATCTACCATGGAGGCTGTTTAGTGGTTCAAATCTACCATGTGGGGTGTAAATTTGTTTTATATTTTTATTTCGTGGGTCAAATATACCATGAGTGTAAATTTGTTTTATATTTACCTTGTTGTGCACCCTAAGGTGAGGCCTTTTGGCTGACACTCTTGTTTAGCGGCTAACATCTACTTTGCTGCGGGGCCTTGTGGACACGTGGACACTCTTGTTTAGAGGGTCACCTCTGCTCCACTATGGGATTATAAATTTATTTTTAATATCTTATTTTAATGAGGTAAAATTACATATTTCGGTTTGCTTAAAAAAGTCTAATAACGTATTTTGGTACGGTGGAATAATATGTTTATTGGTGTAACGCGTTCTCCGAAATTTCTTTCCGAAGCTGTTCAATGATTCACGCGAAAATAATGTCTGTGTGCCGTCCCGATCCGGAACGCGAGGAACGCGGAAATTTTCCAAAAGGTGGATGGAAAAGAAGGGTTTCCAAAACCTTACCGAACGTAATATGGCCGTTGAGACGATGCGGAGCAGACGGAAACTAGATTCATTTATCTTTGACAAAAATTTCTTGTTTCAAATTTTGGACAAAGTTTTGAGATTGTAATTAGCACAGAGTAATTGAAGTGAATAAAGGTGCTATACACAGTGAAACATGGATTCTATATGCATTGCGGATTCCAATGGAACAGATTTTACACTCAGAGTGCGAGTGGTTTGTGTTAGAGCGTCAACATAATTAACCATTACTTGAAATTGAAATATGAAAACATCGAAAACTTTTGAGACCTTTTTCTTTTAAGCGAACACATTTAGATGCTACCGTGATAGAAATGGAGTTATGGCGGAATAATGGGTAAATGATAAATTAAAATTACTTTTCATCTGCCGTCGAACAATCCCATAAGCTCCGATGGTGGAGAGAAATATTTTTTTTAAAATCACTATCGATTACCAGGAGTTGCCAGGAAGGGTCCCTTTCAAGGAAATCTATGCAATTAAAAAATAATTTCACTTGGATTATTTTTTAAAAAAATAATTTTGAGATGTAACTTTGTTTCCACTTTCTGTACCTTCCAACTCCTATTCATTGATGGAATCTACTAGGATAGCCCGAAGGCACAGAAGTCTGGAACAAGGTATAATGAAATTATATGGAGTATATTGAAGATTTTTGTAATGTCAGCGCCTTATTTCTTGTTGGTTTACGCCTGAAGTATTGTTACATTATTTCTTTTAACAAAAGAAAGTTGCATTATGGTGTAAAATTTTCAAGAATGAAATTTTGGTTTTGTCAGTGTGATGACCTTTCAGGCACACAACTTACTGGAAACAAGTTGATGAAGTTGGAGTTCTTACTAGCAGAAGTAAAGGCCCAATGTGCAGATTGTGTGATGACAATTTGGATGCATTCAGAGCAATAGTTGTCGGGCTACTGCTGTTGTTGCTGGGTACTTGAACCTTGATTACGATCTTATATTACTTACTTCAAAGGTATCCTAGATAGCAGATACTTTGCTCAGTTATATTTAAATAATTTACAAGGTAGCATTTTGTTCGTTTCATGATGGAAATTAAAGCCTTTTTCTATCTTTTCCCTGACAAAAGAAATTCCCCAAAATATTTTTTGCAAGATAAAGCAGAGTGACTCTTCTTTTTGTATGATTACAGACATTAGTGGATAAGGATCCTGGTTTAGTTGTGATTCTTCTCGTTGAGAGAATGGTTGGTGCTAACATAGAACTGGTGTCCAAGGAGGAATTTACCTACCCTGGAACCATAGTAAGTTGTTTTGTTGTTCAAACATCGAGTTTTTTATTTATAAAACAATATTTTATTCCTATGTTTCATATGGTTTGGGAGTATGGGAATGCACGAATGCATACTCAAATCAGTTTAGGAATGAAGGCTATTTTGTGGGAGTGAGGACAGATGTATGTGGAATGTGAAATATATACATAGAATTTCTGGACACATATCTAATAAAATAATAGAAACCAATATATAATAACATAAGTGTAGAAAGAATTATGAACAACAAAAAGCAAAGAGTCCTATTTGCATGCTCCCCTTCTGCAAGTTGAGGAAATAAGAGGAGATTAAAATATACTATTTCCAAAAACAATTTAAATATAATATTTACAAATGGATAAGCACATTGGTACCGAAAAAGATATAACTAAATTTGTTAACCATAGTTTTTAAGGTTTGCTTTTTATGCATGATAATTCTAAGGTTTAATTTTCCCTTTTTCATTCTAGAAAGATCGTGTATGTATCTTAGAGCTGTTTGGATCACGTTTTCATTTTTTTTTCCTAGACAGGTAGGGAACAAGGAATTTTTTTTAGGAACACCCTCCCATGAAACTCTGTATTTCTTATATTAATCTAATTAGGATGTGTGTCAAAATAGGCACTAGATTGCTAATTTTACTTATACAAAATACTTCTGAGCTATTGATTAGTAGCTTTGTAGTTGAATACAATGTGGTAACATTTTCTTATTTAAAAAATTCTGATATTTTTAAAACATTAAACATGATTTCTTAAAAACATGGAACTCTAGAATAAATGAGAGAGAATGCACCATCAGAACATATTGGTTTATTGATTTTAACATACAATGAATTTAGTCTCATTTGACACTTTGTATCTTATTGTTATTGATGTCTATTATGAATTTGAAGCTAAGTCATGTAGCTTTATTCTTTAATTAATAAATGTGACCTTTTTGTAAGGGATGAGCTAATGTTAGTTATTGGATTCTTTCTAGATGGTTATATGAGTCCATGTTTAATTTAAAAGTGATTTTCTAAAATGGTCTACATTATTGAGATCCTTTTAGAAGAATAACTTCCATATGTTTCTAGATTAGAGTCTGTAACATGACTTTGCCTATTTAAGAGTTGGATCCCTAGTTAGTGTCAGTGAATATCCTATTTTGATTGAATTCAACAATAAATGCTAGGCTTCTCCTATGGAGCTTTCCCTTTGTTCTTGAGGGGTTGATCCATTTGTTGTTTTGTATCAGCTATTGTTGTATTTTTTTGCATTTTATGGATTATTGTCATGATTTTCAATGGTGTTATCTTTGTGTTTTCTCTTTCACATTGTTGGTTTTTATGTCCATGTGCCTTGTTGTGCTATTTTTTTGCCAAAAATATCATGTTGAATTTAATATATTACCTCTTAATAGGAATATTAAGATTTGTTTATTGTTCTCTTAAGATGCATTTTCAATGGCAGTTTCCATAAAATCATAAGATGAATTTCTATTAGGATGTTACATGACTATTATTTTGGTTATCATGTTATCATATCTCTTTGAGAAAATGTTGCTTAATTATGTTTTCATAATTACAGTAAAATTAAGCATAGAAAAATGTTAATACTCATGAGTAATTGCGGGGCAGAACAAGATCACAACCCAAAACATGCCTTCTGATTTCAGTGTTAGATCATCAGAAAAGTAGAAATGTATATTAGGTTGGGCAATCTTGCCTCATGCCATGATCATTTCTATAGATCACATCACACTCAGCCCTTCATGGTTGGGAAACTTTCACACTTGATCTTCAATGTCTATGATTTGGGGATTGATCCCATTCAGATATTCATAAAAGATTTTTAGAAAACTAATAAATGCTCACAATACCCCAATTAACCCAAACATCCCTATCCTAATAAGTGGTAGCAACCCACCATTTTATTTAAGCTCAATATAATAACAACCCACCATTTTGTGCTCAATGCATTATTTAGCTGGGCACAACATACCCCAAATAACATGGATTACTGTAAAGGAAAACAATGGTAGTGTCCTTAGGCTTAATTGGTTGAATATCCTTGAATTGAAGGCAAAATTTTGCTTATTTATATAGCTTGGCTTATTGTTACCTTGATTACACCAAAACTCCTACTTAATGTTTATTCCATCTAATAAATAACATCATAAAATACAGGCTCTTGGAAACTTGTTGAAAGAAAGGTTAATCAACAAAGGAAAAAGACCTTATCTTATACTAGGTGGAGGTTCCAATTCACTAGGAATATGGTAACTTCTAAAACAATGGCATTTGTATTTTATATTTTTGTTAATTCATTTTCTATGTTGGACTAGTTTTGGTTTTTCCTATAATTTTTGTTAATGCATTACCAGCAAATAAGAAAACACTAGGAAGAAGGTGATCGATGAATTTTTGTTCAAAAAATGAAAATATGACTCTGGATGTCTATAAGAAACCTAGGTATTTGGCAGTATCATATGGTTTCACCTATAACTGAATCTAGAAAATTTCATAAAAAAACACTAATTTTTCTTATATGTGGGAGTATATGATACCATCATGTTGATCAACTAGAATTTTAGCATTTTATTCATGTGTTTCAAATATCCAGATACCATGGTGTGCACTAGCTTGATTAAGCATGCCTAAGGGAAATTGAGAAGATGCCTTTCTTGGTAAAAAAATACATTTTAGATTTATACTTTTTAGAAATTATTTGAGAAAGAAACATTTTTCTAAGAAAAGCAACCTATTCTATATCTTCATTGTTCGCATTGTTTAATTCAATGACTATGTGGTAGTAGAAGAGAGTGAGTGATGTTGAATTTCCTAACTACATATTTGGGGGGGGTGTCGGACCCCAAAAAGAGAATTTTATTATTAGAAAACAAATTTTAGTACATAAGCTAACTACATATTTGTTTAAAAATGATGCAAGATAACTTTGCAAACACCATGTTTTGTTCTTCTTTGTTTTGTTTTATTGTTGCATAATGGAAGATTTACTGTGTATGTGTTTTTTTATAAAAAATTTGAAAAACAAAGTTTTTAGTTCATAAAGATTCATTGCATTTACTTGTTTTGTTGTTTAGGTGACCTTGGTGGGTTTTGTTGCTCTTTTGTGATTAAATTCCATAGGCTAGTCTCATGTTGTTTAGATATGAAATGTATATGCTAAATTTGGGTTTGTAAACATGTAGGTTGTTACGTGTGCGTAAAAACCATATTAGTGTTTTATTTTGTTTTATTTTATTTTTTATTTTTTATTTTTTTAAATGGAAACCACACCATGCAAAGACAAAGATTCCTTTTTATTGGTTGATGAAGGAGTGATGATATGTTCCAAGAAGAGTCATAAACCACATGAAGGAAGATAAGAAGAAAACCCAACAAGTCCCCTTGAGGTCACACCCTTACCATTCCCACTTGTTCGTTCTCTCTTTCTTCAAGATATAATGATCATTGATTAATTTTAGTTTTATGAAAGAAGAACCAAATTGTTTCCATAAAAAAGACCTTTTATTCAAAGAACTAGAGGGATGGATGAGGTGGTAGCACTACTTTACACAATTACCCAGTCATCTTGATAGCATAGAACAAAAACCCAACACATAGCATCAACTTCTGCATCATAACAGAAATATATTATTAACAAAAATATAAAATACATTCATAATACATAAAAGAAATGACTCAAGAAAAGAGAAAAATATAAAGAAATCAAAAATATTAATAAATGGAAAAGATATGAAGAATCAGAAAATTTTGGAAGAAATAGGAAAATGATAAAAATTTATAAAAAAAGGTGAAAATCACTTATTAGTTCTTAAACCAGGATGGAGCATCTCCCCCATGACTAATCTTATGGCTACACATTTGGGAGATGGACTACACAATCCCCTGGTTATACACCACTAGTTTCCCATATATCAGTATTATTGATTTAATTAATTATGTCATAGCACATCTAACATTGGTGATAGTCTCATTTGGATCATTCAGAGATGTATCTTCCTCTAGACTTGAAGGTATTTCTATTTTTGGGGGTCTGGATGTGTTTGCTTCATCTTCTTACATTTCTATTTTAATTCCTAGGTCTTTGTGTTTAATATCATTTTTTGATGTATAATCAAAGTGTAAGTCCTCTATTTGGTCCATTTTCTTATGTCTAGAACTAAGAAGTAGATCAGTCTCCTCCATGCATCTTTGAAATAATTTTATATTCTCATTTTCACGCCACTGGTTGTCTTCTAGTTTAGTGGCTACTACGTAGATTAGTTTTTGCTCATATACTTGCTCCTAAACTTTGTTGTGGGTTGTGTTAACATTTTGAATTTTTGGCCCACAACTGCACACTTTACTATTAGTAGTGATGCATGGATTCTTTTGTCTCTCCACAATAATAGGTTCATTGCTTCTGATAGGTGTTGGAGTAATGATTAGCATTAGAGGACATTGGTTGTGGAATGAAGGGTGTTGCACTTGATTAGCATTGTGTTGGTTTGGATGAGTTAGTACATCCATAAGTGTTGTGCTTACACAGCGGAACCATTTGTGGTGGAGATCTACTGGCATTACCATTTCTGTGTATGTTCGTAGCACAAGTGGCATTTTCTTGTTGATGTCATGGTGTTGAACCTTCTTGTGTTTCTAGTGGTGACATATAGTGGAGGGAAGTATGAGAATATTGAGGATTTGATGAAGGATGAGAGGTGTGAGGTGGTGATCCTTCAAAAGATGTCATGCCACACTGATATTTAGGAGAGTGGTAGTAGTGATTTGAAGTAGAGGAAGTAGAACTAGTTGGGGAAATAGGTTGTCAAACATCATACCTGTATGGGTTTGGCTGGTAGTAAGGGTAGTGCTGGTTTGATGATGGCCTCCCCCATGACTATGGGCCTTTCCACTACATTGGATGATAGTGTTGACGCTAGTACGAAGTCCCACTCGGATGGTACAATTGGTTGTAGAACTGTCTATAATTACCTTGTGAGAAAGGTAATTTTCTAGGCATTTACTTTTGTACAAACTTGGGATTCAATGCAAAATCCCAATACTCATGTAGATGTATCATGATTGGGTAATAGTCCTTTGGAAGGTCACATAGGCAGATGTCACATCCATCATCTTCTTTTGTGGTTGAGTCTATATCCTCTTCTTCTATAGCCATTTTCCCTATTTGCTGATAAGTGTTCCTAGATAT
This sequence comes from Gnetum montanum, assembly GCA_015680685.1. Taxonomy (NCBI): domain Eukaryota; kingdom Viridiplantae; phylum Streptophyta; class Gnetopsida; order Gnetales; family Gnetaceae; genus Gnetum; species Gnetum montanum. Next base: position 75,834 of record MNCI01007874.1, read on the forward strand.
TTCTTGGTTCTTCTTCCTTTTTTTATTATGATCACCTAATTCATTTTGTGTTACCTTCTCCTCTATAGTTTCTACAAAAGTTGTAGCTTTTTCATTTATCCACTTTGACATCCTATCTAGCCTTGCCTAGAGTTCATCAAGAGATTGTTGTAGTGGCAAGGTTTGTTGTGAAATCACCTCATCAAGAGCCACCTCTTTTTCCTCATCATAGATATGGACCATTTTCTTTTGAAGAGTTCAATCCTAATGATATTTCTCAACATTATCTCATTTATAGCTCTTCTTCTTCTTTTGCCACATGCTCAATTAGCCTTTCTATTTAATGGAATTTTAGTTCGTATAATTGACCTTGAGCATACATCCCAAGGATCTCCCTTGTTTCATTATCAAGACCATCTATGATGTGGAAACGTGTCTCTTTTTGAGAGAAATCATGGTTAGGACATCTATGTAGTAGCAAATAGTATCTATCCAAGGCCACATCTAAGGGTTCATGATTTTATTGATTCCACCCTTGGATTTGTTTTCTTAGGTTGGATACTCTTACATAGGTTTGGTATTTGTCATTGAAAAGTTCTAGCATTGTGGACCACTAGAGGATAAAGCTTGGTTCCAACGATCTATACCAAATTTCAGCCTCATTTATTAGTATCATAGGAAAGATATTAAGCTTTTGCCACTTATTTTTAATATTTTGCAAGGCACATGCATCATGGAAGGCTTGTAAGTGATGTTGTGGATCAAATTCATAACCTCCCACAAATTTAGGGATGTTATTCATATCAAGCCTTTTGATGTGACTTTCCTTGCGATGCTTGTGGGGTATCTTAATTGCCTCTATGATATGCATGAAGCTCTTAGTGGCCAACAAGGGTTCATCACCGTCAGCCATGTCATGGTGCAAATTTATATTTCTATTTTTTTTAATTATGACGATTTTGTCTATGTTCATTTTGATGTCTTTGATTTTTCCCTTGGGTTCAATCTCTATTCTTATTTCAACCCCATAATGAATCTTGATCTCTATACCTACATTCATCTTCATAAAAACTAGATGTTGAAGAGGAAGAGGAAGATGAGAAACTAGGAGGATTGCCATGGCTTCAATGGTGTTCCCCATAGTCCCTTAATTTATCTTTTTCAGGTTTTGAGGAGGTCCTAGGCCTTGAGGCCTCCCCTTTTCTAAGACATACTTCATCTCATCTAGGGTTGTCTACCTTAGGTGAATGTAGTCCTTGAGCATATTCAAGGTGGTCATGAACATATGTAACCGCTAAATGAGGTTGGTCACTCCAATTTTCTTCAACATATATCTCACTAGTTTTCTGATCAATGTTCTCTCCATACAATGCATTATCGCTTGTGAAAGAGACATTTTTGTTAGTTAATGATGTGTGTGACTTAATATTTTGTAAAAGATGAATCATTAATGTGTTTGCAATGATTGTGTGTGATATAACTAATCTAGATAACTAGCACCATCCCCGACAACGGTGCCAATGATGAGCGGCAAGGTACCCCCTATGCCCAACCATACGAATCACAAGTGTTCATGCATGATCTGATTGAATTTCATGGATGGAACTAGTTGTGGTATCTAGATTGTTATGCCTTGATCGTAGTTCATTGTCTTCCCACTTGGACTAGTGGTAGCTTTGTCACGTATGGTTTAGTCCAAAGTGACGCATATGATTCTTCATGTTGTTTTGGCCTTATACTACTCCTGAGAATAATAAAGAAATCATTTGTTTAAACTAATTAACAATGAAAAGTAAATTCTAAACTAGCCTATGAGCGATGAGTGTCCTTTCCTAGCTTTCCATACATGTCTTGAACCCACGTATCCACTACGGGGATTACCAAGCACTATGCTACTAGGCAAACCAAGCAATAACACTACTAGGATTATCAAGCAAATACATGTTTATGCTCAAAACTGGTTGTGCTCATTCTGCCAATTCATTAACATGCATAGAAATGTAAATATTAACTATGTACATGGAATATAAATTTCATCAAAAATGAATTTAATCTAAGTCAAAGTGCGACAATGAATAAGAATCAATCTTGATATTGTCATTTATGGAATGTGACCAAGTACATTGCCACTCAAATAAGATGTTGTAGAACTGATTTAGATCCACACTATAGGTACTCACTAACTATTTTCTAAGATTACAAAATAAAATTTCAAGAGTTCGACTACTATATTGACCAAAGAACTACATAAACATGGTTGTGAGCATGTATTTATAGATTTTATTACTAGGCTACATCATCGGGGCCTCATTGACACATGATAAGATGCATCAACAAGGACACATCGACGGGGCCTTGTTGTTGGAGCCTTATTGATGAGACACGATTCAAACGAGCCGCAATATCGCATACGTGAGATATTGCAGCCACCGCAATATCGCGTCGTCCCCTACGATATCATTTACGCGATATCGCGGTCCGCCATCATATCTATAAATAAGAGGCATCTCTCCCTTATTTTTCCATCCTGGTCTAGAAGTAGAAAAACTCTGGCAATTTGATCACTTCAAAGATAGATTATTTTCCATGTGCCCACAGTAGGAGTCCTAAAGTGAATGGATCTTTATTCCAGCAACATTGTACCTGAACACAAGTTTTGTACGGCAATAAAGACGAACTTCCTGGATAAACCTTGCAGTGCATGGAAAAGGATTTTATTTATTGTTTTCTCTCTCACCCTTAAACTCTTAGAATGTGGTATGAGTATGACTTGATTACGAGCATCTAAGGATATGTACGGTTAGTCAAGGAATCAGCCGCTCACCACATGCGATATGAGTATGACTTGATTACGAGCATCTAGTGTGACTACTTGGTAACCTAGTGGCGTATCCAGGATCTACGCTTGGTAATTCCAGTGGTAGTCGTAAACCCCGATGTGTACGGTTAGTCAAGGAATTAGCCGCTCATCGCACTTAGCCTAGATAGATTCTCTCAACCCTTTCCTCCTAGTTAAGTGACTCAGTATGACCACTTTGAGCACTGTGTTATGCGTGGTGATCCCAATGACGATTATCATTTGGTAGCCACGATTGCATCGGTTCAGGGTGTGTTCAGTAAGTGGGAACGGATGCTGACGCTAGGTAATTTAGATTTAGTTATTAGTTAGAATTAGTTATTTTCTCAACCCTTCACCTCGATAGAATAAGAGAAAAACATAAAAACATATAAAAATCATATACCTCGGACTTACTTAACCATACACCGTGACAACTACAAGTAAGTCTGGGAAGACAACGATTGCATTAGTTTAGGGTGTGTATGGTAAGTGAGAACGAATGCTGATGCTAGGTAATTTAGATTTAGTTATTAGTTAGATTTAGTTAGTTTCTCAACCCTTCACCTTGATAGCATAAGAGAAAAACATAAAAACATATAAAAATCATATACCTCGGACTTACTTAACCATACACCGTGACAACTACAAGTAAGTTTGGGAAGACAACTAATGGTTAACCTTAAGTGTTCCATGAGGCGTGTAGGCATTTAGTCTATGGAGTTCGATTGGATCATGGGTGCTACGCTCATTTCGTATGGTTGAGTGTAGGGGTACCTCGCCACTCATCATTGGCACCGTTGTCAAGGACTAAGTCTTTGTGCGCTAAGTAGGACATAAGAGATCATTTACCTCATTGGGAGCTTAAAAGAACCTTAGGGTTAATCAAATAGACAAAAAATTAAATAACGGTAAAAATTGCATACCTATAAGACATCATGTCTTCTTCTTCTTCTCACAAGAGCACATCGCCTAAGGATCATACAAAAGATAGTCGGCAATCAAAAACACATAGCCAAAATCAGCCAAGTCCTAAACAATACTAGATAGTATATACTCATCCTAACGAGTATGTTCCTAACTTTACTTTCATCTTCCATCAAGATGAACAGTTGCGCTGGAGAGATCTACAAGGTAACATCGTGTTACCTTCAGATCGTGCTGTCTCTAACATGCTCTTCTGTGCTTTGGCATAGATAGGCATGACAGAGCTCTACGTCAAATACGTTGTGGAAGAATTTGACATGAGGGATTATCATCCCACAGAAGCACAATGTATGAGGGATGTAAAGCAGGAGAGTCAACATACACTGATGAAGGGAAAAGACTCGCATGTCCTTAATGAAACTAGAGATGATGGACCCATTATCATAGGTTCTCTATCAAGAGATGTTCCCCCTCCTAACAATGGTGAGGAGGTTGGGTATCTGAACTTACGCTCAACAATACACAACCCTAGTTCTGATTCCTATGAAAACCAGCTGTTCATAGAGGGAACAACAATAAAAGACAAGGACGGGCACTCTGATCGTCACCACGATCGGGGCTGAAGCAGCTGAAGAGAAGGTAGGAAACATCACCACTGCGATGACTCTCCTTCTTCTTCTCCTTCTTCTCATCACTCACCCTCTCCTTCCACATTAGGGCGCAATCAAGAGCACAACGGGGAGGATAAAAGTAAGGAAAAATAAAGACCTCAATGAGAGAGTCAAGAGAGAGGACAAGGGCATGGACGAAGGGAAAGTAGGGAACAACGGATACAACATAGACATCATGAAAGAGACGATCATGATGAACCCCTACTTGGAACCCAACGTATGCTCAATATAACAGTGGCAGTTAGGATTCCGACAAGGCATTTAAAAGATAGTTGAATCAAATGCTTAGACATGGACAACATCCCACAATTTGAAGGGGGATACAACGCTGATCCGCAACATCATTTACAAGCATTCCACGATGCCTGTGCCTTGTAGAACATTGAGAACAAGTGGTAGAAACTCAAGTTGTTTTCCAGGATGCTCACTAAGGAAGCAAAGAGCTAGTACTAGTCCTTAGAACCAGAAACCATCAGGAGGTGGAGTACGATGTTAGAACTATTCAACGATAAGTATCAAACGTACTCCAAAGTGTCCAATTTGGGTAAGCAGATCCAAGGATGGAAGCAAGGTATTCATCAACCCTTGGATGTTGCCATGGCCCGCTACTACACATTGCTACATCGTTGCCCAAGCCATGGATACGCATAGCAGGATCAACTCTGCCACATCATGGATGGGCTCAGACATGAAACAAGGAGAACCCTTGGGACTTATGCCCAAGTGAGACTATCACAACCTAGAGCCCATGAAGTTCATCACTTTTTGGAGCAAGTAGCAAAAGAAGAAGGTGAGCTAAGAAAAAGGGAAAGTGTGGAAGAATACAACCGTGATTCCTCTCTTCGAAAAAAGGGAGTGAAATTTTGTGATGAAGAGGATGAGTCACCAATCGAAGAGTTGGTGAATAGGAAAAACCTTTCCAATTCAAAAACTCACAATGGAATTAGCGACTAAGATAGACAACGAATGAAGTTCCTTATACTCTAGACTTGAAACAATCTTATAAATCATAGAAGAGTCTAAGGTAGAACAAGGTAGTGACAAAGGTAAGCAAAAGTGGAGAGATTTAGGCCCTACACATAACAAGGGTAAGGAGAAAATCACTAACTCCGATGTGGTTGTGGATTTAGACACAAACGATGATGGTGGATGTGAGATCTGCCACTATGACCATCCTAAGGGATGTTGTCCAATCATCTCACATCTACAGGAGTCTAAGGTGTATGCACTTAATCCAAGACTCAACCAACGACGAACACCTCGAAGGTTACCTTATCCCAAAGGTAACCCAAGGTAGTTCCACCAACCATTAACGTATTATCCAAGTGGAACTCCCCCACAACCCATCAAACAACATCAGTAGTGGCAATACCCACAATCATGGGGGATGCCATCGCCAAAACATCAGGACCGTTACCAGCAGCCTGATCCTTATGGTTACTATGTGCAGCAGCTGACTTCTCCAAGTGAATCTATGAGTCATACAACTCCCCACCATCACTACCAAGTTTGGGAGTACTTTAGAAGGACTCCTTCTCCTCTGGGAGATACTCCATACCCACACCATCCTCCTAAACCATCCGCACCTCTTCCACCAGTAGTAGTTTCTATAACACCTCTTGCTCCAACAATGCAAGGGGAACTTCCTCCTCAACCGAAGCAATGTCATGCTACGAGAGCTATAAATATTCAACAAGCTGCTAGTTCTAACAACTATAAAAGAAGAAGACCCTTCTTCAGAACCAAAATCCTAGACAAACTCTTGCAACAATAAGCAGTTGAGCCCATGTACACTCCTCCACCATCTAACACTTCGAAGCACCCTTCGATCCAATAGAGTTTAATGCATACGGTTATGTTAATGCATACCGTAATTGACTGGATCAAGGTAGCCCACCTTCCCAAGAAACTAACTAATCCTGGAAGTCCCTTAATCTACCTTCAATTCATCGAAAATGAATCACATAGGGCTCTTCTTTAGTTAGGTTCCGGAGTCAACTTAATTTCACGAGAGATGTATCACACCTGGAACCTACCACAACTTAAGAAGAGCAACATTCAACTAGAGCTAGCAGACCAATCCATCACCATTCCCTTAGGATTGGTGGAGGACATTGTTACCACTATGTGTGGTTGGTCTTACTCAGCTAATTTCCTAATGATTGAAGTCAACAACAACGAAGGAAAATTCCCAATTATAATGGGAAGGGCATGGCTAAGCACAGTAGACGCATGCCTTAGGATCCATGATCTTTCCTTAGAAATCTCTAAGATAAACATTTATGGAAAGATCGAGAATAGGAAAGTTCCATGCATCATATACAGTGATTCATCGGGTGATGACATGCAGGAAATGCCTCCATGCAACATGTGTATCCACGAAACTTTGAAACAAAGATGCCTATATGTAGCAACCACACAAGTAGAAGACACCCTGTGGTTGACAGCTACTTGAAGGAGCAACCAAATATGCATGGAATAAACTAAGGTAACAAACCATGCCAATAACGAAGGCATAGACACATTGGAATATGAGTGTCGCCAACTTCCATCCCTTAATCTAAGATCATCAATTGCAAGAAGTTGGACACTTCTTAGAAATTCAAACAGGCGCTCATTATTTGGGATCTCTCCCATTCCACTCAGTCATTGGGGAGATGGCCACCTATGCTAATCATATGGGGCCCTCAGTTCTTTTTTTGATTTTTTTACAATGCTTTTTTTTTCAAGTTTTTGTTTTACACATTTTTGTTATGCACATTTTTGTCTTACACATTTTTCTTTTACAAATTTCTTTACCTTTTCTTGTTTTTCTTTTACACCATCGTTATCCTTTTTCATTGTGTGTGTGTGTGTGTGTGTGTGTGTATGTGTGTGTGACCCACCTTATAATGTTGTCATCCAATAAGTGTTCTGAATGATGGTATGAACTATTTTCATGATGATTGCTAATGTTTGGTTTTTACCTTTAAGTTACTATGTTGATACTAAGGTATGTTTCTTTTGATATGCTAGGCAATGTGATCACTTCATCCATCCATCCAATAGTCTCTCGTGGCTTGGAAATGTATAGTCCCTTTCAAAATAAGAACTTTAATGAATCAGTGATTGGGAATTTCTCAAACTAAGGAAGGACTCGAGGCTTGAAAAGGGTGTGACTTCAAGGGAACTTGATGCATTTGTGTTGGCCATTCTCTTGGGTGCTTAGATGTTTTCTTCTTGAGTTTTCTTTCCATTTCGACGTTACCCAACTATTGGAAGCTAAGAAAATAAAAATATCAAAGTCTTTGCATGGTGTGGTTCTCACACATAAAAACACAAAACACGAGAGAAACAAAAAAGAGAGAAAAAGAAAAAAACAAAGAAAGTGAGAATTCAAAGCACACCCCTTAGATGAAATAATTCTTTGGGCTACAAGCACTGGTTATGGAACCAAAGTGTTCCATCTAACTAAGGTCCTTCTCGCTTCCCATTCTCTCATGTGTTTCGTCGGAATGGTGGTGGCTCTTGGAGAAGGCATTCTTGTTACTTCAAGAGGATGGATTGGTCAAATGCATTGATGCGAAGTCAATGGAAGTGGTTGGTTTGAGGTCGGAGTTGAAATGAGACTTGCCAAGTCACATTAATCATGAAATCCACAAGGGGGTTGTACACCACCTTGTTCTTGGGATTCCATTCCATTTTCTTCTCTCCATCCTTCTTTCCATTATTCACCTCATTGCTGATTGTATCATTAGTGTACATATTTTGGTTGATGCATTGTTCTCTTTTTGGTAAATGCTTGTGTTTAAGACTTTAAATCTTATTCCAAATGACATTCCCAGAGCCTACGGACTCTTTGAATGTGGGTTTGTCAGGGCATTAAGGGCATGAACCTGCTTTGGAGAGGATCCACTGACATTCCTCTTTGGAGCATTCGTTAACTTCTTTCCCCTAACATTTTTGCAATTGATTTTGTTTTGTTCATCTCCATCTTGACATCCACTTCATTGGTGTTATCAATGTCCCTTTTTATCTATCTTTCTTATTCCTTTCCTTTCTCCATTCTAACGCTACTGGAGTTTTGCAATTAGTCATGGGGGTAAGGGGCCCAATTTTTTCGATTCCCTTCTAGCCTCGAATTTTTTGATTTTCTTCCTAACGCCTACACCTTCGATAGTGATCATTAATATATCTCCAGATCCATATCGGCCATACCACAACTCAGCCAATGGACTTACACCGAAGCAAGGTATTAATTACATAATGATTCATTTACCCTCGATAATATACGATTGTGTTGTGTGTGTAGATGGAAATCATGCAACAACGGATAGGATCTAGAAGAAAACACTTGGAATGGAGTAGTGCTGGAAGTGGCTATGCAAGGAGCAAGATTGATGGTGTGCTTACGGATGGGCAATGAAACATACAATCTTGGCATTGGCAGCAGCAACACTTATTTCTCTCTCTCTTTTACTCAGTTGCCAACTAAGGCCTGATGTCATTGTAATAAGGTGTTCATCCTTGATGTCATGAACAATAGTTTTGTGAAGTCTTGTAATGATGATCCATTCACATGTCATCCCATTAGTTCCATTCCCCTCAATAATTCCATACCTTCCTAATATTATTGTAAAGAACTCGAGGATGAGTTTTCATTCAGTCATGGGGCTATGATGAGACGTGATTCGTACGAGCCATGATATCGCGGCCACCGTGATATCACGTCGTCCCCTACAATGTCGCGTCCAAAATATCGTGGTCTACCACCATATCTATAAATAAGAGGTGGCTCTCCCTTATTTTTCCATCCTTCTTTAGAAGTAGAAAAACTCTGGTAGTTTGATCACTCCAGAGATAGATTATTTTCCATGTGCCCGCAGTAGGAGTCCTAAAGTGAACGGATCTTTATTCGAGCAACATTGTACCTAAACACAAGTTGTGTATAGAAATAAAGACAAACTTCCTGGAATAGGACTTTATTTATTGTTTTCTCTCTCACCCTTAAACTCCTAGAATGCAGTATGAGTACAACTTGATTATGAGCATCTAAGGATGTGTATGGTTAGTGAAGGAATCGGCCGCTCACTGCATGCGATATGAGTACGACTTGATTATGAGCATCTAGTGTGACTACTTGGTAACCTAGTGGCATATCCAGGATCTAAGCTTGGTAATCTCAGTGGTAGTCATACACCCCGATGTGTATGGTTAGTCAAGGAATCGGCCACTCATCACACTTAGGCTTGATAGATTCTCTCAACCCTTTCCTCCTAGTTAGGTACCTCAGTACAACCACTTCGAGCACGTGCATTACATGTGGTGATCCCAGTGATGATTAGCATTTGGTAGCCATGATTGCATCGGTTCAGGGTATGTACGGTAAGTGGGAATAGATGCTGACGCTAGGTAATTTAGATTTAGTTATTAGTTAGAGTTAGTTAGTGTCTCAACCCTTCACCTCGATAGCATAGGAGAAAAACATAAAAACATATAAAAATCATATACCTTGGACTTACTTAACCATACACCATGACAACTACAAGTATGGGAAGAAAACGAATAGTTAACCTTAAGTGTTCCATGAGGCGTGTAGGCATTTAGTTTGTGGAGTTCGACCGGATCACGCGTTCTACGCTCATTTTGTATGGTTGAGTGTAGGGGTACCTCGCCACTCATCACTTATTATTGGAGCCTTGTTATTGGGGCTAGGACATTGGAGCTAAGATATTGGAGCCAACCAAAAAGTTAACTTTTTATCAAATAACCCATCCAACTAATGACTCATCAATATGTAATTAAAAGTTATAATTTCCTTTTAAAATTTTTTTATTAAAAACAAAGTAATTAATGGAGACCATTTCAACCAAAAGAAAATAAAATGAAATGGAATTGAAAAAATGTATGCTTTTTTCAAAAACAAAATAAACTAAAATATATTGAACCCTTGATGATGATTGGCCTTGCTAACCTCCCTGGAAACAATACCAAATTGATCAACTAGGACAAATTTAGTGCTAGATACCTTAAAAAATTTTCTTTCTTTTTTTCTTTCATTGTAGAGATTGTCACCTCATCTATGATTGACCTACAAGTCATATCCCATGGAGGAATAGTTAAAAAGTTAAAGAAATCATCAAGATAATAAATAATTAGAATCCAATCCAATTAAATTCCATACTTATGCCTATCATTCATAAGTATAATCATAAATTTTCATCCTAACTTCCAATCACAAGTTTAAGAATGAAAATTAATGATTAAATCAATATTGAAATCATAAATACATGCATAAATTATGAATCTTACAAGAGAGACTTCACCTAATTTTTGATTCTACCTTGCTATTTCTATAGTGCAACAACCTCAATAGCTCAACAATGGACTCTAATAGTCTTTAGTGGTCACAAATCTCAATGAATCCTCACGTTACAATTCTTCAAAGAAAACTAATTTCATTATGATATGGTTTCTGATTCGGTATCAATCCTAGGTGCTTTCTAGGTTTCACACACTAGGTTGCACCAAAGATACAAAGTTTGAAGGAGTATTTTTACTCTAATGATGTTACAAAAGTAATCATGTAAATAATATAATGGTATTACAAAACCTGATACCAATTGGTTATAATCGGTATCACTACTAAGTTTGTAGCCTTGATATTTTGGATTAGCATGGGATTGGGTTGGAGCAGCAAAAAAGGCATTGATTATACTCCATGTGTCTATCATCCATGATGTATAAGTAGTCCTTTTTTAGCCCACGTTAACATTAGCAGCAACTTCTACATCAATCCCGGAGCATCTCATCATCATGGCTAGTGGCATCATTGGCCACGCATCTTGCAAAGGTAGTTATAGCAATAATTTTTATGGTATCCATGAATATGGAAATGGTAGACATTGCTATTGCAATCTATTGCTACTACATGCACTACTACCATGCACCTCGTCATTACTACCCTAATCATGTCATTCCTTACTATCTCTATTCCTTGTTGTAGCCATTGTTGCCACACTTGCCACTACCATTGCCTTACTCTCCTTCGCAACAACAACAACACCACCACCAAAAGCCTCCTCTGATGTCACATGCTTCTACGTCAATCTACAAGATTCGTACACCACTAGCTACAATGCCACCTATCTTTGCGCCATCACACCCATCCACACTTTGGCAAGGGTTTTGATGCACAAGATTGCTACGATGCTTGCATCTAGGCTTGCTTATGCCTAGCTAATGGATCCAAGTGCAAATTCAGTTCCTCTCTTGTGTAGCTCAGCATGTCTAATGATAATTAATTAGCCCCCAATCTATGGCTTACATTCTATTCCTAATTTTGGCTTCCCTGATAGTTGATGCTACCAATGGCCATAATAATGCCAGTACTACCATTAACTTGGGCAAGTACTAAAGGAAGCAGAGGTTAGATGGATTAGCATGCATGCTTGTGATTTGCACAGCCAATCCCCCACATGTCATGAAATAGAAGGACTACCTCAACTAGTACTTTAAGATCACTTGCGATGAGCACCTCCCCGAAATCAAGGAAATGTTTAAGCGTATATGCAAGAAGTCTCATATGGGGAAGAGGCACATATTCCTAATAGAGGATATTTTGAACAAGTATCCCTTAGTTAGCTCCTATGATGAGCCATCTCTGGACATAAGGCAAGATCTAAAGGTGTCGACCACTCCATGACTAGGCATGGAGGCAACAAACAAGTCAATCATAGAATGGGTACAAGACATGAACAAGATCATCCACTTCATGTTCTACTCCATCATTGATGTGGACACATCGGGCTCCAAATACGCACTCATTTGTCTCATGGGCCTCAACCCTCAATGTTAAGCATGTTATGTTCTAGCATCAGGGATGCATGGTAGGGGGAACAATGTTGCAGTTAGCAAAAGCTCTAACAGAGTAAGGGAGCATGGGTACTCATTATTTGTTTCAAGATGACAATAACCACATTCATAGGATCCAAGCCTGGTAGGGTAGCCGTTATTTGGGGATGGAGTCATAGCATTATATATAATATATTTCTAATGCTTATATATATATATATATATATA
>MNCI01007874.1:88407-134581 GCA_015680685.1 Gnetum montanum
AATAAACTAATACTCACCATTAAACTAAAATACAATAAATATTAATTTAACACTAATCAATAACATAAAATCAATTAAAATTCATGTCTTTATAAAAAAATACTTATTAAAAACTAAATCAATTTTTGGGGTTCAATAGCAACTATGCAAACATGTGCTATTTCAATGTCAAACAAGGTGTAAACAAGGTCAACAAAGGCTATACAAGGTAGGTGAAGACTAATAAGATGAAACAAAGCCCACATAAGGTCAAATAAAGGTCAAACAAGGAAAAAAAAGTTGAAGCACACTGAAACAAGGCTAAACCAATCAAAGTAGAAAACATAGGATCAATGATGGCCAATTATGGTTACAATTTTCTAGTTTTAGGCCTTAGTGAACCATGGTAAGAGGCTACAAAGTTGATAGGTGAATTTGGAAAACTATGGAGGCTATTTTGAGGGTATTTTACATCAAAAATGAGGTTTTTCTAGGCATCCACACTAGACCCATGCTAGCTAGCATGGGTCGGATGACCCCTAGCAGGGATAGGATGGTTAGATGATTCCTCATGTTAATTTTAATTATTTTTTAACTTTTGAGGGCATGTATGGTTAGCATAGTACATTGAGGAAGAAAATTTTTCATTTTTGATATTGATTTAACTCTCTGGAAGTCATGCATGAAGCCTGTAACTTCCATCCATGCTAAAGCAACACTGGCCAACATGGCTCCAGTGTGGGTGTGTGAAAAAATTTAATATATGGCATTCAAAGGATCAAAATTAATGTTCTATGGGCTTCTTAGGGTAGCGTATGGTTACAATGGTCAAAATTGATCATTTTGAAGGTCATAATTTGCAATGAAAGTGGGTTTTGAGGTCTTATCCCCAGAGACACGCTTGCTAGTATGGATGGGAGATGAGGTTCAGTGTGGATAGCCCAACATTGGTGATTGAAGGATAAAAATAGGATCAAATTGTTTCCAAATATGTGGTTTTGTAGCTGCATTCTTCCATAGTTAAGTTTTATGATTATTTGATGAATATTATGTTGGTAAAACCCTTTCAAAGCCTCATCCACACTGGGGCCACATTAGCTAGTGTGGCTCTAGTACCCATAACATAGATACATTGCCTTTTTTGTTCTTGGTTAGTTTCAGAGGCAAGTTGAACAAGTTTTTAGGCCTCTAGGGTTCCTAGTACTCATGTTTGAGGTTTAGGCTTACAATTGCTCATGTTTCATGGTTGTTTAAGCTTTGGCATGGTTACACCTCCCCTAGCCATGCTAGGAAATGTTGCCCTAATGTGGGTGAGGGGGTATGGTGGGTTTTTATGATTAAAATAAGGCTAATGATAGTTAGTTTAAGGTCTTGGGGTCCTAGGCCTTAATGGACTAAGTTTTAGGACTTTTTATGTGTTAATGTATTGCCAAAACTAATGTGAAAGCTTACCCATGGTGGAGCCACATTGGCCAGAATGGCTTTAGCCTCCCTTAGTGTGGATACATTGGGATACTAGTTTCTGGTGAGTTATAGCATCCAATAGACTAAGTATTTGAGCCCCTAGGGTTGCTAATGTTGATAGCTATGATTTTGTCTTAAAATCAACCATTTTAAAGGCTTTTTGATAATATTTTTATAGTCATTCCCCCTTGGGCCACATTGGCTAGCATGGCCCCAACATGGTTGAAGGGGGAATGAAAGATTTTTGTTACGTTTGGCTTATCTTCTATGGTTTGATGGCCTTTGGAGGCTTTGGGAGGATCTTAGAGTCAAAGTAGTGTAATTTGAGGTTAATATGATGCATGAGCCTCCCATGGATTTTCTTCTTGGTACTCATGCTGGCTAGCATGAGTAGAGCCTTCCTTAGTATGGATGCATGGTTTTTAGTTAAATTTTATTTAATTTTGTTTGATTTGTGATGGCTAGGAACTTTGGGAAGGTTTTAGGATCATAGGGATGAGTTTTTTGGTTATTTTAATGCATTAATAAACTATTATAAGTCATCTCCAGGGTACCCATGCTAGACCCACGTTGGCCAATGTGGATGAAGGGGTCCTCAATGTGGACATGGTCTTTGGTATGAAAATTGACTTGCATTTGGTCGATTTATGGCTACTAGGAACTCTAGGGAGGTGTTATGGTCATGATGTGTCAACTTGGAGGTTGCTTTGGGTATTTTGTCGTCACATCCCATTCAGCACACTAGGGCCATGTTGGCCAATGTGGATGGGATGTCCCTTAGGGTAGTTCCACTAAATTTCATGGTTTTTGACACTTTTGGTTAGGTTTAATTAGGTTTCAGGGCTACCAGAGGCTTCTACTATGGTTTTAGGCTTTGTAGGTCCATTTTGGAGTCGAATTGTAGCTTGGTTTGTACTTATGGATGTCATATCCCCTTTAGCAATGCTAGCCAACATGGATGGGCCTTTGCTTAGTGTTGTTGCCAAGGATAATAGCTAGTATGATGGATTCTAGTCTCTCTTGGGGCTTGGTGCTTGTTGAGGTTGACATCTAGTTGCTAAATTTGGCATGGGGTGTTTGGGTTTTCTTGTTTTTGGCATGGTATACTTAAACCCAACACTGAATTCATATTGACTAGTGTGGGTGAGGGGGTTTTAGGTGAAAAAATGATATTCTAGGCTTGAAGGGGGTTAAACCCCAACGTAGATGGGATTTTATGCCTTAAAATCCCATTTCTTGGGAGGTGCCAAGTGGGGCCCACCCAAATTTAAATTTTGATGTTGATTTTTGAAATTCCCACCATCCCAACATTGCAAAAAATATTTTCCACTTTGAACTATCAATGCACCATGTGTTTAGTGCATGAATTAGGTAAGGGGGGTTTAGAATCGGATGCCTAGGTATAGAATTGGTTTTAACTTGTTGATTTCACAAACATCACTTGCACAACCCATCTCATTGTTGATAGTGCACTAGTTTAGAGCTCTTGCATCAAATTTGGTCTAAATCCATTCAATCCTCAACATTGCTTTGGAAGAATCGACCAAGAGTAGTGTCATTGCCAAGATTTTGGAGATTTTCTAAGGTTTCCTGCACTGCCGACCATCACCATGATGAAGAGCAAGGCTAGTGTAAGCAAGAATCCTACCCTGGAAGATGTTGATGCTACAAAAAAGGGGCTACCACACCTACCATGGCCTTTGCTTGGATAAAGATCCATTGCCATAACCCCCAAGTGCACCATTCTTGGTTGTTTTCTATGTATTTTTGAGGTCTTCTTATTTGTAACCTACGTGTTTTTTCAAATCTAGGTTTATGTGTTTACTAAAATTAAAATTTGAAAAAATTCTACACTAGTTTTAGGTGGTTTTTATGTGTTTTTAGTGTTGCTTTGGTGTTCTTGGTTTGTGCAAAGTTATAAATTTTTTTTTCAATTAATTTATGCATTCTTCCTATTTTCCACAAATAAGAAACACCACTTCTATATTTTTTCTTATGATAATGACTAGGAATTTTTAATTTTTTATGTCATAGGATTGTAATACATTAAATGGTTGAAATGGTGGTTAACCACTAGATTCTATCTTACAATTAATTTTCTATGAAAATTTCCATATGCTAGTTGCATGTGGTTTTTTGGATTCTAGCTATTTTTTCATGGTAATTTTGCAAATTTTTGTGTAAAAATGGATAAGAATTTTTGGTCTTTGAGGTTATTGGTTTTTAGTTTATGGTTGAAGGTTTCAAATGGCTATGGAATCATGGAACATGGGTCTATGGTTAATTCTAGGCAAATTTTTTCGTTAGCTAGTGTAGGTGTGATTCCATGCCATTTTTCTATTTTTAATGTCATTTTAATCCTTAACATTGCTAAGGTAGAATCAACCAAAAGTAGTGTTATTGCCAAGATTTTGAAGATTTTTGAAGGTTTCCTACACTACCAATGATCACCATGATGAAGAGGAAGGCCAATGTAAGCAAGAACCCTACCCTAGAAGATCTTGATGATGCAACAAAGGGGCTCTCACACCTACCATGGCCTTTGCTTAGACAAGGATCCATTGCCATAACCCCCAAGTGCACCATTATTTGTTGTTTTCTATGTATTTTTTAGGTCTTCTTATTTGTAACCTAGGTGTTTTTTCAAATCTAGGTTGATGTGTTTACTAAAACCAAAATTTGAAAAAATCCTACACTAGTTTTAGGTGGTTTTTATGGGTTTTCAATTTTTCTTTGATGGGTTGGTTTGTGCAAAGTTATAAATTTTTGTTTTAGTTAATTTTATGCATTTTTCTTATTTTCCACCAAAAATCAACACCACTTTTATATTTTCTCTTATGATAATGACTAGGAATTTTTAATTTTTTATGTCATAGGATTGTAATACATTAAATGGTTGAAATGGTGGTTGAACCACTAGATTCTGTCTTACAATTAATTTTCTATGAAATTTTCCATATGCTAGTTCCATGTGGTTTTTTGGATTCTAGCTATTTTTTCATGGTAATTTTGCAATATTTTGTGTAAAAACGGATAAGAATTTTTGGTCTTTGAGGTTATTGGTTTTTAGTTTATGGTTGAAGGTTTCAAATGGCTATGGAATCATGGAACATGGGTCTACGGTTAGCTAGTGTAGGTGTGATTCCATGCCATTTTTCTATTTTTAATGTCATTTTAATCCTCAACATTGCTAAGGTAGAATCAACCAAAAGTAGTGTTATTGACAAGATTTTGAAGATTTTTGAAGGTTTCCTACATTTCTGATCATCACCATGATGAAGAGCAAGGTCGATGTAAGCAAGAACCCTACCTAGAAGATGTTGATGCTGCAACAAAGGGGATCTCACACCTATCATGGCCTTTTCTTGGACAAGGATCCACTTCCATAACCCCCAAGTGCACCATTCTTGGTTGTTTTCTATGTATTTTTGAGGTCTTCTTATTTGTAACCTAGGTGTTTTTCCAACTCTAGGTTGATGTGTTTACTAAAATCAAAATTTGAAAAAATCCTACACTAGTTTTAGGTTGTGTTTATGTGTTTTCAATGTTTCTTTGAGGTTTGTGAAAAGTTATAAATTTTTGTTTCAGTTAATTTTATGCATTTTTTCCATTTTCCACCAAAAAGCAACACCACTTCTATATTTTTTCTTATGATAATGGCTAGGAATTTTTAATATTTGATGTCATAGTATTTTAATACATTAAATGGTTAATATGGTGGTTGAACCACTAGATTTTGGCTTAAGATTAATTTTCCATGAAATTCTCTATAGGCCAATCCAATGTGGTTTTCTGGATTTTAGCTATTTTTCATGGTAACTTTGCAAATTGTTGTTTAAAAATGAGTAAGAATTTTTGGTCTTTGAGGTTATTGGTTTTTATTTTATGATTTAAGGTTTCAAATGGCTATGGAATCATGGAAATATGGGTCTACTGTTAATTCTAGGTAGATTTTTTCGTTAGCTAGTGTAGGTGTGATTCCAAGCCAATTTTCTATTTTTAATGTCATTTCAAGAATTTTTCTTGCAATAATAGCTAGGAATTTTTGTATTTTCACATTGTGAGTTTTTAGTTCTTTTTTTAAAGTTTCAAATGGTCCTAGAATAACTGAATTTTGATTTTTGGTTGATTTTTTATGATTTTTTTGGTAAACTTGTGCAAAATAAGATTTTTGGCTTTTATAGTTTTACCCCTATGAAGATGGGCAACGTTGGCACATTGGATGATTTTTTACACCAATTTCCTAGGTTTCTAGGGATACTTTGGGATGTTAGGTATGGTTTAGAATTTGTTTCATTAGTTTTAAAAACATTTTAGTATTTTTAATCCATGATCTCCTATGGCCGATTTCTTCAATTTTGTGTGCTCGTGTGAATTTTGGTTAAACTTTGTTAAAGTTTTGTACTATGTTTTGAATTTTTCCCAAGCTTAGGATTATAGCATAGGTGTATTTGTAATTTAGCTATCATGTCCAATATTTTCTTAGGCTATTTTCATGTTGATTTTGAAGTTTTAGAGAATTTTGAGCTAGCATTCCTATAGTTTTTACTATGGCTAGTTTCACAGTTAACTAGGATGTTTAGCAAAATTCTTGTGAAATAAAAATTTGTGTGTGGTTGTTGTTGTAGGTTTAGGCTAGTCTCCATAGTTTGATGTTTTTCACATAAAAAGTTTATATTTTTTATGCATGTCTTCCATAAAATTTGTTAGTAGGCTACTTGGTTGTATTCAATTCTTCGTTATGGTTGTTCCTAGTTTTATTTTATGTTTTAAGTATTTTGAATCATAGATGAAAATTTTAATAGTGGTTTTAATAGTATATTGTTGTTGTCTCCATGCAAGGCCTTCCTTAAGCCCATCTTGGTGATTATTGAGTTGGTGGTAATACTCTATTGTATCTACATGCTAAAGCCCAACACCCATCTTATGGACATGGTCTTGGAGTGTGGCTCCTTGTGGTTTTGGCTAGGGGAAAGAGAATTCTTGGCCTATTTATTGCAAAAATTTAGTATGATGATGTGGTCACACTTGTCATCTTACAAGACTGGTGCCATTGTGGAGGCTTCATTGCCTCGGTCTTCTAACCTAATCGGCAAGTTCATAGTTAACAATGTCAAAACCCATGTGGAAGGCAAAGTGCTTGATAGTAAGGCTACTAAGGGGACCTACCAGCTATCTCATATTTGAAACATGCTAGAGTTCTCCTAGTACAATATTGATAACACCCTGATGGTGGTTCACTGGGTCCACACATTGTTCCAAAATCCTCTCAGCACAATGTATTGTTTGGAAGGGTAAGTGTAGTAGTAATAATTTTTTCATATTTTTGTTTATTTAGTTTACCTATTCTTCCTTAGCTTATTTGTTTCTCTCATTTCGGATCCTAAATATCTTGCAAGTATAGGGTTAGTGAGCAAGGTTTGTTCATGAGTTATCACAGCTTAGCATTGGCTCAGATCGTAGTGGGGATATTCACCAAAGGCCTAATAGTAAGGCTCATAGTGGTTGAACAACTAAAGGGTGGTTTTAATAAGTACACCACCATTTATGCTCTAGCCTTCTAGAGGTGCCTAGCCAATGCGATAGCTCATGGTTGGTGGATGGCCCCTAAATGCATTGTAAAAGAAGGCATCACTACTAGGCCCTCCACACAACCCTCATCAAGCAAGAAGAAGAATAGTAAGTGATGAGTGGTGAGGTACCCCTACACTCAACCATATGAAACGAGCATAGCACGCATAATTCGGTCAAACTCTGCAGACTAAATGGCTACACACCTCATGGAACACTTAAAGTTAACCATTCGTTGTCTTTCCAAACTTACTTGTAGTTGTCACAGTGTATGGTTAAGTAAGTCCGAGGTATATGATTTTTATATTCTTTTTATGTTTTTCTCCTATGCTATGAGGTGAAGGGTTGAGAATACTAACTAACTCTAACTAATAACTAAGTCTAAATTAACTAGTGTCAGCATCTGTTCCCACTTACTGTACACACCCTGAACCGATGCAACTATGGCTACCAAATGCTAATCGTCACTGGGATCACCATGCGTAACGCACGTGCTCGAAGTGGTCGTACTGAGGCACCTAACTAGGAGGAAAGGGTTCAGAGAATCTATCTAGCCTAAGTGTGATGAGCAGTTGATTCCTTGACTAACCATACACATCGGGATGTTCGACTACCACTGGGATTACCAAGCGTAGATCCTGGAATACGCCACTGGGTTACCAAGTAGTCACACTAGATGCTTGTAATCAAGTCATACTCATACCGCATGCGACAAGCAGCCGATTCCTTGACTAACCGTACACATCCTTAGATGCTCATAATCAAGTTGTACTCATACCACATTTTAGGATTTTAAGGGTGAGAGAAAAAACATAAATAAAATCCTATTCCATGTACTACAAGGTTTATCCAGGAAGTTCATCTTTATTGCCGTACACAACTTGTGTTCAGGTACAATGTTGCTCAAATAAAGATCCATTCACTTTTGGACTCCTACTGCAGGCAGACAGAAAAATAATCTATCTCTGGAGTGTTCAAATTGCCAGAGTTTCCCTACTTCTAGACCAGCATTGGAAATAAGGGGAGTGCCGCCTCTTATTTATAGATATGATGACGGACTGTGATATCGCGTACGCGATATCGTAGGGGACGATGCAATATAGTGTATGCAATTTCACATGGGATGCGATATCGCGGTGCATACGATATCGCGTCTCATCATACCCCCATGACTAAATGAAAACTCATCCTTGAGTTCCTTACAAAATAGTGGGAAGGTATGGAATTATTAAGGGGAATGGATCTAATGGGATGGCATGTGAACAGTTCATCATTACAAGACTTGACAAAACTAGTATTCATGACAACAAGGGTGAACACCTTATTATAATGACATGAGGCCTTAGTTGGTAGCTGATAAAGATAGAGAGAGAAAGAAGTGTTGCTACTACCAATGCCAAGATTGTACCTTCGTTGTCCATCTGTAAGCGTGCCATCGATCTTGCTCCTTGCATAGCTACTGTAGTGCTGCTCCATTCCAAGTATTCCTTCCAAATTTGGTCCATTGTTGCATGATCGTCATCTACACACACAACATAGTCTAATATTAGCAAGGGTAAATGAATCATCATGTAATTAATACCTTGCTTCAGTGTAAGTCCATTGGCTAGGTTGTGGTATGGATGATTTGGATCGGGAGATATACTAATGATGACTACCGAAGGTGTAGTGGTTAGGAAGAAAATCAAGAATTTCTGGGCTAGAAGAAAATCAAAAAAATCGGGCCCCATACCCCCATGACTAATCGCAAACCTCCAGTAGCATTAGAATGGAGAAAGAAAATGAGTAAGAAAGATAGATAAAAAGGGACAACTAAAACATCGATTAAGTGGATGTCAAGATGGAATGAATAAAATAAAATAGATTGCAAAAATGTTAGGGAAAAGAAGTTAACTAATGCACCAAATAGAAATGTCAGTGGATCCTCCCTAAAGTAGGCTCATGCCCTTAATGCCCTGACAAACCCACATTCAAAGAGTCCATAGGCTCTAGGAATGTCATTTGGAATAAGAGTTAAAGTCTTAACCACAAGAATTTACCGAAAAGAAAACAATGGGTCAACCAAAATATATACACTAATGATACAACTGGCAATGAGGTGCACAATGGAGAGAAGGATGGAGAGAAGAGAATGGAATGGAATCCCAAGGACAAGGTGGTGTGCATCCCCTTGTGGATTTCATGATTAATGTGACTTGACAAATCTCATTCCAACTCCAACCTTAAGCCAACCACTTCTAGTGACTTCACATCAATGCATTTGGCCAAACCATCCTCTTGAAGTAATAAGAATGCTTCCTTCAAAAGCCACCACCATTCCAATGAAACAAAGGAGAGAATGGAAAGCGAGAAGGGCCTTAGTTAGAGGGAACACTTTGGTTCCATAACCAATGCTTATAGCCCAAGTTTATTTCGTCTAAGGGGTGTGCTTTGAATTCTCACTTTCTTCTTCTTCTTCTTCTTTTTTCATTTTGTGTTTTGTATTTTTATGCGTGAGAACCACACCATGCAAAGACTTCATTATTTTTTATTGTCTCAACTTCCGATTATTGGGTAACATCGGAACAGTAAGAAAACCCAAAAAGAAAACATTCAAACACCCAAGAGAACGGCCAACACAAATGTATCAAGTTCCCTTGAAGTCACACCCTTTTCAGACCTTAAGTCCTTCCTTAGTTTGAGAAATGCCCAGTCACCGATTTGTTAAAGTTCTTATTAGAAAGGGAACTTGTACATTTCCAAGCTGAGAGAGACCATAGAAACTGGTGGATGGATGGATGAAGTGATCTCATTGCCTGCCATATCGAAAGAAACATACCTTAGTATCAACATTGTGACTTAAAGGTAAAAACCAAACATTAGCAATCAATATGAAAATAGTTCATACCATCATTCCAAACACTTATTGGGTGACAAACTTACAAGGTGGATCACACACACGCACACACACAAAAAATGAGAAAGTATAATGATGTTGTAAAAAAAAACAAGAAAAGTTAAAGAAATTTGTAAAACAAAAACATGTAAGAAAAAAATGTTGTAAAAAAAAACTTAAAAGAACTAAGGGCCCCAAATGGTTAGCAGAGGTGTCCATCTCCCCCATGACTCAATTGCAAGGAAGAGATCTGAAACAAAGAGGTGGCCCGCTAGTGGAGGTGTAACTTGTACTAGCTATTGTGGGTTCACAGAAAGGTTTTGTCTTTTGTACATTAACCAATAATATTTTATCTGTGTTGTGAGGCTTGTATATCATCATGGCTCTAGAGGGGAAGGTTGTATGAATAATATAGGATCCTTCCCATAGTGTTTGGAATTTTGTACGCTAAGGTACATGCGTGTGGTTCTAGTAAAGGACCTTGCCTCCTGGTTGGTATCTAAACCTTTGAATCCTTAAGTCATGACATTATTTACTGTGTGCCTTGTGTAACTCATTTAACGATAGTGCAACCAATCTATTCGCGTCTAGCACATTCAAAGTTGTCAACCGTTTTTTTTTGTGCTAGGTCAAGGTCTAGGTGAAGGTCGCAAGCCATGGATAGTGTACGGAGCTCATTCTGTATGGGAAGCTTGGGTAATCTTTCGTACACTAACTCATAGGGAGAATAGCCTGTAGGAAGCTTCCAAGTGAAGTGGTACACCCAGAAAGTGTCATTCAGTTTTGTGCTCCAGTCATGCCTGAATTTGCTAACCGTTCCTGTTAATATCCTAGTGATCTCCCAGTTAGTAACCTCGGCTTGGCCATTACCTTGGGGGTGATAAGGTATGATCAATTTATGCTCAACTCTTAAGCGTTGCATCATTTTTTGAAAGGTTGCACCCGTAAAATATGTTCCATTATCAGAGATGAGCGCATGCGGCACACCAAACCTTTTTACGACTTGTTGTTGTACAAATCATGCAATTGTAGATGATGTGCAGTCTATTATTGTGGCTGCCTCAGCCCATTTGGTTAAGTAGTCAACAACAAAAATAATATATGCTTTTCTGTTGAACATCGGTGTAATAGGCCCTATAAAATATGTTCCCCAGATATCAAAGGGTTCCAAAGGTTGAATCCATTGTTGCAGACCCTCCATTCTAGCAGTCATTCCACCATCTCATTGGCAACATTCATAGGATTGGGCGAAACAATGGGTGTCCCAGAATAGAGTTGGCCAATAATATCCTGCAAGCAAGACTTTGGTAGCCATTCATCTCCTAGCATAATGACCCCCATAGGGGCCCTCATGAGCATCTTGGAGAACTTTTAATTAATCCTGATCGGGCACGCACCATCGAATCAAGCCATCAGGATAGAATTTATAGAGTTGTCCCTTGATTTCCATGAAGTACTTGGTCTTGTGAAGAAACTGTTGTTTCTTACTAAAGTCCAACCCCTGTGGTAGTTGTTGGGAAATGAGATAAGTAAGAATGCTACTATACCAATTTATTTCCATGGGTTGATCATTTACTACACAGGAAAAGAGGGTTTCATCAGGAAAATGTTCAGATACAGCATATTCATCCTCCTTGTTGTCCCAACACAACCAAGATAGGTGATCTGTGACTACATTCTTGGTGCCTTTACGATCTACTATCGTTAAATTGAACTCTTGAAGAATTACCAACCAACGTATGATACGTGGGCTAACCGTTGGCTTGTTCATAAGGAACCTAATTGCACTATGATCTGTATGGATGTATACTTAGTGGCCCAATACATAGTGCCTAAATTTGTCTAGTGTAAACACTACAGCCATTAATTCCTTTTCTGTAGTCGTGTAGTTGAGTTTTGCACCAGTGATACTCTTACAAGCATAGTGGATGTAATACGATCATTTTTGTTCATCTAATTATGTTAGTATGACTCTTAAGGCATAATTAGATGCATCGGTCATGATATGGAATGTCCTGGACCAGTCAGGGGCTTGTAGAATGGGAGTTTCTATGAGCCTCTGTTTGAGAGTTTGGAATTCTTGTTCACATTCCCTGGTCCATTTGAATGGTGCATCTTTTTTCGTTAGTTCCACCAATAGCTTGGAAATTTTGGAGAAGTTTTCGACAAATATCCTGTAGTAGCCAGTGTGTCCAAGGAATGATTGAACGTCTTTGACCATTTCGGGTTGTCGGGTAATTCCTTGAATGACTTTAATTTTTTCTGGATCCACCTCTATTCCTAATTCTGAAATTTTATGCCCCAGGACAACGCCCTCTTCAACCATCAAATGGCTCTTTTTCTACCTGAGCTTTAGGTTGGTTTCAACACATCGTTTCAATACTTGCTCTAACTAGTCGAGGGCTTAATCAAAGATCATCCCATAAGTGGAGAAGTCGTCCATAAAGACTTCTACTCTGTTACCAATTTGTTGTTGAAATATGCTTAGAACTAATTGTTGGAATGTGGCAGGGGCATTGCACAAGCCAAAAGGCATTTTTTTGTATGCAAATGTTCCCCAAGGACTGGTGAATGTTGTTTTCGCTTGGTATTCTAGCACGATTCATATTTAGTTGTACGCACTATACCCATCCAGAAAATTGTAATAGCAATGCCCTGCTATAGTGTCTAAGACTTGGGCAACAAATGGTAGTGGGAAGTGATCCTTGAATGTTGTCATATTCAATAGCCTAAAGTCTATACATACCCTCCATTTACCTTCCTTTTTTGGTACGATTACAAGAGGACTAACCCATTCGCTATCAGCAATGGGGTAAATGAACTCAGCCTTGAGAAGTTGCTCAATCTCCTCTTTTACTATTTTTTTTAACATCGGGTTCAATTGCCTCTACGACTGCTTGCGAGGCTTCATGGAGGGGTCCGTATAAATCCTATGTTGGCATATCCTAGGATCTATTCTGGTTAGTTCAGGGTATGACCAGGCAAAGGTTGTTGACCATTTATTTATCACCTTCAGCAAACTCTCTTTTTGCTTGGGGGCAAGCTTTGCATTGATAATTACCGATCTTCCATTTTTTAGGGTCATGTATTCCAAACCAGTGGGCAACAGTTTTAAATCTAGGGGCTCTTGTTTAAACTTCTCAGGAATCTCCAACTTGCCCTAGTTAATGTTTTCAGGGTTAAGGACTGGAAGTTGGTTACCGACCTACTCGAGTGCATCCATGCTTTCAACATAAGTACTCGTTATCCCTTCAGTCAGTTCCATGCATGTTATTGAATTATTCTCTTGGTCAGCCATCGGCCACTGGGTGTTTTCTTGTCGTGTGGTTGCTGCATATAGGCACTTTTGTATATTAATATCTTGTGCACACCGATTTCATGTAGGCAAGGTTACACTTCGCATTACCCATGATTTTTGCACGCAATGACACCGTGTGTCACTATATGCAATGCATGGAACTCTCTTCCTCTCAATTTCCCAAAAGTATTTTTCTTGGATATTTCTAGGAAAATATCAGATTCCTAGGTGTGCATCAATTGTATTCAGCCATGCTCTTCCCATTATGATTGGGAAATCCCCTTTGTCATTATTTATTTGGATCACCAGGAAATCATCTAGATATGACCAACCACCCATAGTGGTAACAATGTCCTTAACCTATCCCAAAGGAACAGTGATGGACTGGTCAGCCAGCTCTAAGCAAATATTGCTCTTCTTGAGTAGAGGTAGGTTCCAGTTTTTATACAGTTCTTGTGAGATTAAGTTGANCAGAGGTAGGTTCCAGTTTTTATACAGTTCTTGTGAGATTAAGTTGACTCTAGAACCAGAGTCGAGAAGAGCCTTATGTGGTTCATTTCTAACAACTTGAAGATAAACTAGAGGTACCCCCAAGATTAGATAATTTCTTGGGAAGGTGGTCATCTTTAATCCAGTCAGTAATGGTATGTGTTAACATAACTATGTGCATTGGGTGCGTCTTTTTGTTTGAATGGGTTCCCAAAACCTTATTTGGTACGGTGGTGTTTAGATGTTCAACCACTTGTGAGGGTGAGGGCTTAGTTGGATTGTTGGCTCTGAAGAAAGGTCGTTTCAGTGTAAAACTACTAGGACCAATTTAGAATTGAGGATTGGAAGCCCTCATGACATTAGGTTGTTGCGGCTGTGTGGGAAATACCCTTAGCTTTGTTGGAGCGGTTGGTCATGGAGCTATCAGCGTGAGAGGTGCAGATGGCTTTGGAGGATGGTATTTGTGTGAGTTGTTCCTTCCCAGAGGGGAAGTCTAGTGATATTCCCGAACTGGGTAGTGACATTGCAGGATTGCGTAACCCATAGGATCACTTGGAGGGATCGGCTACCAGCAAGGGTACTGTTGTTTCGATAGTGGCATTCCCCATGACTATGGGTATTGCCATTGCCAATGTTGTTCGATGGGTTGTGGTGGAGTTCCACTTGGATAATACGTCAAGGGCTGGTGGAACTATCTTGGGTTACCTTGGGGATAACGTAACCTATGGGGTGCCTATCGTTTGTTGAGTCTCTGGTTAAGTGCATACACCCCAGACTCCTGTAAATGTGAGATGATTGGATAGCATCCCTTAGGATGGTCAGAGTAGTAGATCTCACATTCACCATCATCATCTGCATCCGAATCTACAACCACATTAGAGTTAGTAATTTTTCCTTTACCCTTGTTATGTGCAGGGCCTAAATCTCTCCACTTTGTCTTACCTTTGTCTCTACCTTGTTCTACCCTAGACTCTTCTACAATTTTTAAGATAGTTTCAAGTCTAGAGTCTAAGGAACTCCATACATCATCTACCTTACCCACTATTTCTGTTGTTAACTTTTGGATTGGCAAGGTTTTTCTGTTCACCAACTCTTCAAGTGGTGAATCATCCTCTTCATCACAAAATTTCACTCCCTTCTTTCAAAGAGAGGGATCATGGTTGTATTCTTCCGTGCTTTCCCTTTTTCGTAGCTCACCTTCTTCTTTTGCTACTTGCTCCAACAAGTGATGAACTTCATGGACTCTAAGTTGTGATATTCTCCCTTGGGCATAAGTCCCAAGGGTTCTTCTTGTTTCATGTCTGAGCCCATCCACGATGTGGCAGAGTTGATCCTGCTGTGCATATTCATGGCCTAGGCAACGATGTAACAATGTGTAGTAACGGGCCCTGGCAGCATCTAAGGGTTCGTGATTTCCTTACATCCATCCTTTTATCTACTTACGCAAATTGGACACTCTGTAGTATGTTTGATACTTATCATTAAACAGTTCTAGCATCGTACTCCACCTCCTGATGGTCTCTAGTTCTAAGGACCAGTACCAGCTTTCTACTTCCCTGGTGAGTATCCCTGGGAATAACTTAAGCTTCTGCCACTCCTTCTCAATGTTTTTCAAGGCACAAGCATTGTAGAATGTCTCTAAATGATGTTGTGGATCAGCGTTGTATCCCCCTTCAAATCGTGGGATGTTGTTCATGTCTAAATTCTTGATCTGACTATCCTTTAAATGCCTTGTTGGAATCCTAACTACCTCCGTTATATCAAACATACTTTGGGTTGCAAGTAGGGGTTTGTCATGATTGTCTCTTTCATGATATCTATGATGTCTTCGTTGTTCCCTACTCTCCCTTCGTTCATTCCCTTGTCCTCTCTCTCGACTCTCTCGTCGAGGTTTTTCTTTTTCCTTACTTTTATCCTCTCTGTTATGCTCTTGATTACACCCTAAACCGTACACACCCTAAACCGATGCAACCGTGGCTACCACATGTTAATCATGACTGGGATCATCACGCATAATGCATGTGCTAGAAGTGGTTGTACTAAGGCACCTAACTAGGAGGAAAGGGTTGAGAGAATCTATCTAGCCTCAGTGTGATGAGCAGCTGATTCCTTGACTAACCGTACACATCGAGGTGTTTGACTACCACTAGGATTACCAAGCGTAGATCCTAGAATACGCCACTAGGTTACCAAGTAGTCACACTAGATGCTCGTAATCAAGTCATACTCATACCGCATGCAACAAGTAGCTGATTCCTTGACTAACTGTACACATCCTTAGATGCTAGTAATCAAGTCATACTCATACTACATTCTAGGAGTTTAAGGGTGAGAGAAAAAACATAAATAAAACCCTATTCCATGTACTGTGGGCACATGGAAAAATGATCTATCTCTGGAGTGTTCAAATTTCCAGAGTTTCTCTACTTCTAGACCAGCATTGGAAATAAGGGAAGTGCTGCCTCTTATTTATAGATATGGTGGCAGACTGTGATATCGCATACGCGATATCGCAGGGGACGATGTGATATCGCGGTGCATGCAATATTGCGTCTCATGGGTAAGAAAGATAAGAATTTTCTTTTTTGTTCATCTTGTTATGTTATACCAATGTTTTCATGGCTACATGATTTTAGGCTATTTTGGTTTTATGTATTTTCATGGCTTCATCAGTATGGTTTTAGTTTGTTGTTCTTGTCATATTTTTGCTTTATGTGATGTGTCTATGCCTAAGCTAATTGACCATTTTCATTGCCTTGCAGGGGTTGCGACCTCCTCTAGCATTACTTTTTTTTTATTTTAAGATGCTCTGAGGAGACCCTCATCCTAAAATATAGTGAAGTCGAATCGACACAACATTGGTTGGCTGAACAAGAACCTAGAAACATGCAAGTAAATATCACTCATGTAGGTTTGTTTGATCTTTTCATGGTGCATAGCACAATCATTCTTAGTCTTGAGATGGTGAACATCATTGGCTTCTTTGACCAAGAAGTGAGAAGGTTCATCACCCAAGTTCATGATGTGCCAATCAACTTGGCCATTAATGAGGCTACCTTCTGTGATTCCTTTGGTGTTCCCACTAAAGGGTTGAGAGTTGCCACCAAACCAACAAAGGAGGCAGGTCATCAAGAGAAGGTGGAATTATGGTTGAATGCTTATTGTGGTCATTCTGCATTGGCCTTGGAGGATTTCCAAGTACCAGAACCAAAGGAATCATATCCCTTGTTCAAATCCTATACCTTTCTGAAGTTGCTATCATAGAAGAAGATTATCAACATTACCTAGGCATGGACCAAACTAAAGGTGCTTGATTTAACTAGGCTACTCACTTGGCCCCTAGGCTATGGGGGAAAATCCTCAAACTCTAGGAGGATCTCACCATGATATGCCACATGCATTATGTATTTTTTGCAACATATTTAAGAAGATTCGTAGAGTTTTTGGTGGTGAAGAGGGATGGGGGATGGGTGAGTCAAGATCCATTGTAACTCTCTAAGCTTTGGATAAAGCATATTTATCCAACTATGTAGGCTCAAAACTTGAAGGATGTTAGGGAATTGTTGTCTTTGACAACTAAACATTTTAGTGACACATGTTGTGATTTCCTTGATAGCATGGGGATTGAGCCCCAAGTTAAGTGGGAAAACATTAAGAGGGCTAAGGGATTATGTGCTAAAACTGATGGGGTAGCTAGAGCAAAGTTAAAGTAGCTCAGGGTTGAGGAAGCAACACTAGTCACAAAGAAAATTCCAAGAGGAAATTCATAGTTAAACTTGGCTAAACACATCGAGCGGTTATAGGTATGTTTTTAATTTTTTTTCATACTTCGGTTATTTTCATGTTTTACATTTTAATGCTATGTTATCATTTTATCTCAGTTGAAATGCACTAAGCTATTTTATGTTTTATGTTTATTGTTCTTATAGACAAGTGACAAGAATTGGTAGCCTAAGTTGCTAGTGGAGAAGAAGCAAAAGCACTTAGAGGAGGTGTTCCTATAGCCTCATAAGAATGAGGGGTTGGCCAACATTGCTCTAGATAACCAAGACGTCCTATTTGGTGAACCATTGCTAAGGGAACCACCAATCATCATCTCGAATGAGGTTCCAAATATGAATACACTTTTGTGTCATTTGTTATGTTTTAATATTTTATGTTTAAGTCTTGTTTTAACTATTAGTTTATTGTTATGCCTATTGTAGCGACTAAGCCCCAAGCATATGCCTCTACTTCTATGTTTTGCATGAAACCATGGGTATAGGTTCTTGACAAGGTGGAGTTCATGCATGTAGTAGCCAAGGACATAATCAATCAATTGCAACAAGTTTCTTCTAAAGGTGGTAAGCACTTCATTTCATTTTACCTTTAATTATTTTATAAAGGTATTTATAGGTATATTGGTTACATGTTTTTGTTATAGCCATTCTTATTGTAGATTATGTTTATGTGTATATTTTATAGTTATATTGCTTGTAGTGCCTAAGGTTGAGTTAGACTCCAATCGTGTCATGGAGATAGACTCCTTGCCTAGTCTTCCACCTGAAGTGGAAAATGTTCCATGAAGGTTATATGAAAGTGTAGTTAATATTGCAATTTCATATACCAAAACTTTATTGGAATTCCAACAATCCAATGAATCTCTATGAGAATAAGTTATGGCTTTAAAAAAAAGAGACTAAGAGGTAGGCTGAGGTGATTAATGATCTCTAGGATGACAAGGTTTTTGTGGAAGCCTAAGCATTAAAAAAAGAGTCTTTGCAAACCAAGGAGATCACATGGACATGTTACTAGAATGTCATCCATGATAAGGTTGTCCTTGCTAGAGAGATGGTAGAGTAGTGGTTGTAGATGGACTTGATTGTCCATAAGAATAGAAAGTGAAAAGATTACTATACCTAGGTTCTTAAATGGGACCAAGCACAGAAAGATCACAAAAGGATGTATAAGGTTGAACATGAGTCTTATCTTAAGTGGTTGAAAGAGGATTCTACCAAATGTTTTTCATAAATGGGATTTAGGCTGAAAGTATCTTCAAACTATTTGGAGACACTCTAACTATGGCTGAATCTCGTACCCCATAGATTTATATTGCCTTGAGTGAGGCATCTATTGCTACTGTGTCATGGGAGCTCCCTACATGGACAGAGATTGATGAGAGTAACATCCTAATGGGTGTTAATCTTGGGGATGTGAATTGGGCAAACATGATGGAAGACCGAATCCCCCATCATTTGGAGATTGGCCTTCAGAGTCTTCCCCTAGAGTACATTATACCAAAGTCACCTCAAGTTTGTTTATTACATGATTTTATTATTTTTTATTTTTTTTAACTTATTAGCTTGGTTTTATAGTGCGTTGATTACTAATTAATCTTATGTTATTATGGAATAGGCACTAGGAAACACTAGTAGCCCTAGTGATGAGGGTTGAAGTAACCCTCAACCTCCTCTAGATGCCTCCTAGCATCACTACTTACCTTGTCATCGTTATCTATTTCAATTATTTTTGTTGATCATGTTGCCTTTATGTTGTTATGGCTAGTGTTAGCTAATGATTTAGTTGATAGATGGTTTATTTTTTTATGGCATATAGTTTAAACTTTAGCCATACCATGTTGCCATGGTATCATTTTTTAGACATTTTAATTATTAATATTTATATTTTTAAATTTTATTCATATCATTTTAGTATTATAGTTTTATTCATGTTACATAGTTTCATGTTGTGATTACGATATAAGACTGCATTGGTTAATCCACATAGTTATGGTGTAATAAATAAGAAAACCTGACTAGGAAATAAGGTTGTAAATTTAATCATAAATAAGTTATGAAATTATGCCAATTTTAGGCCATGGCAAGCCATGTGTTTTTTGTTAGTTTAAGGCCATAGTAGACCATAGGATTTGTAAAGGAAAATACCCTTTTATCAATTTTATGTTTTAAACATTTTTATAGATTTTTCTAGTTTTAAATTTTTTATGGATTTTTTGGTTTAAATCTTTCTAAAAAAAGAAAATTCCTTAAATGCAAATAAGAGTAAACCTTAGGCTATATGCAAATTAAAACTTAACATAAAGCAAAACAAAATGGTGCATATAGGTAACATGTAGACTAGGCAAAAAGGCTATGAGTAAAGATGAATACATGGTCATAGGTGCATAGGGCAAGCAAATCAGGGGTACACATCAAATATGCAAATGTTTCCTAATCTTTGAGAGTATAGGAAATGTATATGATCTAGTTTGCACAAGCTTGTGTTCCCCATCTCCTACACTATTGATGTTGAAGGGGCACTCTTTCCATAGTGTATCCCTGGGTACATCATTATTGGTTTTGGCCTCTTCTACTCTACCAAGCTTCTTGACTTTGTGGTTAAAAATAGGAGTCTTTCTCTAGAATTCCACCTTAGATTCCTACTCTATGTTAATATTGTTGACCACTAGGGGAAGCACATTGTCTCCATGAATGATTATTTTACCTCCCTCATTAGTGTTGTGATAGAAAATCTTGGTTGCTGGAAGAAACCAAGGATTCTTAGTTGCAAGCAACCTCAACTCTAAATCCCTTGGGGCCTCTATAAGAAAAATGAGATTCAAGATGCCCTAGATGGTTTAATAGATCACCTAATGACTTAGAGGATGTAAAATGAGGTTGTAAAAAAGTGTAAAAAGATGTAGTTCTACAAAATAGTGCATTGGAAATATAAAAATTATATCTAAAATTGTACTCAAACTGAAATCATAAATTTCATTAAATGAACAAAGAATGAGTTTAAAGATGTATACAAATTTAGTGTCTAAGAGGGGGACAAAGTGGGTTTCACTTGCGTAGGGGTTCAAATTCTATTAAAACCATGATCAACTCCACATTTCGGTATATCTACCACTCTTGATGCTATCAAACCTCATTTGTCTCCACCTTGGATCTACAACATTGGTTGCAATTATGGGTTAGAGAAATGTGAAGGATTAAAGCAACCAAAGTGCACCATGCTAGGACTTTGGGATCTTAAGGGGGATAATGTTAACACCCAAAGTTCATAGATCCAAAGGGGGGAGTAATAGGGGGTAACAAGTTGTAGAGGATCCATGCTACTAGGCCCTAAGAAGCTATGTTTATGCTAAGGAGACAAGAGCTCTTGGATGCCAAAATGCCAAGAATTCTAAATTGCAAAAGTTTGAAACCTTAACATGATGTCAAGGTTTGGTTTTTATAGGCATATGGCCATGATTTGGGTTGTAAANCCAAGGTTTGGTTTTTATAGGCATATGGCCATGATTTGGGTTGTAAATGGCTAACTGATTGGCTACCAAATTGCTAATTGATTAGCTACAAACTGGTTGTCAAATTGTTGAAAATTAGCAACCATGTTTAGGAGGTAAGGTGAGATCCACCCCCCATGCATCCTAGTTGTTTCCACCCTTCACGATGTCTAACCCCCTTCTCTCCTACTTGGATGATCCCCTTCCACTAGGGGGAAATAGTTTCATTGTTGAGGGAGGATGGATGATCAACATTGGGGATGAAGGCCAATCCCTCTAAGCTAGGTTACCCCTTTGTTCATGCTAGGGCTAGGTGAGTTCTACCCCCCTTGCACTCCATTCTGTCCTTGAAGTCTCCTAGCTGGGTTACCCCCCTACAGGGGGTGTATTAGTGTATAGAAATGTATACCCCCATAAAACCCATCATATTACCATTTTTGGCATTCCAAAAGGCATTTTTGACTTTCCCAAGCCCTAATATAGATACTAGGTTATTCTTTTCACTTGGGGAATAAGGATTTGGTTACTTATGAAGCATTTTCTAGTTCCAAAAGTATGAAAGACGTGAGATTCCTTTATGGATTACAAGGTTCACATTTACAATAAAATATTGCCTCAGGTTTCATGATATGGAATTACAAAAGTTTCAATGTGAAAATTTGATGGTGTTTCATTGGCTCGTCTTTGTTGGTGTCTAGAGGATTGACCCGAGAGGCACTGACAAAGAATACAAAACACCAATATAGGTCCACCACCAACATCACTTCTTTGCACTTGATCCAGTCATGTTAAATCATATCAAAGAGGGATTGTAATGATTGGATTGGGCTATGATGCAAGAATGGTAATGGTAATTAGGGAGATGATCATGGAGGCTAATGATGCATTCCAAGTGTTATCACCATGGTTGTATCATGGTACTACCATATTTTGAAGCATTGGTTGCTTGGAAAATGCATTTCAAGAATTAACCACTTCACTCCAAGAGTTCTTAGACCATTGTGCTTCAAGGTTTCTCTATCCATTTGACTCCTTAGTAATTTTCTTCCCCTATTTTTTTTGTGGGATGAAACCTTCACTGGATTTCATTGCTAGGGCCAATTTAACATATTTTTCCTATTAAGTGATTTGCATTACATTCAATGGACTTGAGAGTTATCCCATCGAATGAGATGCATTACGGTTGATGGACTTAATGGTTTTCCCACTAAATGAATTGTATTACATTGAAGTGGACTTTATGGTTTTCCCACTGAATGTGTTTTGTTATATTCAAGTGGACTTACATATGGAGAATTTTGAGGACATATCATGTGGCTATAGTTCATGAATAGCAAACATAGGCCAACATCGTTGCTTAGGGTAGGGAAGGTTATAATTAGGCTACATGGTTGGGCTTAAGGAGTGGTGTTAGAGTGAGAGCAATGGTACAAGTACTCTTGACATAGTAGGACAAACTAACTGAATATTTCACATTGAGGTCACATGGTAATTTTCCACCATAATGATTTACATCCTTGCAATGACCCTAGGCTTCATCCTATAACTAAAATGCCAAGAGGATAAGAAAACCAAGTAAACAAATCATGTTACAACATTACAATGCATATATAGGCCACATGGAGATAAAACCAAGTCACTCAAGTTACCAATGTTACTAATTTAAGGCCATGTTGGGTCATGGTACTAGTTTAAGGTCCTAACAGGCACCATGGTGTTATTAGTTTTAGGCCTTGGTAGGCTGTTTTAACAATTTAAGATCTTGATAGGTCATGTTGTTACTAGTTTTAGGCCTTGGTAGGCTGTGTTATTGGTTTAAGGCCTCAGCAGGCCATGTTGCTGGTTTAAGGCCTTTGTAGGCTATTTTAAAGTAGGCTTGTTTATTTATGACCATTGGCTACATGTGATATGGCTTTAGATAGGAATGATTAACTAGGTTGGCCAATCCATTCTTGTTCATGTTAGCTATCCTGAATGCTCCATTACCATAGGCTTTGGTCACTAGGAAGGGCCATTCCCAATTGGCTGAGAATTTATCTACATGCTCATGGATGAATTTGAGGACTAGTTCACCTTCCTTGATTTTACACTTGGTCAAGTTATGGTGATGTTGTCATTTATACATCTATTTATAATGGTCAATATGAGTAAGTGCTTGCATATATTGCTTCTCCATTGAGTTTATGGCCACTATCTACAACTCCTTATTTTTCTCATCATTGATGAAGTCAGTCAAGGCTACTCAAAGTGATGGCACTTGTAATTCAAGAGGTAAAATAGCTTCAGAACCATAAACTAGCCTATAAGGGGTTTCTCCAATTGTCATTCGATAAGTTGTTCTATAGGCCCATAGTGCATGGACAAGCTGCTTATGTCGTTTACACTTGCTATTATTGAGCATCTTCTTTAGCAAGTTGATAATGGCCTTGTTGCTTCTACTTTTTCATTGGCATGAGGATAATAAGGTGATGAGAAAGAATGCTTCATGCCTAGGTTGTGGCAAAAATATTTCATTTCATGGATACTAAATTGTGGTTCATTATCCATAACTATGATCATGAGTATGCCAAAATAGGCTACAATTTTATCTAAGATAAATTTGCAAACTTGTTTGGATGTAGCCTTCCTTAAGGAATAGCCTCAACCTACTTCATAAAGTATTCGGTTGCAATGATGATGAAGATATGAGCTGTAGAAGACTTGGCTATTATAGGTCCAATGATATCTAGCCACCATCATTGAAATAGCTAGGTGATCTAAGTAGTATGTAACTCTATCAGTGATATGTGTATACGGTTACTATGTCATTGGAATGTGTCACAACACTTAACATTTTGCATTTAGGTTTTGAAAATTGATGAAAATATAAATACTCTTGTTTTTCTTAGGGACTATGAATATGATGAAAATCCATTCTGCATAGTCAATAGCCCTAATGAAACTAGCTTGGAGGAGCTTCAAGATCTCATCACAAACTTCCAAGGCCAAATAAGGTCTTATCTTACATACTTTTTGCTTATTTGGTCTAATGCTAGGATATAGTATTATGTTATGTTATACTAATAGTGGGTCTAGGCCTGACATATCTTTGTATGACCAAGCAAAGGTCTTAATGTTGCGTTACAGGATCTTGATGATGTCTTGAGCCTAGTGGGGTTCTAGTGAGGAAATTAGTTTAAGGACTTTCTCCTCACCACTATGTGTTGTGATAGGAACCTTAACTAAAGAGTCTTGAAACACAACCAATTTTGAGCTTCAGTACTTCAATGACAAACTTGTCTAAGTATCAAAACCTAGGGCAAATTTCTCTAGGTCTGGTGCTATGCTCTACAGCGTAGACAACAAAGCATAACTAAGTCCTATTTTTTTCAAAATTTTTCTAGGTGTCCTACTATGCTCCCAATCCAACTAGCATAGCACACACTTCCATGGCCAGTCTACATACGTGTCAAGACAAAAGTGGTCAAGGGTTTCTTGAAATGGACCAAATAGTTTGGCAAATTTTCTAGCTCTCAGGCTATCAAGCTTGCTATACTTCCCAACATACCCAACTTGACACATATCTCAGTTTCCGGTCCACCTAAGAACCAGGCTAGAGTCTATTAAAAGTGCTCAAGATGGATGAAATAATTTGGAAAGTTTTCTACCTTGTGGGCTGCTATGCTGCACAACATAGCAAGAATGACCTAGGTTTTAGTACCCAATNCAAGTTTTCTACCTTGTGGGCTGCTATGCTGCACAACATAGCAAGAATGACCTAGGTTTTAGTACCCAATTTTACCTAAGTATTGGATAAGGATCTATCAAGATAGTTTGACATGGAAGATGCATCTAGCACATTTTTTGACTCCCAAGGCTGCCTATCCTACTACACCTTAGAATGTCACCAGCGTGTACATTGTAGATTTTATCAAAATTTTTCAAAGTTTCCCTGCTACACTCTATTGCTCTATGAAGCATAGCCAGCGTGACAAGTATGGAAAATCAAAATTTGTAAAATTTTACTAAGTGTTCTTGCTACGCTCTACTACGTTGTGCAACATAGCCAGCTTGACACTAAGAAAATGCCTCTGATAGCCTTCAAAAGCCTCCAGAACTTAGCATCAACCTTCATCTTAGCTTTGACATCCCTATGGTGGCTAAGATTAGTAGTTTGCATTTCTTTTGCACCTCCCATTGATTTCCAAAATTATCCCTACACTTGACCCTACTCAGAAGAGGAGGAAGATGTAGTCCCGGAGTGTGGTCTCCAAGTTGCATTGTTTTCAACACTATTTGTAGGTACATTGTGGTCCGTCAAACTCTGGCACATGCAGTCTAGGTAGTGTGGTCATAGTTCAATAGTCTCTGGGCACCTATTATTGTCCTTTAGAGTGTAACACTTTGCTACAAAGAGCATAACACATCAGCGTAACCTTGTCTATGCTCATGCCACATGGCACTTGGTCTACGTTTCACGCTAAACCTAGCTATATAAATACCCCAACATTCAACACTTTAGGGGTTCACAAATTAGAATAATACTAAGCATTTGAGCATTCAAAGCATCCCTGTCACTTCCACATTCGAGCATCTGAGCTTTACACCTTACCAAGTACTGTAGTATAGTCTGCCATTGCACCAGCAGAATGTGGCAACAGTCAACCCAATAGGTTCAACCTACCTTGTAGCTGCTAGCACAATGTTGCAAATGTTTCATAGACTTTGATCACACTAGTATGCTACTACTATGCCTATCTAACACTGCATACCATCTTCACCTCCTGTTCAAGCAAAAGTTATGCTCCTTGGTTTTGGGGCAATGCATTTCCCTACTCTCAAGCTTTGTTCCATTTCCTTTCTAAGAATTTTTTTTAATATTAAGCATAACTCTTAGATTTCTCTGCTATCAATATACATTTGAACGTTCTATGCTCCTACTTGTTGTCCCAGTGCCCATGCATAACACTCCATAAACTCCTATTATAAATGGTTATTTTCACACCACTTAAGTCCCTATCTAATTGACTAAATCATTCAGGGCACCTCATTTCCATTTCCCTAGCATGACCGTCACATGGATTTGGGGTTAGGCTATATACCCATGAACCTCTTGGTGTTCAAGTCACCAACATTTTTGGACATCATAGTTTTTGGCACTAGAAGGAGGACCTTCCATTCCTTCTGTGTTGAAGGGTAGTCCCACGTGCTTTCTGCACCCTTGTCACTAGTAGCAAGCTAGCATGGATGTAACACCCTTGTGGACCTACCATAGCAATAGCTAGATCATAGGCTAGCATAGGAGCTATCTACGTTCTGGTTGGTGTAGATTGGTCCCAATTAATGGTTCCCCTGGAACCCCATAGGATAAAAAACCCAACTATGTCCATCACATCAAGCTTTGAGTGTTCTGTAGAGCATAACAGCCCTAAGAGCGTAACAATTCCTTAGAGCATAACAAGTGTAATGCCAGAGATAGCCATTTTTCAGAATTTTTAGACTTAGCCATTTTTCGCTTGTTTTTTATAATTTTCATACCTAGTTGTTTTCTTTTAATGTTTTCTGCACTTCAACATTTTTTTCCAGTATCTTCTTTTCTCACATTTTTTCTATGCAACAAAATGAACCTCATTAACACCTTAGTTGCTACCCTAATCATGGAGGTAGTTTGTCCCATTCAATAGGTGGGAGATGTTAAGCAGCCACTTAGCCCTGTGCGATCACAATGGTATTCTCTCAAACTATGTCACCAATCACCTAAACACACAACATTGGATGACAAACGGTACAACTTCCTATGTGAAAAGCTTCAAGTAGGCCTATCATTGGATCACTAAGAAATAGAAGTAAACCAAAATTTCAAAATCATTCATCAAAATGGGAGGGAGCTCTTACCCACCCTTGACATAGTCATACCACTCATCGATAACTTCAAGTGGATCTTGGACCAACTTATTTGGGTGAGTGGGCCAAGAGAATAGGATGCAGTATCAAACTATGATGAACCCCTGTAGGATGGATAAGAGGAGTTTGAGTCCCATTTTGATAGTGATGTCCCATTCTATGTCTTAGCCCAACAACCTACCTCCATCTTCATGCCACACTAGTCATAGTCCTTTGCCTTTTTTGAGGTAGCCGTTACACTTCCACAGCCCAAGTCTCTACCAGTGGCAGCTAGCCACTAAGTTCTACCTATGCAATACAGCATGGGACCTTCTAATTCCTTCCACTTTATCATTTTCTAGTAGTCTATCCAGCCTTCCTAGCTGACATCTGTGATGCCAACACTTCCATATGTACACACCGTGTCCATGTTGTAGCCACAGATGAGTCACATGTCCTTTATCCCAACCATCTCAATCCCACCACAAAAAATAGCCCCAAGCTCAACCATGTGGTGAGTTGTGACTTATGTACCCATGGTACAACTATCACACATGCCGTAGTACATGAAATAGAAAATCCACAGAGCATCACATGTGGTGGCATAGTTCACAATAGGGCTATGGGCTACTCTAATGGCACTGCTAATGACATAGCCAACACAACCCTTTGTGGCATCTTTGAGTTTGGACGAATCATTCCAACTCATTCAAACCCTCACTAAGGAGGTCAAGAAACTTAAAGCGGCCAACTCGGAATGGTCCATGTAATGGACTTCTACCAAGATGATCCCATCAGCCCTATGGTTCCTCCACTAACACTACTTCCTCAGGTCCAAGTCCCCTAATTCATAAAATACAATGGTAAAGGTCATCCCAACACCCATTTGGTCATGTTCCATTTTGAGCGCCTACACAAGTGTGGCCACATGCAATTATCTACATCTTTACCATGTCCCTCACTAGCAAAGCTCTCAATTGGTACCATGTGCTCCATAAAGCTTCCATCTCAACTTTAGAGGAGCTGCTAAGCCAATTCATAACCTTCTTCAAGTATAACATGAAGCCCAAGGCCACACTAGACCAACTGATGAATGTCAAACAAGGGGTGTTAGAGATGGTACAAAAGTTTATACAACATTGGACCACCTCCCTTAATGAAATTTGTGAGCCAATAGTAAAAACCCACCTACTGGGTATCTTCAAGGATGCAGTAAATAATTTCATCAAATCAAAGCTATACTATTTAGCCTCATGTTCTCTTAGCCAAGCTTTCACCTAACCTATGTGGCCTATAAGAATGTGCATGCAAAGAAAGATAAAGAAATGCGAAAAACCACAACAACTATTGTAGCGATGGCTAAAGCCAAATCCAACAACAAGCTAGTGGCCAAGGTGCCCAAAGCCCCAGCCAACAACAATAACAAGGCATCAGGATCTGGCACCATTGGAACCAATTAGCCTACATCATTGGTAGCCATGTGCCAAGCTACCCAAAAGCCAAACTTTGAGCACAAGGATTGCTTAAAGTACACCCCCTTACTTATCAAGCTATTAGAGCTCCTAGATCAACTGCTTAGTACTAGGTGCATTCAGCATAAACAAATGTTAGAGGATGTGCAAAAATGCCATAATAGGTACTATGAGGTCCTATAAAACCCTTCCATGGCTATGCTAAATGAGCTTCCAATACCTAAGAACTTTAGATTGGATCAGTTCTACAACTATCATCAATTGCATGGACACGACATGGATTACTACTTAGTATTGAAAGATGACATTCAATGCATGATTGATCAAAGCAAACTAGTCCTTGATGAGAGCAATCCTGTCTAGCTAGAGAACCAGACCATGAAGGTCTATAAGGACCCATTAAATGCTAACGGTGCAAGTTATATCATCAATTCTATTAGTGTTGATGATGAAGCAAAGCTAGCACATGAACCATTTATGGTTTATGTGGCCTCTGGTGACACTAGGGCCTCAATGTCAACTAGATCACAGGCCTCCTTTATCATCAAAGCACCACCTTAGGAACCTATAACACCCTTTGTGGTTAGGACCCTATAGCACATGGCAGTAATGACAACCTAGATACCTTCTGTCATAAGGGTGCCAAAATGTGCAGATCCCTCATTTGCCCATAGTTCGGTGGTGGGGAATGTGACATGACCTACCCATCCAAAGAGATGTGATGAATGTTTAGCTGACAAGATGACTAGGAAGTGCATGGAGCTAGGTCCTCCTAAGTCCATCCCCCTATTAGTTTTCCCCATGGCCTCATCATCTCATGCCACCAACACAAACAAGAATAGTCAACAAGCAAGCATTGAGGCTTAAAGGCCCTCTACACAACCAAAAAATAAATCTCCTACTTGGGAAATCCATCTCTTAGGATGTATGAAGGAACTAAAAACCACCAAAATAATAGATGGTGGAAAATATTTTCTAGATGCATTGCCACAAGTCAAACATGCTTTGAAATAGAAAAATACAACTTTGAGCCTATATGACTTGATCATGACCTCTCCTGCTCATCACAAGGCCTTGGTTTACATGCTATCATCCATTCCTATTAAGGAAGACATGCCAAGAGATGAAAAAGCCATCCATGCCATAATGCTTCCACCTATGACCAAAGAGTCCAGGTCAACACCTTTGACATTTCGTGATGAAGTAGTCAAAGTTGACCCTGAAAAGGGTCAAGTAACCACTACAACCATGTTCATAACGATTCATGTAGGGTAATACAAGATTCACAAGGTGCACGTGGATGATGAGGTAGCAACTAATGTTATCCCATTCTCCATCATTGACAAGCTTGGCCTGGTGGATCAAATCAGGCCAACAACAATGACATGTTTGAAGTTCTTCAATGGAGCACATGTGGTTGTCAAGGGGATTGTCATAATTGATTTCATGGTAGGGAAACAATTCTCCACTAATGATAAGTTCAACATGGTTAAACAAATATATGGATTCAACCTAATCCTAGGGAGGTCCTGGTTAGCCCAACTATGGATCATTTCTTCACCTATCCACCCAAAGATCCACTTACCTTATGAAGGTGGAAAGGTGGTGATCTTTGGTGATAATGTAGCCCCTCCAACCATCAACAACATGCATACTAAACAAGGGTCAGAGGTAGAGCTCTCTAAATATACACCACCCATTTGCGATGAAAGTCAATGTTGTTTGGCTGACATTAAACAACCAAGCAAGGAAAGTGACCTCCATGAGGGAGCTTTATGGGTAGAATTTCCCTTCTCCAAAGTAGATGAGGGCCTGGGGGAGTACCATCTAGTGCCTTCTAGGCCTTACAAACTTCTTAACCCACATTAGGTTAGTAAGCATCTACACAACTAGGGCATGTCCTTAGTTTGCTCACATGTCAAACTTGTCTTTTGTCTTTTCATCTATACAGTTATGATTTGCGTTATTGTTTACATCTTTCATTAGTTACGATTTTAGTTAGCTTTCTTTTCTCTAAAAATAATGAGGCCCAAAAAGGCCCTAAACTACCACGGGACCAAGAAAGGCCTTAAACTACCATGTTTCCCAAAAAGGCCTTACACTATTGTGTGGCCCAGCAAGGCCTAAAATTGGAAACCAACTTCCTTTCACATAATGGCTCGAAATGGCCTTAAACTAGTGAGTATCGTAAATGGGGCCCACAAGGGGCCTACTTGCATCAACCAAATTAAAATTAAAATTATCACAATATTAAATGAAAAGATAACAAGATGAGAAGAAAATAACTACCATATTTTCATTAAATCATAAACAAAATACATAGTTCAAAATTACATCCACAATGTGAAATATCCAAAAATACACAAAATTGCCTGATAGCAGGGCTACATCTTAAGAATTTCAATTTGCAATGTGCAATAGGGAGCTAAGGCTCTTCCCCTTCATCTTCATCCAGTACTCCACTGGATCCCACACCCTTACCTGGAACCTACGTCAAACAAAGATGAAATAATAAATTAGTTAATAAATAAGGTAACATGCAAAATTATAATTAAATAGACAGTAATAAAGCAAGCTAAACCAACCTGAGAAGGGCCCACATACATGTCTAGGAGAATCCTATCAAGGCTAGCCTCTAGGCACCAGAGGATTTCATCCTCCGACATACATGTCTAGTCCTCACCCAACTCGATGCCCGTAAGGGTTTTTCCTTTTTCCATGGTTGTCCATGTGGGTGACCCTAGTGAAAACATTGCAAAAT
Organism: Gnetum montanum; assembly: GCA_015680685.1. Classification (NCBI taxonomy): domain Eukaryota; kingdom Viridiplantae; phylum Streptophyta; class Gnetopsida; order Gnetales; family Gnetaceae; genus Gnetum; species Gnetum montanum. Next base: position 119,446 of record MNCI01007874.1, read on the forward strand.
TTACCTCTTCCGAAGGTATAGTGATCTATCTCTCCAAGGAATCACTAACCACTACATGGCTCATGAATAGTTTGTAAGCCTACTTTGTGCTAATTACGTCAAGGAATATCTCTTGACATCGGTGCTCTATCGACTCATCTCTATACTTTTTACGGTAGGCTTCACGCTCTAGCTTGTAGTGATGTTTGTGATTCTTTTCCATTTGTCCCCATTGATACACCTTTTCACTATAGTCCTTCCAATCTTGGTTTTTTCTAGCCAAGAGGTCCATCTACAGCCATTGTTTGATAACCTTGTGAGTGGCCTCATTTTTACCCTAACCAGCTAGCCAATACCTAGCATAATCAATTTCAGCCATGTGCCAAGTGTCATCTAGCTTGTTGCATGCCACCAAGAAGTCATAGTGCAATTGTAGGTCTTCCAGTCTTGTTGCCTTATTTGCCCCCTTTTCTCAAAGCTCTTGCACTTATCACCATAATTGCTTGTTTACACATCTGCACTCCCACAATGCTCATGTGGAGTACAATGTGCACTTTCTTATCTCATCGTATATGCAACGAGGCACTTGCTCCACCTTGGGAGGAACTTAGGTACGGCATCGACTTGGATAGCTCTGTTTGGGTCCCATTTGAGTTATGAGCCTATCATTCCACAATGGATGGCAAAACATTAGTCATAAGATAAAAAATAAAATAATTAAACAAAAAAAAGAAGGACAGATAATGATAATGAAATAAACATACCAATCTTAGGGTCTATTTGTTTAAGGTGGTCAATCATGTCATCCACCACGCCTTGCATAAAGGTGAACTTATTTGGAGTTTTTGCCCACAGTTGTATGTAGAAGGTGGATGTTGATGTCAGACATTTAGTGGAAGCATTGGCTGCTGCAACATAAAACACTTTATGATTATTATAAAAAACACAAAAACCAAAATAAAATAAAAATAAAAATAAGAGAAGAAAGAAAAAAGAACACAACGAAGATGGCAGTGTAAAGCTCCTACCAAACAAGCCCTTAGGGGTGAGAGTGGGGGGATCATCCATCTGCACATTGTCAAAGAAATGTTTAAACTTGCCATCTTCAAATTACAACCCTTCTTCCTCAAGTTGCCTTAATACTTTAGTGGCTTCTTCATCTGCCATTTGTCCCTTAGGTTGAGGAACATCATCCTCCAAGGGCTCCTCCACAGCTATAGGGGCCCTTTTGCCTGCATTGCACAAATTTAATTTAGAATGTCCAATAATGAATACAAAAATAGCATGATGTTAAATAATGCATACTTACCTACTATTTCTGAATGCACATCATGGAGCTTGAATCACAGCTTCTTGGCCCCTTCCTCCACTTCATGCATAGGCTCCTCTGTGGGACGAGGCTTCTTGATCTTTATTCTTGATGACCTCATCGTCTTAGTGATGAGGCATGCCTCTCTTGCTACATTACCAATGTTGGTTGGTGAAGCCTCTCTAGCACCATCACATGTGTAGTAGGATTACCCCATGTGGCCTTTAGTCATCACCAAGAATGACTCATCAATCATCTTCGAAGGGTCCTGCGAGTGCATTGTATGGAATAGGTGGTAGATCCATAGTTTAGAGATTTGGTTGCAATCTTGCACCATCCATTTCCCATTCTTGTGGAACACCAAAAGTTTTGTGAACCTTCGTAGGCACACTACAAAGAAGGCAAAATGCACGTGCGATTGTGCTTAGAGGTTGTTGCGTAGCTTAACAATTTTATTCTACTGTCCATTGATGAGGCAGTTTTCCCAGTTGTACCATGTTGCCTCCTCTATCACATCTCTCATGATCTAAGCTTGCTCAACCCCAAGGATCTTTCCTTGGGAAAGTAGCTTGGGGAACGCACGATCTCAAAAAATTGGATAGAGGTGGTGGACCATGGGTACATCCACCTTCTTCATCAGTATACCATTTCATCTCTTTTGAGTGCCTAACCACTCTTCAACATCCCCTCTATACTCTAGGTCCTTATCGTTATTTTTTGTTATTGATAGGCCATCAGAGGGGATGCCAAAGAGGTTTGAGAAGAGTTCATCCATGATCTCAAAGACTACCCACACATTATGGACCCATGTGTAGAAGTGCTTGACACTCTTAGTGAAGGAATCGATTAGCGTAATCATCTTTGCTACCAAGATGTTTGGGTTCATGGCCAAGAAGAAGTCCATGAGCCTATCCTACTATAGGTTCTTTGCTACCTCCACTAAGACCTCATAGCACAACTAGTGCTATGAGCTCTCAACTTCATAATATTTGAAGAGGAGAGTGGCCTCAGTGTGCCCTAAAGCAACCATCATGACCTCTCTTGACTTAGCTGCAATTGCAATGAGCAAAGGTAAAATCAGTAACATGATGACGAACAAAATCAAAAGTGCACAAAAATAAGTAATATGACTTACATGAAACAATGGCGATAGTGAAACTGAAACCTCCTCCACACTTGGTATCCAAGTTGCCCACTCAATTTCTAACCAACCAAGAGCCCAACACCTCTCATAAGATTTGGAATACCTATGAGGGTATTCCACCAAATCTACCTTGACTTGTCTAATCATTCTAGCACAAATATTCTTAGAAAATGAGAATTCCTATACGGTAATTTTGGTTAAGCTTAGTGCCCCCTCTTCATCATGGAGGCCATCTATGTCAATGGAAAACCTGGCAATAAGTAAAAGTAGTTAGCATCCTAAGTCATGAGATAATAGGCAATACAAGAAATCACAATAGGGCTCACCCTCTAGCACAATAGGCTATCCTAGGTGCATTCTAAAAAATAGTGTGCATGCGTCAAGTGAGAAACATAGTGTTATACTTGTTGTATCATTGGAACTCAAGCATTCCCCAGATCCTAGATAAGAGTCCAAGGCCTTTTTGGCACTAGATCGAGCTCTCTACCACTTCATCTTCAACAGGTTCATCAAACATGAACCTTAGAATGCCTCAGTTTACCCCAAGCAATAATTTCTCTGTTATGACATCTATTGCTTTGGCCAACAAGTGTGAACACATTATCACATTGAAGTGGTGGAGAAAGAATTCTGGGAATTCCTAAGTGCCTGACCTAAACCAAACCACCTAGTGTCCTACACGTGCATCTGGTGTAAGCACATTTGGTACAGGATTACTCATATAGCACAAATGCCCACCAGTTCAACTACGATAAGAACAAGCTTCAGCAACACCCTACAATGCCATAATAGAAATAAGAGAAAATTGTTAGTATTGAAAAAATAAAAATAAAATAAAATAAAATAAAAATTTATAAAAAATTACATTTAACATAATTAACCTTCCACTAGGCCTAATGGGAAAGGGACGTTGGCATACCCATCTAATATGCACAGTTCCCAACAGGGCATAGCACTAATGTTACATTTTTTTTACAAGCATCAAATAATTTTCTAACTATCAGTTACACTCCTTGCAAAGCATAACTTTCTCAACTTTAAAATTTTTTCAAGTGTTGGTTGCGCTCTCTACAAAGCGTAACAACTAGAAAAAAATTCTAAGTATTGGTTACACTCCCTACGGAGCATAACAACTGGCAAAAAATTCTAAGTGCTGGTTATGCTCATCGTGGGATGTAACATCTAGTCAAAATTTTCTATGTGTTGGTTACGCTTCCTATAGGGCATAACAATTTCACAAATTTTCTAACTATCCACTCCATTGTAAGCATAGCGCTAGGAAGGTAGACTTTTTTCTAACTTTTTGTCACACTCTCAGGGACACCCTGGTGTGATGGACATGATCCTCAGTCACCCTTCCATAGTCATTACACTCTAGCATTACCCTTGGGCTACCTTGGCTATGTCTTGTTCTGTACTATGGCGCAGGATGCGCAAAAACTCTTGTTCTATGCCATAGCATGGGATTCCCAAAAACCCTTCTTCTGCACTATGGCATGGGATGCCCAGAAACCCTTATCCTACACCATGGCATAGGACACCAAACCCTCTATCCAAGCATGAAAATGACTAGAACAAAAAAAGTAAAATAGAAAAAATGCATCACGTGCACTCTCATCCTTGGCCATGTCTCAAAGCAGCCACAATAGCGGCAACAGTCCCTACCCATAGTAGGTTACCCTCAAAGCCCAAAAATCTAAAACACGCAAGAAAGTAGGGAAAGAAAAATCACAAGAGTAGAGTATAGCATCTTACTTGGCCAACGGTGTCTCTCAACAATCCTCAATGCATGTCCTAAGAAGGAATCTCAAGGTATACTCTCCTTCATCAACATTTGTGAGGCTAGGGTTTTTGCATTCACTTTAGTGTGTCATGTTTGGCTGCTACACTCTAGCTTCCTCTTTGTCACACTCTAGCTTTCCTCTATTGCTGCTATGCTATGCCTTGACGGTGCTATGCGTGGATGACTACTGGTTCTAATGTTGAAAATGATAGGTTTACCATGGTAAAACCCCTATTTATACCCTTCAGGATTAAAGGACATGTCACCCTCCCAGGATGTTTTGTGTCCCACATGTAACGCGAGATGTTCCATGTCCCATGCATAACACTGGACAAGCTTAGCACCTAAAGTTAGAAAAATTTTGCAACTTTTCTAGCTTCTTATACTTAGAAACTTTTTTACATTTTTTCTGATTACCCAATAAATATCTATCTTGGTCCCACCTTTCCAACCTCTCAAGCCTTGCTTAAACCTATGTCTCATGCATAAACTATGATCCACTATGACCTTAAACTGACAAATTTATGGTGAATCGAGGCCATAAAAATCACTTTACATACTACAAAATTAGTTAAATTTTTATGATGTTGTCTTCCTTATGTTATGCATTTTTCTTTATTAAGATAGGTGCTACTTAACATTCTTCTAGTTGTTTTGCAAGATCTCTTAAACAGAATTGCAAAAATGAATGCATACGAGAGACTTCATTCTCCCTTAGTTTTGACTGGACCTTACAATAATTCCATGAGATTCATAAACACTGAACTCCTAGACTTTGAGCCATTCACTTATAACACAAGTGTAGCATCCCTAGAGACATCTCTAGACTTGCCAAACCATCTAGTTAGAGCTCTACACTTAGAAGCAAGTGACGTAATCAAGGATTCCCTTATAGAAGTCCCTATAATAACATGTAAAGGTGAGGCAAAAACATTGAAACTTAGTTTCTTGTTAGAGCCTCAAATTCAAACAAAGCATCTCTAAATTCCTTACTGATAACGTCAACGTGTTCACATAGTCCTACAAGGACATGCTAGGCTTAAACCCTCACATAATACAACATAACATTATTCTTGATCCTTGTGTAAAACCAATTAAAAAAAAGCTCATAAAGTCAAGCCTGAGGTGACATTGGTTGTTCGCAATGAGATCACTAAGCTTTACAAAGATAGTTTCCTCTGGGTAGTTGACTATGCTGACTGGGTCTCAAAAATTATAGTTTTCCCTAAGAAAAATGGAAGTATATGCATTTGCATAGACTTCTGGGACCTAAACAAGGAAACCATTAAAGATGATTTCCCATTGCCTAGTATTGACCAACTTATCAATACCATGGCTAGTCATGCCTTATTGTCCTTTATGGACAAGTTCTTAGGGTACAACCAAATTCGAATCAACCCAGAGCACCAACTTAGCACTACTTTCATGATCGCTTGGGGTACATTTTGCTATACAATGATGCTCTTTGGACTAAAGAATGCAAGAGCAACATATCAATGCATAATGATGTATATCTTTAGTGACTATCTATTAGACTTGCTTAATGACTACATTGATGACATAGCAATTAAGTCCAAATTGGCTTGTGACCAATGTAGGTGACTTAGAACACGTCCTCAAATGTTGCGTTAGACATGACCTTAGGCTAAATCCAAAAAGTGTGCCTTTGGCATCAAAACTAGTTGCATGCTAGGCTTTGTAGTATCAAAAGTAGGCATATGCATAGACCCTGACAAGGTTAAGGCTATCACCAAACTAGTGCCACCAAAAAACTTTAAGGAGTTACGCAAATTACAAGGCAGATTATAGTTCATACATAGGTTTATCACAAGGTTGATAGACAAGTTGTAGCCAATGCAACATCTGCTCAAATAGGGGGTCCACTTTGAGTGGATACCTCAATGCCAAGAGGCATTTGACAACCTAAAAAAGGAGTTGCCTCAACTCCTAACAATCTACCCTTTGTAAGAAGATAAACCATTCTATATTTACCTTGCAACCTCAGACATGTCCATTGCTTCTTTACTTTGCCAAAAGCAAGATGATGGCTTAGAGGTCTTTGTTTACCACTTAAGGCATGCGCTAGTAATCCATGAGGCGAAATATAATGATGTGGAGAAGAACTGTCTTGCCTTAGTCTTTGCACTCAAAAAGTGGAGACACTACCTTTTTTTTAGTCAAGTTAATGTCATTTGCAAAAGCAATGTACTTCAGGCAATTACAATGAATATGTATGAAAGTAGTCAAATAGCATGATGGAAGGTAATAACCGTAGAGTTTGACCTACACTATATAGCACAAGCATCCACAAAAGTTCAAGCAATAACTTCATAAATCACAGCTTCACCTATAGATCAAGCAACACTTGATCCAGAATTTCCAGATGAGCATGTCAGTAGCATAAGTCAAGTACCTGCAAACTTCGAGGTAGTTTTGCACTTTGATGGTGCTTCAACCACACAAGGTGATAGTGTTGCTGCTATTATCACATTCCCCTATGGGGAGATCTAACCCTTTGCATATCACTTCACATTTCCTTCTATGAATAATGTGGTAGAGTATGAAGGTCTCCTTAGAGGTGTCTTAGTAGCTCAAGAGTTAAGAATCCAAAACATAGCAGTCTGAGGCAATTCACAACTGGTCATCAATCAAGTCATAGAGGTTTATGCTTGTAAGGCACAACATTGACAATCTTAATGTGATTTGGCGTAGTGCTTACTCAAACAATTTGCAACTATAGATGTCCAACATATTCCCCAAAACGAAAATGCCATAGCTAACACATTAGCTACTTTAGCCTTAAGCATAGTGCCAAAAATGTTTTCTACTTTGCTGACTTCAATAGTGGATTGCATTGTACCTATAACTCAAATAACAAGCATCACCTCCATAAGCGCAACTCACACCCAACAGTGGTATAACGATAGTAAGACATACCTCCAACAAGGAGAGCCCCACAAAATCTAATGTATACCCAAAAAGATGCAGTACAAAAGCAATCATGGTAGTATGTCCTTGTAGGTGACAACACCTTGTGTCACAAATCCTATGATGGAATACTATTAACTTGCCTTAGCAGTAGTGAAATGCAAAATATTGTTGACCAAGTCCATGAGGGACTATGTGGAGGCCATATAGCCCCTAGGGCAATGACAACAAAAATTAGATGTCTAGGCTATTACTAGCCTTACATGGAGTGTGATTGCATCTCCAAGGTCAGGACATGTGATGTGTGTCAGCAACATGGTAACCTAATGCACGTGCCACCCATTGAACTACATACTACATAAACCACATGGTCATTCCAATGTTAAGTATTGGATATCATAGGCCCTATAATGCCTATGTCTTTCCTAAGACATAGCTTCATCATTACTGCAATTGAATATTTTACAAAGTGGTTGAAGCTATTTCCCTTAGGAAGACAACATCATAACAGGTTTTCAAATTCATCCTAGATAACATAGTGACCCAATTTGGTCTTTCCATGACTATAGTCATAGACAATGGGCCATAATTTAGCAATACAGAAACCAAAGCCTTTTGTGAAAACCTTGGCATTAAACATTCCTTCTCATCATCATACTACCACAGGCGAATGGTCAAGCGGAGGCTACAAACAAAGTCATCATCAACCCTCTAAAGAGGATGCTTAACAATAGCAAGTGATGATTGCACAAACAGCTAGTCTATGCACTATGGTCCTACTATATGATAGGTAGAATAGCGATAGGTAAGATGCCATATAGTCTTGTGTATGGATCTGAAACAATGTTGCCTCTTGAATTGTAGGTCCCATTGCTTTGAATGATCCTCTCAAGCTTCATTAATGAGGTTTAAAATAATAAGTTGAGAACCATCAACCTAGTCTCAATAGAGGAGGATCACATGCAAACACTTGATTGCATCGAGTGGTACCAAGAAAACTAATATAAAAAGCACCATCACCATTAGTATCAACACTTGATCAAGAAGGGGGACCTAGTCCTCAAGGTTGTTCACGAGCCTGCAGACATGTTCTCAGCCAACTGAGAAGCACCTTTCTTGGTCGTCAAGGCATATGAAAATGGAGGCTTCAAGCTTGCTGATCTAGACAACAATGAGTTTGCCAATCCTATTAACCACTCATACCTAAATCCGTACTACACCTAGTACATAGTATCGTACCAATGACAAAAAGCAAGGTAAGTAGACATCTGCTATGACATTAAACTAGCATAAACATCTACTATGATTTTAAATTGGCATAAATATCTACCATGATGTTAAACTAGCATAGAATGTTCTTAGGATATGACATTAAACTAGCACCCATAGCATGGTTCGCTATGACCCTAAACTAGCCATCCACTATTTGCTATGATGTTAAACTAGCATAGTGATCTGCTAGGACCTTAAATTAGCACAACATGGTCTACCCAGACCTTAAACTAGGATCATGGTCTAATAGGACTTTAAACTAGCACAACATGTGACCTACCAAGACCTAAAACTGGGTTTGCAGTTCAGCATCCACAATTCCTCACACATAGTTCTACAGACAAGCGAGTGAGAATACTTCCAATCCTCTATGGCCTACCCACATCTCTCAGGTAGGATGGGGTGGGATGTTGCACTTCCAAAATGAAGTTCATGTTGTCAAGGAAAAATCATCTGGAGCATTTGTAGCATCATTATCCTCAGCATTTTGCCAATCTTCCAAATATTCCTTATGACATCTTGTTGACCTTCTGTAGCTACCACCACCATCACCAATCATCCTAGTTAGAGCTCTCACTATTAGCATCACTCGCTGGAGTACTAGTGATACTATGGCCCACTCATAGCACTACAATCCTATGAACCTCACCATTGTCTGATCCTGAAAGAGTGTCCAATAGCATGGTTCTCCACCATGTGGCTGGATTTCTTGGCTCCTTCCTTTGGTGGGAACTCCCAAACACCTGCATCACCATCGCCTCTAGCCACTTGGATGCTCACTTCTAGGGTAGCTACCATATTTTTTAGAGCTAATTTCCATCATTCTTGCACTGGTCTTCTTACTTTGGACATTACACATACTTGTAGCTAACATATCATTCACATCCCTTGCAATGTCCTTGCAAATAGGACTTCACCTTCATCTCACATGGTGGTTGTTTTTCCTATTTTCTCTGTGTTGTGTTTGCAAGATGAAGCCTTAGTGGCATCATTCAGGGGTTTGTTTCATTATGATAGCAAGGTACCACACTGCTTTGATGTATCTACTTTGGCTAGCTAAGCTACTTAAGAGTGCACATCCCTATTGTTTCCCTAGCCAACTAACCTCTACCTCTTGATCTTGCAATCTCCCACACTTCCCGCAAGCTTCTCTACTGCATGTGGAACCTTTGTTGCAGTCAACTACTAAACCCATGATAGATGTAATGCAACTTGTCCCATGGGAAGCCTTTGTGGACTAGTCAAAGTTCCAAACAAATGTAACACAACTCATTCTAGGGAGGAAACACCTATCCTACAAATGCAATGTGGTTACCTCTAATAAAATGTTAATTGGCATGTAGTTCGCATAGCAACACAAAAGAAAGCAAATGTGAAATAGAAAATAGAGAGCATATAAAAAAGAAAGAAAGAAAAAAAGAAAAATAAAGAATAAGAAAAAAAAATAAAATGGGACAATCTAAGTGCCCAAATAAAATGACATAGTTGCCATTTTGCAACGGGTTCGGCCCTGGATTGACCATTTCACAAGCACTCCAACGAGAGGACAAAATCTTAAGAGTGGGCCACCCCTGCATGCTGACTCCCTCATAAGCACTCTAAAAAGGGATCATGCTTGGCTGACAAGCCATCATAATGTTGCATCCTACCAATGAACACGCTCTCCATCCATCATCCCTTAATCCATCTCCCTAACCTATTCTCCATCATACTTCATTCCCCTGGCACTCTCAAGCATAGTTAAGTGTTGTCTAATCGAGCACAGTCAAGTGGTGTTGGTGTTGTGTACATCATGGTGTTTCGTATTCTTTGTCAATGTCTCTCGGGTTAATCCTCTAAATGTCAATAAAGAGGGGCCAATGAAACACCACCAATTTTAGGCTTCTACAGTTCAATGAAAAATTTGTCTAAGTATCCAAAACTTGGGAAAATTTTTCTAAGTCTAGTGCTATGCTCTGTAGCATAGACAGTGTAGCACAACTGAGTCCTATTTTTTGTAAAAATTTTCTAAGTTTCCTACTACAGTTCCAATCCAACTAGCGTAGCACACACTCCCATGGCTAGTCTACACAAGTGTCAAGTCAAAAGTGATCAAGGGATGCTTGGGATGGACCAAAAAATTTGACAAATTTTCTATCTCTTAGGCTATCAAGCTTGCTACGCTCCTTAGCGTACCCAACTTGATACATGTCTGGATTGCCAGTCCACACAAGAACTAGGCTAGATTCTATCAAAAGTGCTCAGGATGGATGAAATAGTTTGGCTAGTTTTCTACCTTTTAGGCTACTATGCTGCATAGCGTAGTGAGCGTGACCTAGGTTTTAGTGTCAAATTTTCCCTAAGTGTTGGACAAGGATCTCTCAAGCTTGTTCAACATGGAAGATGCATCTGGCACATTTTCTGACTCCCAAGACTTCATAGTGTCATCATCGTGCCATGGAAGAAACATTTCAGATTTTATCAACATTTGTTAGAGTGTCCCTACTACACTTTGCTATTCTATGCAATGTAGCCAATGTGAAAAGTATGGAAAATCAAAATTTACAAAATTTTACTAAGTGTTCCTGCGACATTTTGCTACGCTATGTAGTGTAGCCATCTTGACACCAAGAAAATGCCTCTGATAGCCTCCAAAAGCCTCTAGAACATGGCATCGACCTTCATCTTAGCTCTAACATCCCTCTAGAAGCCAAGACCATCAATTTACATTTCTTTTGCTCCTACCATTGATTCCTAAAATTATCCCTATGCTTGACCCTACTTGAAAGAGGGGGAAGACATAGTCCTAGAGCGTAGTCTCCAAGTTGCATTATTTTTTACACTATTTGTAGGTACATTGTAGTCTCTCAAACTCTAGCCCATGTAGTCCACGTAGTGTGGTCACAGTTCAATAGTCTCTAGGTACCTGTTGTTGTCCTTCAAAGCATAGCACTTTGCTACAAAGAGCATAACATGTTAGCGTAACCCTATCTACTCTCATGCCACATGGCACCCATGCCACGTGGCACCGATCTACATTTCACACTAAACCTAGCTCTATAAATACCTTGATGTTTAGCACTTGAGGGATTATCAAATTAGAAGAGCATTGAGCATTGAGCATTCTGAGCATCCCCATCACTCCTACATCTAAGCATATGAGCTTCACACTTGGCGAGTATTGCAAGGTAGTCTACCATTGCACCAGCAGAACATGGTGACAACCAACCTAGCAGGTTCAACCTCCCTTGCAACTACTAGCACCATGTCCCGAGCATCCCAGAGACTGTGATAACACTACTACACTGCTACTATGCCTGTCTGATGCCACATACCATCTTCACCTCCTATTCAAGCAAAAGTTATGCTCAATTTTTGGGAGGTGCATTTCTCTACTCTCAAGCTTTGTTCCATTTCCTTTATAAGCATTTGTTTTCTAATATTAAGCATAACTCTTGCATTTATTTGCTATCAATATACATTTTCATGTTCTACACTCCTGCTTGTTGTCCTAGCACCCATGTGTAATGCTCCATAAACTCCTATTACAAATGGTTATTTTGACACCACTTAAGTCTCTATCTAATCGACCAGACCATTTAGGGTACCTCATTTCTATTTCCCCAGCATGACCCTTGCACATATTCGGAGTTAGGTTACACACCTGTAGACCTCTCGGTGTTTTAGCTACTAATGTTTTTAGATGTCACAAGTCTTTGGTTATGTCACCTACCTCTAAGTTAAGGGTTTTGACTAGGTATTCAGGCCACTCTAGAGGTTTCTCTATTGAGGCTATGTGGTCGACAAGACTCTCATGCTTACGATCTAGGCAATCAGGGTTAATATACTATTTTACATAATTGTGAGGCCCACCTAGGCTTAAAGGTTGACTAATCAACTCCTAGGTAATCATACTTTGATTCTACATGTCAACCAAAGGCATATTAAGTGGCACTTGGGTAAAGAAAAATTAATAAATCATGCTTAAAATATTATAAAATCATGCAAATATGTTCTATTCTACTGCAAAGGACGTCATCCGAGGCTATAAATAAGGTAAAAGAAAACAAACAAAGTGCAATAGTGGCCAAGTAAAGGTCAAAAGAAGGAATAAGGCTACAATTGATCAACAAGGGTCATGGTTTTGCCAGTTTTAGGCATTGGTAGGCCATAATGCCATGGTGCCAAACAACGATTAGGGAAGGTCAAACCCCACTATTTGACATTAATCAAAGGCTAAATAAAGAAAAATAAAATAGATAAAGGAAGTATAAGGCTACGTAAAAGGATATAAGAAGGTTATAAGGTTGGACAATGCGACATTAGGCCAAAAACAAGTTGAAACATCAAGCAAAGCCTACTAGATATGGTCAAACTTGGCTAATATAGGTCAAAAGAAAGTTGAGTGTTGCTAGTTTTAGGCCTTGGTGGGTCATGGTTTATGGTTGCAGGGCTCTTGGATGGGTTTGGACATTAGTCAATGTTGTTTTTGTGCTACTTGAGCTTACAAAGCAAGAGTTTTGTGGCTTCTACACTAAGATCCCCTTGTTTCCATGCTCAGCACCACCCCCCTCCCCCCCTCTAGGGGGGTAAGCCAGCATGGAAGCTTTAAAGGAGCTAATGTTTTATGGATTTTGTTTAATTTTGGGCAAGCCTATGCATTCCTAATGTTCCTGGTGCTACTGGACATTGTCCAAGGTCAAAATCTATTAATTTTAGGATTTTTAAATTAGTTTTTAAAGTTACCCCCTTGTTTATAAGCTAAGCCTCCCCTCCATGGGGTAAGCTAGCATGGAAGATCCTAAGGGGTTGGAAATTGACAAATTTTGATCATTTTTGGACATGCATATGCATTCTCAAGGTTGTCAGTGCTGCTGGACATTGCTCAAAGTTAAAAGTTATCAATTTTAAGGTTTTTAAATTAGTCTTTAAATTTTCCCCCTTGTTTCCATGATGAGCCGTCCTCTAGGAGGGTAAGCTAGTGTGGAAGATTCCAAGGGGTTAGAAATTAATAAATTTTAATTATTTTTTTGCATGCATGTGCATTCCTCAGGTTTTCAGTGTTGTTGAGCATCACCTAAGATCAAAAGTTGTTAATTTTAAGGTTTTTTAATTAGTTTTTGAAGTTAGTTTTTTAAGGTTTTAGTTTTTTAAGGTTTTTAAGGTTGTCAATTTGTTAATTTTTAAGTTTTTTAAGGTTTTAGTTGATTTTTGACAAATTTTGATTAGTTTTGGCCATGAATGTGCATTCCTAGGGTTGCCGGTGCTATTGAGCATCACCCAAGATTAAAAGTTGTCAATTTTAAGGTTTTTAAATTAGTTTTTTAGGTTACTTTCTTGTTTCCAGGTTGAGCCCTCCCTCCAAGGGGGTAAGCGAGTGTGGAAGATTCCAAGGGGTTGAAGAATAATAAATTTTGATTAGTTTTGGGCATGCATATGCATTCCTGGGGTTACTAGTGCTACTGAGCATCACCCAAGATCAAATTTTATGATTTTCAAGGTTTTTTAATAGGTTTTTATGGTTACACCCTTGTTTCTATGCTGAGCCCCCCTCCAGGGGGGTAAGCCATCATGGAAGATTTCAAGGGGATGATGTTTGAAAAATTTTGATTAGTTTTGGGCATGCATGTGAATTCTCCAAGTTGCCCATGCTACTGGGCATTACCCAAGATTAAAATTTGTCCATTTTAAGGATTTTTAATTGGGTTTTGAAGTTACCCACTTGTTTCCATGCTAAGCCCCCTCTCTAGGGGGTAAGCTAGTGTGGAAGATTCCAAGGGGTTGAAAATTGACAAATTTTGATTAGTTTTCGGCATGCATGTATATTCTCAAGGTTTTCAATGCTACTAGGCATCATCCAAGATTTAAAGCTATTAATTTTAATTCTTTTTAATTAGTTTTTGAAGTTACCTACTTGTTTTCATGTTGAGCCCTCCCTCCAGGAAGGTAAGCCAACTTGGAAGATTTTAAGGGGTTCAAAATTAACAAGTTTTGATTATTTTTGGGCATGATTGTGCATTCCTAGGGTTGTTGGTGTGACTATAAATCACCCAAGATCAAAATTTATCAATTTTAATGTATTTTAATTAGGTTTTGAAGTTACCCCCTTATTTCCATGCTAAGCCCCCTCTCTAGGGGGTAAGTCAGCATGGAAGATTCAAAGGGACTAATTTTTGATAAATTTTGATTATTTTTTGGCATGCATGTGCATTCTTGGGTTTGTCAGTGTTATTGGACACTATCCACGATCAAAAGTTATCAATTTTAATGTTTCTAAATTAGTTTTTTAGGTTATCCCCTTGTTTCCACACTAAGCCCTCATTCCAAGTGATAAGCCAATGTGGAAGATTCCATGGGGCTGATTTTTGACAAAATTTAATCAATTTTTGGCATGCATGTGCATTCCTGGAGTTGTCGATGCTATTGGATACTACCCAATATTAACAGTTGTCGATTTTAAGGATTTTTGATGAACTCTTAAGGTTACCACCTTATTTCCATGCTGAGGCCCCCTCTAGGGAGGTAAGTTAGTGTAGAAGATTTCAAGGGGTTAAAAATTAATAAATTTTGATTAGTTTTGGGCATGCATATGCACTATTAGGGTTTCTAGTGCTACTGATCATTGCCCAAGATGAAAAGTTGTTACTTTTAAGGCCATTTTATTCATTTTTATGGTTTCCCCATTATTTCCATGCTAAGCCCCCTGCCCCCGCCCCCCCCCCCCCCCCCCCCCCCCCCCCCC
>MNCI01007874.1:134759-166284 GCA_015680685.1 Gnetum montanum
AAATCAAAATGTTTTGATCACTTTTGACTAGGTTTTCCAAGGTTTAGGTGTTGTCAAGAGTGATTGAATAGATTCTTGGTTATGTGGATCCATTCTAGGGATCAGATCTAGGTGTGATGGGTAGTGGGGGATATGAATGAGGGTTACCCCACTTTGTTCCATGTTGAGCCCTCCCTACAGGGGGTAAGCTAGTGTGGACACCTAGGATGACTATTTTAGAAATGTTTAATCCTCTTTTAGAGCTTGGGGTTGAATGATGCAAGTTGTAATTGATAACAGTGGCAATGAAGTTAGTTTTTCATGGTTTTGAGAGGTGGAAGGTATGCATCCACATTGAGTATAGTATCCCCTGTGTGGATGCATGGGGGGTTAAGTCTTGGATATGGTTTTATGTGTTAAAGGGGTCAAAACTTTAGCATTAAGGTAGTTTGTAATCAAAAAATCCCATGTGTGAGGGTGTAAGATGGGACCCATGGTTTAATAATTTAAAATTTAAAAAATTAAGAAAAAACAAAGGTAATTGCTATTTCCCCCTCCTTCCATTGTGGACAATACTTTTCTCCCCTTATACGTTAGTGTATGTGCAGTTGCCATACAAAAAATTAGCAAGTAAGGGTTTGGAGTGGAAATGTTAGGTTTAATGGACTTTTAATACCAAAACTTGTACAAACTCATCACAAACCACCATTATATCAACCAACGCAGTGGAGAAGAGCCTTTCCATCCATTGTTGTAGTTGATCTTGTGAAAACTCTGCGTTGAAGCTCTTCATCACTTCTCTTGGCTAGCATTGAAACTTTACCTCTTTTAGACCTCAAGCCTTCCTTTAATGATGATAATCATGATGAAAAAGGTAGTAAAAATCCACACATCCAAGCATCATATGAGGTTGCCAAAAGGATCTCCACCTTTCCCAATGTCATTTCCACCCAAGGGACTTCTTCATCAGTTCCAAAGTAGGTCATTTTGTGCCTTTTTTCATAATGTTATAGCAATTTATGGTGTTTTTCTATGTAGTATTAGGCTATTTTTTCAGATATAGTCAAAAGGAGTCAATAAAATTAAATTTTAGTGAAATCCCATGTTATGTTTTGGGTATTTTCATGTAGATCTAGGGTTATTTTATTGTTTTCACCATGGTAAATAAGATTTTTGAAATTAGGCTTCCTTTTTCAAATGCTTTTTCTAGAAATCTCATGTTGAGGCCATTTTTCTTAGATCTATGGCCAAGGACTCATTAAAATAAAATTCTAATGGCATCCTACCCCCTTATTTTGGGGCATTTTATGATGGGCTATTGTTGGTTTGGCTATTTTGATCCTAATCTATGGTTACATTTGTGTTTTTTTATGTGTTGCTTGGTATAAAAAGCAAGTTATGTTGTGTGTTTTTTATCAGAAAAATGGCTTAAGTTTTGCAAAATTTAATTTTTTCGATTTTTATTTTTGTATTTAAGATTTGTAATGGCTGTGGTCTTACTTGAGTTGGAGTTATATTGATCAAGTTAGGGCTATTTCAATTTGCTTGTGCAATTAGGGTTTATGCTATTTTTCATATTTTCATCAATATTAATGAATTTTTTTGAAACAATGGCTAAATGTCTAAATTTATATTAAGTAGAGATGCATAGAACTTGATTCAAGCTTTCAAATAGTGGTGGAATCACTTTGTTTGGAGCTGAAATGAATTTTTGGTGAATTTTGTTCTAAGCTTGCATAAATAGGGCTTGATGGTGATGGCTATGGTTTTTCTATTTTTAGCTATGTTTTGTGGAAGCATGGTTACATGTTTTTTATTGCAATGGTCATGAATTGAAAGCTCATGATTTCAAGATTCCTTTCAAGGTAGAATCACTAAAATTGAAGCTAAGATGAATTTTTTATGAATTTTATAGCAAGGTTGTGTTAATTGGTCTACATTTGGTTGTAGCACTTTACCCCTTTGAGGATGGATGTGGTTGTCATAGTTGGAATTATCAACCTTCATGATCCCAGCGATTTTCTTTTATAAATTATGTTATAATTTTTTTAAAAAAAATTTAAAGAAAATAGCCTTTTAATATTTTTAGTACATTTTCTATTTATTTCTATTATGGCCACTTTTCTATGTTTTGATGCTAAATGAATGCATGTTTTGAGCTAAGGCATAATTTTGGTGTTGATGTTTTAGTTATACTAATTTTTCTATGATATCAAATCTAGGAAAGGTTGTAATAATATATTTATTTTTTGTGAATTTTCTTAAACGAATTTGAACCAACACCTTAGAGCTTTTTATGAAGGCTAATTTCACCCCTGACTAGGATGTGTAAAATTTGTTTCTTTATAATTTCCCCCTATAGGATCTTGCTCAAGCTCATACTCATTGTGGTTACGCTAGTTGGCATTCTCTACTACCTTGATTAACCTATAGATCATACCCCTCCTCCTGACATGGCATTGCAGAAGATATCAGCATGGTTCTACCTAGGGGTGATGGATTTCCTTCCTATCTTTTTCAATGCTTTAGTGTGATGATGTGGTCACACTTGTCTAAGGAGGTGGCCATAGTCATCGTGGAGACTTTGCTACATGGATATGCATGCCTAATTTCCCAATTTATAACCAATGGGCCAAAGACATGAGTAGTAGGAGAATTGGTGGATTTCATCAATCCATAGTACCTTTCAAATATTTGGACCATGTTAGAGTATTTATGATACAACATGAATAATACTTTGATGGTGGCACAAATAATTCACCTTTTATTCTAGAATCCTCTAGGAATTGTGTACTAATTATAAGGGTAAGCATGACTATTATAGGTTTTAACATTTTGGTTTTATCTAGTTTAGTCTCTCTTTTCTAACTTCTTGGTTTCACATGTATCTTGTAGCTATAGGGTCAATGATCAAGCTTTGATCAAGAATGTTCAAACCTTAGTGGTAGCCCATATTATGTTAAATGAATTCACCAAGGACCCCAAGATTAGATATGTTATTTTCAAACAGCTAAGAGGGGAGTTTGATGAATATCCTACTAAATTTAACCATATTTACAAGAGGTGTGTGGCTACCAAAATAGCACCCAGCTAGTGGATAGCCCTTAAGGATATCAAGGATATGGGTATTGCTACTAGAAGCCCCACACAAGCTTCTCCAAGTAAGAAGAAGAAGAGTAAGAAATCAAGTTAAAGATTTTATGGTTATTTAGGCTTTAAGTTTCTTATGGACAAAACATACTTGTATTGATGCCAAACACTTTTCTTTTGCTTATAGGGCCTTCCACTCCTATAGAAGTTATTATGCCCCTTACTGGATGTTCTGTAGAGAAAATCTCATCCAAAATTTTAGTGAGGTGGAACCAACACATGAGTGGTTAAGGGAGAATGCATTTGAAAAAAATTCAAGCAAACATTACTCATACCTGTTTGCTTAAGATCTTTATGGCACCAAATCCTATCATCCCTTCTGTAGAGATGTTGAACATCATTGACTCTTTTGATGAAAGGGCTAATGTGTTATGCACCACTATATGAGGCCAATCTATTGCTATTTCCATTAGTGTGACCACCTTCCATAACTTATTTGGTGTTTCCTCTAATGAGATAACAGTTTCCACCAAGCCAACGAAAGAGGTTAGCCACCATGTAGAAGTTGAAGAATGGCTTGGTGCAACCAAGGGCCATTCCAATCTTTCCTGCAGTAGTGTTACAAACCCAAATGTAAAGGGATATTATCCCTTGTTTAGATCTCTAGTGTTTCCTAAATTATTATCACAAAAGAAGGTGATTGGTGGTCCACAGGGATGAACCTTCAAGAAAGTTCTTACAAAGGGAACTCATTTTAACTGGGTTGTTTCCTTAGCTGTGAACCTCAAAGAGGAAATCCTAAAAATTCACATAGACTCTTCCATGATAGTCCACATGCACCATACATTTTTTGTAGGGTATTTGAAGAGGCTTGTAGAATTTTTTTCTAGTGAAGTGAGGTGGATCATGGGTGCACCAAGATCCACAACAATCCTCCAATCCTTGGGTAAAGCATCTTTACCCAACCATAAGGGCTCAAAACCCACTGGAGGTTATGGGAAACTTACTATCCATGACCACCAAGAAGTTCATGTTATTTGATGCAAATTTCTTAATAGCATGAGGGAGGCACCTCTTACATTTCCAACAAACATCAAGAAGACCCAATGGTTACATGCTGAAGCCACCGGAGTAGCTAGGGCTAACTTGAAAAGGCTTGCAGATGAAGCACCACCAATAGTAGAGCCACCCTCCAAGTAAAAGATTATCTTCAAGATCCCATGCTTCGACCAAGAAATCATAGACAGTCTTCAACTATGTTTTCTTTCCCCTTTTTAGCTATGTTTTTGGCTATGTTTTGTTCTATTTTATTCATGCTAACTTTGCATACAAACATCCCATGGCAAAATTTGTTCCTATAGACATTTACTATGAACTGAATATAAAGCATGCAAACTATTTGAGACACTGTAATCAATACAATCTTATCAAGAATGTCAATTTCAAAATGAGATGCCTAAATACTTATATGAGGAGATAATTTCAAATTTTTCTAATAGAAGATAAAAATCATCTACAAAAGATCTTATACCATACACTATGATTTTTCTTTTGTTAATATTGACTTTCATCCTTGAGACAATACAAAAATCATCTAAAAATTAAAGCATATACTTCATTTAAACTTTAATTTTTTTTATAAGGACTACATCATCAATAAACATTAAAATATTCATAGAAAAATTCCTAAATTTAATATAATCCAATGTAACAAAGGACATCTATTATTCTAATTTATCAATGAAGATGCCAAATAAAGTGGGTCAATGTGGACATCCTTATTTCAACCTAATACTACTATGTAGAATACATTTTTCTTGTGTGTTATTATTCAAAAACATGATTTGTACTAAACTATATAACATTTGGACAACAAATGTAAGTTTTTCAAGAGTATTAATATCCTTTGACTTCCTCCACAATTTATATTAAAAAATAGAGACATAAGCTTTGGAAAAAATCATCAAGAAAAGA
The DNA here is from genome assembly GCA_015680685.1 of Gnetum montanum. NCBI lineage: Eukaryota > Viridiplantae > Streptophyta > Gnetopsida > Gnetales > Gnetaceae > Gnetum > Gnetum montanum. Next base: position 139,803 of record MNCI01007874.1, read on the forward strand.
GAAGCTTTATTAGACAATCATTTAGCTTGGTCCATACAATATCTTAATTCAATTAAGTGATCCACTATGTAGTGATGTTTATGAACTTGCACAACAATTATTTAATTTTTCCCAACTATTAAGTCTTCTCTCAACTATATTGCCTAATAATTTTGCAATGAGATAGTTGATCATAATGAACCTATAATTGTTAAGGTTATTTCTATCACCTTTTTTGAACAACATTACTATTCTACTAATGTACCAATCTTATAGAATCTTATATTGGAATATATAAACCATGGTTCCTCAACAGTTAATTAGCTCTCCATACAAGCCTAAAGCATCTATTACGTTGCTAGAAGTTAGTTGAGAAAACCCTATTTTTGTCTTCACCTAAGTAATGTAAAAAGGCACTTGAGAAGTGGGATGAATATGAACAATATGTTCATATTTAAATAGAATCTAAACAATTTAGTAATTGTCGAAAAATTAAAATTCCAATTTTTTTAGCCTTTTTGGTTAAAAAAAAAAAGCTGTCAAAATGCCTTGGGATTCTTCTTAATCATATTGAGGAGTTATGTCTGATGCTCCTTACTAAGTTTCCTTTTTTTTCACCAAATAAGCTTTTTGTATGTTTTAATGACCTTTGAATCATTATTAGTCTTTTAAACTTGCAATTGAACTTGTTTACACTAAATATCAAACCACAAGTTTTTTTCCCTAGCTTTTGATAATGATGTCATGTTAAAGGTAACCATTAGTAGAATTTCTATTATGTTCTTATGAACTTCGTTATGAGCCTAAAGTCTATTGACTTTCTATCTATATTATTCCTACTAATTATTTGTTATTCTAACATTATATATCCTTTTGCTTCACCTAGAAGTCTTGCATTTAACAAATAAATTAGAAATTATGCCCAAACTATCATGAGTATAATTAAGTAGGTTAATGATTAAATTAGAGTCCTATAACTTAATATTGCCTCCTAGAATTGAACCTATAACTTGGTATTACCAAATTAAAAGTCTTACCATTAAGCTAACACCTCATTGGTATTTAGTATGTGCAAAATGCATTAGTAATAATAAATCTTGAATGCATAGTGGATGATGTGTCTATATGATTCTCTAAAACTAGAATTGATAACTTGAATAACTCATATAAAAAATGGATAGAGATTTGTTATTTTCCTAGGAAGAAAATATGTTCCGCTATATTTTAATAATATATGTTATTTATATTCTACTACTTGTAGTCAACACAATTGTCATATTCTATTCCATCATTATTCCATCTTATAATTTTAAGTTAGGTCCATCTATTAAGTAGTGCTCTTGTGGATGTTGGAATTGTTGCCTGTAGATATTTTGTTTCATTATATTTGTTACCTCTAATGGTTTTCTTGTAAAATTGAAGCTTTTTTTATATCTCTACCTTATTTTTTTCATATCTTTAGAATTATCTCTATAACAAGTTTCCATGTTTGTTCTAAATTTATTATTAGATCAATATTATCAATCCTTATTTTTATAGCCATAATTTTTCTTCATAGAGTCACCCTATTATTGATATTTTCTATTGATCTCTTCTAAGATCTCATTTCTATTTCTATTATTCAAGTAGAATGTTAAAAGATTATTCATTTCTTTAGCTTCCTATAGTAACAAATAAGTCATACTATGAAGCTTTGGGAGCGATCCATATGATCTTTATTAACATGGAAAAAGCATATTGTACAATGCCTAGAGATATTATTTAGTTGGCCTTACCCAATAAAAACATCTTTGATAAATATATTAAAGTGAGCAAGACATGTATGAAGGAGATATCACTAAAATTAAAATAACTTATGGAGTAATATATGATTTTCCAATCACAATAGGTCTACATTACGAATTTTCACTTATCTTTTAGTTATTTATCATTATTATGGATGAATTAATAAAACAAATACAAGATTAAATCCCTTTTCTATTTGTAGATGATATTGGGTTGGTGGATATAGCTCTAGAAAATGTTACTTCTAAAACAGAGAAGTGGAGATGTGTTCTAGAATCAAGACTTAAAAATTAGCAAAAGTAAGATAGAATATATGCAATGCAACTTTAATAATAGCTTAACTAGTGATAGAAACGATGTGATAATTCAAGGCTAAAGGGTTCCTTACTATAAATAGTTTTGTTGCTTGGGATCAATCCTCCAATTAGATGGTAAAATTAATAAAGACATAAGGAAAAGAATTGAGAAAGGATAGTCAAAATGAAGATAATCTAATAGTGTTATATGCAATAAAAGAATACCAATAAAACTAAAAAAAATTTATAAGATAATAATTAGATTTGTTATCTTATATGGTGCTAATGTTGGGAAATACAAAAGAGGCATGAACAAAAAATCAGTATGGTAGAAATGCAAATGGATAGATGGATGCTAAATGTTGACATAAGAGATAAAGTACATCATACAGACATTATAGAAATACTTTGAGTAACTCCTATTTTAGATAAGTTATAGGAATGATGGCTTAAATAGTTTGGGCTTTTACAAAGAAGTTTAGATAATGAGCCTATAAAAAAATGTTACTATATCACTATTCTAGAAAAGATACTAAAAGGAAGATAAAACACATGGGAAAAATAATTGAAAATGATTTTAAAAAATTATGAATAAGTAAAAATCTAGCTCTTCATAAAGGTTAACAATGAAAAAAAATCATGTAGCCAATCTCATTTTCTTGGAACAAGGCTAGGATGATGATGATGATATCATGTATTAATTAAATACAAACACCAATACATATCAACTAAGTAATGATAGTATTGAAATGTGAATATAGATCTAAACTATATACCCAAATAATGCTATCATGCACTAACTAGCTTGTTAAACATAAGCATGCCATTTTGACCTTGGCTTTCATATACATGATGAAAAAGTCCATGAATTTAAATATAAGGTTGAGCTATGGATTTTTCAATCCAAGTTCATTGAATAATTATGTGCATCCATATTTTTATGCATATGTAAATTGGTAATAATTCCTTAGCTACCTTACGTACCTTCACTATTGATACTTTGAAAATTAAAAACCATATTTTTGTTTTAATTACATGACTATAACAGCATACAATGCTATTAATTCCATATTTAATTCCTTATTTTCTTTGATTTTAGTGTTTAATTATCTAAAAGGTTCTCATCTACTAATGCAATAAAATTAAAAAGATAGAAAAGAGTCATAGTTTTTAGGAAAGAATTAAATTAAAAGATTTGCAAATTCAACAAACTTAAGGAAAAATTAAGGCATCATATGTTGGATTATTAGATGAAAATTTTTGAGTAAGTGCTTTAGGATCTATCAAAATTCTAATTTTTTGCTGATAATGAGTCGACCATGGCTTAGCTATGAGTCATTATTTGGAATACCATGAGCCATGGTATTACAATACAAGTTGTGATGTAGTTAGAAATAGAGAAGAAGATTTTTTGATGATACCACAACTTCACCATGAGTTGTGGTTAGTACTCCATGACTTCATCATAATTTTTAGTGAATTTTACTTATTTGAACATTTACTATGAGTAGACAACAAGTCATTGTCATTGCACTATGAAAATCACCACGAGTTGTGGTGAAATTAGCTTGAGAGAGTTCTAAACCATGAAGAAACCATGGATTGTAGTTAATAATTTTGGATCAACCATAAGGCAACCACAAATTATGGCTGATACAACAAGCTAACCATGAATCATGGTGATTTATCACAAGATGATAGTAGATTGTGGTATGAGAAAAATTAATCTCTATAATACCATGATCTATGATAAAATAATAGTTTGAAGACTAGCAATACCATGACTTGATCACAAGTCATGTTGAAACTAATTTTTCTGAATATATTAAGTTTTACAACTTAAAATCTAGTAAACTTTATATGTGGAGATGTGCCTTAAGATGCTCATTAATTTGGAACTTTGAAATTTGATAAAGGTGATCTTGATTTGTTGCATATGCAAAAAAAAAATTGATACTAGATTTTTTTAATTCTTATCTTATTAACAAGACTTTGTGAATTGGTAATGAATTTTTATAGGTGGATATTAAATATGATATTATATTAGTTAAAAACAAAATTGATGTTAATATGGAGATAGAAATGTTGTTGAGGTTTAATTGTAATAATATATGAGAGAGAAGCTTGTATGAAATTTTTGAAAATTGATGAAATATTAAAACTTGTGGAAGAAGATATGAGATATAAAAGATTGGATGCAAAAAAAATTCATACAACCACTTTTTTGCAGAGAAATTGATCATTACATTTGTGTATGACCTTATAATATATAGGAAATAATTAGACCCATGCTTGGAGGACTAGAAAGAATTTCCTCATGATAAAAAATAAGAAATTTAAGTAAAATATAGGTGAGTTAGGGTAAAAATAAATTACATTGATCCATCAACTCAAAAATAAAATAAAATAAAATATTTAACTTTAAAACTTTAGTTTTCATGTTATAGTGGTGTTGTGCACTAGTGTAAACATCATAGAATTTTAAAACTTAACATTTTGGAGAAATAAAAAATAAAATAATTAAGCAATGAGGTATTTTTCACTTAGTTACAGCATGTGAATTGTGGTCTATAAGTCATAGGCTTTATTCCAAGGGGTATGTTGAGCCACATGGCACCTAGAGGCATGGTAAAAATTGGGGGTTGTTGAAAATTAAAATAATTAAAATATAAGGACATTGTAAGATATATAGTCTAATTAGAATTTTATAATTCAACATTTCCCACCAAAATGTAATGTAAAAGTTGATGCTTCCAAATCAAGAGTCGTACTACTAGGCTAACACTTCATTGTTACATGCAGCAGTGGAAATTGATAGGCATACTAACAAATATATTTAATGGTAAAAAATTACTTATACTTTTAAAGATTAAGAGGATGACATTTTTCTCTAATATTTTTTCAAAAATTACCTTTTCTTTAAAAGGTTTCTTTAATTTTAAATTTGTTTTAAAGGTAAAATGACCTTTGATAAATATTGGGTGCTTCAAATACTACCCTTGGGTGCATGGTATGATATGGTAAATATATATGTTTAAAAACTATACTAGGTAGATGGCTATAGTAAGTAATTGTCAAATCTTTTACCTATTGATAAAGTCAATTTTTGTTGCTATGTGATATATTTACGATATTGTAGCAACAATGTCATAGATACGATGTCATAATCCATGCTTCATCATTGTTGATATGATGTCTCGAGAATTCATGTAGCCCTATAAATACTGATACCTAGGATGCACAATCAACAAATTTTCATTCCAAGTCTTAGGAAAACTCTTGCAATTTATTTTCTTAGTTAGCAATAGAGTGAATGCCTGTAGTGTGATGTTTAGTAGTTGAATAGAATCTTTATTCAAGTGAATTATACTTAGATGCAGTTCATGATGACAATAAAGATCAAGATTGCTTTCCATCATTGTAGCATACAATTAGTTTTATTTGTTTAATTAGCATAATTTCCATGTTTTCTTAGCTTAATAATTTACATTTCCCAAGCACTTTATTTAACTTTTTCATTAGTAAAGTCAAAATAGTACAACTAGTTTTGAGTGTTAAAGTGTAAACGTTTGATAACCTGGTTTCACTTGATTTGCTCAGTGGTAAATTCACTTACTAATCCCAATCACAATTACATTAGTCCAATGCATGTTTGATAAGCTAGGAATGAATGCTCATTGTTGTAGATCATTAGTTAAATTTAGTAATTAACTTTCTTTCCATTATGTATACGCTTACGAGTAAGATGAGCCTTGAAACACCACATAGCATATGCCTCACTATGAGTCAAATCATACACTTAGGCTTCACTAAATCAAGGTGAGAAGATAATGATCATGAACTCAATATTAATTACAATTCATAGATTATGATCTGTTCGTGCACTAGCACTTGTGACTTATATGGTAGAGTGTTGGTATTGCTCCACTACTCATCATTGGTGTTGTTGTTGTAGATTGATGAGTGGCAAGGTACCCCTACGCCCAACCATAAAAATTACCAAGGCATTATGCACAATCCAGTTGAATTCCATGGACCCATAGTTATGTAATGCACTAGCTCTTCTAGGAAGTGAAATCGGTGTTGAGAACATTCGTTGTCTTCCCAATTACACTTATGAGGTTCAAGGGTATGGTTTAAGTGTAATTGAAGTATATGATTTTTCATACTTTATATTTTATAGATTTGGTAACCTACAACAAGAATGAAGAGTAGAGTAATTTAAAATCTAATTTGTTATTACCTATATAGCCTAACATAAGTAACCACCCCACTTTCCTAAACACATATAGCACTATTAGACTACCAAATGTTAAGTGTTTTTAGGTTACCAAGTACTATACGAATGCTTGAAGTGATCATGCTCGTGTTCAGTAACAACTGGAAATAAATTTCTTAACTCAAATGCATTAAAGTAAAGTACATGAAAATAAAATGCAATAAAGAAAATATTAAGCTTTTCTTAGTGTTGCAAGGATTGTTAAAAGAGTTCATTTTATTCCCATCACACTATTGTGCTCAAGTACATTAGTGCTCGAACAAAGAATCGTATACACTTAGACTCCACTTGGAGGCACTCAAAAAATATTCTAATTGTAGGAAGAAGAAATGGCAAAAGCTTTACTACTCTGACCAAGAATGACCAAAAATTGATTGTGAAAACTAAATCCTAGGTGCGGTATTTATAGACTTAGGATATATACCCCAACATCATGTATGCGATGTCATGTAACCGATGTTGGAGTGGACACAAAATGCAATTTATCATACCTCCACAATTGAATGAAAACTCATCCTTGAGTGTAGAAAAGGAGGAAAAAGCTATTTACAACATAATATATTGGGTAGGTATGGGATTATTAACTAACATTACAAATTAACTTAGATGAAACTGACAGACTCTAAGTGCCCAAGTGTACAGAAATAAAATTTTTACAAAAGGGGATGTTCATGATAAGAGAAGTAAACACCCTAGATAACACTAACATCTAATGCCTCTTGGTAGCAGAAGAATGACAAAGAGCGAAGAGATCCTTCAATCACAAACAGTCCTCATTGTGTGGTCCTACTGTATCATCCTTGGTGAAGATAGTCTCGCTTCTAGTCCATGCTTTCCACTAAAATCACAACAGAATCATGAATTAGTATGCAATGTGTAACACATAGTGGTGAAATACCTTGCCTCATCAATGGTTATACTTGGCTAAGTTGTGATTATGGTAGATTTTATTCTTTAGTAGTGTTATTAGGAAGGCTAACCAATAGGGTAAAATAGACAAGCAGTCCATTAAATCAGAAAAAATTTAACACAAGGAAATATTTGAAGAGGGTTGATGAGACATGATATTGCATGGGCAGCGATATCGCATTGTCCCCTGCGATATCACATATGCAATATCATGGTCCATTGTCAAATCTATAAATAAGAGGCGGCACTCCCCTCATTTGCCATCCTAGGCTAGAAGTAGCGAAGCTCTGGTAGTTTATTCACTCCAGAGATAGAATATTTTCCATGTGCCCATAGTAGGAGTCCCCAAGTGAATGGTTCTTTATTCGAGTAGCTTTGTACCTGAACGCAAGTTGTGTATGGAAATAAGGACGAGCTTTGTGGATAAACCTTGCAGTGCATGGAATAGGTTTATTACATGTTATTTCCTACCTGTTATTTATTACATGCATTAGCGCGGCATGAGTATGACTTGGTTACGAGCATTGACGAATGTGTATGGCTAACCAAGGAATCGACTACTCATCGCAATTAGATTCTCTCACCCTTGTCTCCTAGAACGTGAGATGAGTATGACTTGATTACGAGCATCTACGGATGTGTATGGCTAGTCAAGGAATTGGCTGCTCATCACGCTTAGGCTAGTTAGGTGCCTCAGTACAACCACTTCGAGCACGTGTGTTACATGTGGTGATCCCAGTAACGATTAGTGTTTGGTAGCCACAATTACATAGTTCAGGGTGTGTACGGTAAGTGGGAACGGATGCTGACACTAGTTAATTTAGAATTAGGCCATTAGTTAGAGTTAGTTAGTTTCTCAACCCTTTGCTCTTAGCATAGAAGACATAAAACCATAAAAGACCAAAAAATCATATACCTCGGACTTACTTAACCATACACCATGACAACAACAAGTAAGTCTGGGAAGACAACGAATGATTAACCCCAAGTGTTCCATGGGGCGTTTAGTCATTTAGTCTGCAGAGTTCGACCTGATCGCGCGTGCTACGCTCGTTTCGTATGGTTGAGTGTAGGGGTACCTATCGACTCATCATTGGCGCCGTTGCCGAGGACTAAGTGTCTATGCGCTGAATAGAACATAAGGGATATCACTCACGTCATTGTGAGCTTTAACGAACCTTTGGATTAATCAAGAAAAAATTATATAACAGTAAAATTAGCACACTGGTTAAAAATGCCTTCTTCTCATAAGAGCAACTCACCACCTAAGGACCATACACAAGACATTCGGCAACATAAAGAACATAACCAAAATCAGCTAGTGCCTCAACAATATAAAATGACATATACTCATCCCAATGAGTATATCCCCAACTTTACTTTTATTCTCCATCAGGAAGAAGAGCTGCAATGGAGAGATTTGCAAGGTAACATCATGTTACCCCCAGACCGATTATTCCCTAACATGCTCTTTCGTGCCTTGGCACAAATTAGCATGCAAGATCTATTTGCGAAATACGTTATGGATGACTTTGACATAAGGGATTATCATCCCATAGATGCCCAACGTATTTGGAACTTAAGGCAGGAGAGTCAACATAATTTTCTGAAGGGCAAAGCCCCGCACGTCCTTAGCGGAATAGGAGATGAAGAACCCCTTATCCCGGGTTCTTTAGCAAACGATGTTCCCCCTCCTAACGATGGTGAGAAGGAAGGGTATCAAAACCTATGATCAATGATACATATCCCTAGTTTTGATACCCGTGAACACCATTTGTTTATAGAGGGAACAACCACTCATGCTAAGGATGGGAACTTAGATCGTCAGCATGATCGGGCCCATAGCAGCCAAAGAGAAGGCAAGAAACATAGTCATGGTGATGGTTCCCCTTCTTCTTCCCCTTCTTCACATCATTCACCCTCTCCTTCCACATCTGGGTGTAGCCACCATGAACATAAAGGCAAGGATAAAAGTAAAAAGGATGAAAGACCTTGACGGGAAAGTCGAGAGAAAGGACAAGGGCAAGGACGTAGGGAGAGTAGGGAACAACACAGACATCACAGGCATCATGAAAGAGATGATCATGATGAGCCCCTACTCACAACCCGAAGTATGCTTGACATTACGGAGGTAGTTAGGATTCCCACAAGGCATTTAAAGGATAGCCAGATCAAATGATTAGACATGAACAACATCCCACAGTTTGAAGGGGGATACAATGTTGATCCGCAAAATCATTTATAGGCATTCTACGATGCATGTGCCTTGCAGAATTTAGATAGTGAGTGGTAGAAACTTAAGTTGTTCCCAAGGACACTCACGAAAGAGGAAGAGAGCTGGTACCAGTCCTTAGAATCGAAAACCATCAAGAGGTGGAGTACGATGCTAGAACTATTCAACAAAAAGTATCAAACGTACTCTAGAGTGTCCAATTCGTATAAGCAGATCCAAGGCTGGAATTAAGGTACACACGAACCCTTGGATGATGCCATGGCCCACTACTATACATCGTTACATCATTGCTTGGGCCATGGGTACACTCAGCGGGATCAACTTCGTCACATCGTGGATGGGCTAAGGAATGAAACTAGAAGAACTCTTGGGACTTATGTCCAAGGGACACTCTCACAACTTAGAGCCCATGAAGTATGTAGCTTGTTGGAGCAACTAGAAAATGAAGAAGGTGAGCTACGCAAAAGGAAAAGTGCGGAAGAGTACAACCGCGATCCCTCCCTTCGAAAGAAGGGAGTGAAATTTTGTGATGAAGAGGATGAGTCACCAATCGAAGAGTTGGTGAATCGGAAAACTTTGCCGATCCAAAAATTAACAACTAAGGTATCGGCCAAAGTAGACCAAATGTGGGATTCCTTAGACTCAAGAATTGAAACAGTCTTGAAAATTGTAGAAGAGTCTACGGTTGAACAAAGTAGTGACAAATGTAAGAAAAAGTGGAGAGATTTAGGCCCTACACATAACAAGGGTAGGGAAAAATTACTAACTCCGATGTGGCTGAGGATTCTGATTCAGACGATGACGATGGATGTGAGATCTGCCATTATGACCATCCTAAGGGATGTTGACCCATCTTCTCACATCTGTAGGAGTCTGGGGTGTACACACTTAATCCAAGACTCAACCAACGACAAACACCCCAAAGGTTACCTTATCCACAAGGTAACCCAAGGCAGTTCCACCAACCCTTAACGTATTATCCAAGTGGAACTCCACCACAGCCCATCAGATAGCATCAGCAGTGGCAATACCCACAGTCATGGGGGATGCCATCACCAACACAATAGTACCCTTACCGGTAGCATGATCCTTATGGTTATTATGTGCAGCAGTCGATTTCTCCAAGTGACTCTATGAGTCATGCAACCCCCAACCATCACTACCAAGTTTGGGTATACTTCAAAGGGACTCCTTCTCCTCCTGGAGACATCTCACACTCGTTCCATCCTCCTAATCCATCCACACCTCTTCCACCACAAGTAGTTACCATAACATCTCCTACTCCAACAATGCAAGGGGAACTTCCTCCTCAACCCCAGCAACGTCATGCTGTGAGAGCTATAAATATCCAACCTGCTGCTAGTTCTGAAAATTGTAAAAAGAGAAGGCCTTACTTCAGAACCAAAAGCCCAGACAAACTCTTGCAACAACAAGTGGTTGAGGTCATGTACACTCCTCCACCATCTAACACTTTGGAGCACCCTTCAGTCCAACAGAGCTTAATGCATACGGTTATGTTAATGCATACCGTAACTGACTAGATCAAGGTAGGCCACCTTCCTAGGAGACTAACTAACCTTGGGAGCCCCTTAATCTATTTACATATCACTGTAAATGAACCACATAGGGCTCTTCTTGACTCAGGTTCTAGAGTAAACTTAATTTCAGAAAAGATGTATCATGCCTGGAACCTACCACAACTTAAAAAGAGCAACATCACACTAGAGCTGGCAGACCAGTCCATCACCATTCCCTTGAGATTGGTGGAGGACATTATTACCACTGTGTGTGGTTGGTCGTACCTAGCTAATTTTCTGGTGATTGAAGTGAACAATAATGAAGGGGACTTCCCAATCATAATGGGAAGGGCATGGCTAAGCACAGTAGACACATGCCTTAGGATCCGCGATCTTTCCTTGGAAATCTCTAAGATAAACATATGTGGAAAGATCGAGAAGAGGAAAGTTCCATGCATCACATACAGTGATTCATCGGGTGATGACATGAAGGGATGTTCATCTCCTCCATGTAGTAGGTGTGCTCCTAAAAATTTACAACAAAGATGCCTGTATGTAGCAACCACACAAAAAGTAGTAGACACCCTGTGGTTGATGGCTACTAGAAGGAGCAACCAAATATGCATGGAACGAACTGAGGAAAACCATGCCAACAACGAATGCATAGACACATTGAAATATGAGCATCACTAACTTCCACCCCTTAATTTAAGATCATCAATTGGGAGAAGTTGGGCACTTTTTAGAAATTCAAACAGGTGCTCATCATTTCAGATCTTTCCCTTACAACTCAGTCATGGGGGAGTTGGCCACCTATGCTGAACCATATGGGGCCCTTAGTTCTTTTTCAATTTTTGTTTTACACATTTTTGTTTTACAACGTTTTTGTATTACACATTTTTGTTTTACAAATTCCTTTAACTTTTCTAGTTTTTGTTTTACAAATTTCTTTAACTTTTCTAGTTTTTGTTTTACAACATTGTTATACTTTTCCCCTTTTTGTGTGTATGTGTGTGTGTGATCCACCCTGTAAGTTTGTCCCATAATAAGTGTTCGGTATGATGGTATGAACTGTTTTCATATTAATTGCTAATGTTTGATTTTTACCTTTACGTTACAATGTTGATACTAAGGTATGTTTCTTTTGATATAACAGGAAATGAGCTCACTTCATCCATCCATCCACCAATTTCTATGGTTTCTCTCAGCTTAGAAATGTACAGTCCCTTCTTAATAAGAACTTTAACGAATTGGTGACTAGGTATTTCTCAAACTAAGGAAGGACTCAGGGATTGAAAAGGGTGTGACTTCAAAGGAACTTGATGCTTTTGTGTTGGTCATCCTCTTGGGTGCTTGAATGTTTCTTCTTGAGGTTTCTTACCGTTCCGATGTTACCAAATTATTGGAAGCTGAGACAATAAAAATAAGAAGTCTTTGCATGGTGTGGTTCTCATGCATAAAAACACAAAACACAAAAGAAAAAACAAAAAAAAACAAAGAAAAAAAATCAAAGTGAGAATTCAAAGCACACCCCTTAGACGAAATAAAATTTGGGCTCCAAGCATTGGTTATGGAACCAAAAGTGTTCCCTCTAACTAAGGCCCTTCTCGCTTCCCATTCTCTTCTTTGTTTTGTCAGAATGGTGGTGGCTCTTTGGAGATGCATTCTTGTTATTCAAGAGGATGGTTTAGCCAACTGTATTGATGCGAAGTCACTGGAAGTGGTTGGTTTGAGGCCAGAGTTGGAATGAGACTTACCAAGTCACATTAATCATAAACCACACAAGGGGCTATACACCATCTTTTCCTTGGGATTCCATTCTAGTCTCTTCTCTCTACCCTTCTCTCCATTATTCACCTCATTTCCGGTTATCTCATTAGTGTATATACTTTAGTTGATGCATTGTTTTCTTTTTGGTAAATTCTTGTGGTTAAGACTTTAACTCTTGTTCCAAATGACATTCCTGGAGCCTACGGACTCTTTGAATGTGGGATTTCCAGGGCATTAAGGGCATGAATGAGCCTGCTCTGGGGAGGACCCACTGTCATTCCTATTTGGTGCATCAGTTAACTTCTTTTCCTTAACATTTTGCAATTAATCTTATTTTGTTCATTTCCATCTTGACATCCATTTCATCGATGCCATAGTTGTCACTTTTTACTTATCTTTCTTACTCCTTTCCTTTCTCCATTCTAACGCTACCGAAGGTTTGCGATTAGTCATGGGGGTATAGGGCCTGATTTTTTCGATTTTCTCTTAGCCCCAAAATTTTTGATTTTCTTCCTAACCCCTACACCTTCGGTAGTCATCAGTAACATATTCCTAGATCCATATCAGCCATACCACAACCCAGCCAATGAGTTTACACCAAATCAAGGTATCAATTACATGATGATTCAATTACCCTTGCTAATATAAGACTATCTTGTGTGTGCATATGGCGATTAAATAAACAACGGATTAGATATGGAGTTGGAGCAAACACTTGGAATGGAGCGGTGGAAGCAGCTATGCAAGGAGCAAGATCGATAGCGCACTTACCGAAGGACAAAAAAAGGCACAATCTTGACATTGGCAGTAGCAACACTTATTTCTATCTCTCTCTCTCTCAGTTGCCAACAAAGGCTTGATGTCATTGTAATAAGGTGTTCACCCTTGTTGTCATGAACACCAGTTTTGTCAAGTCTTGTAATAATGATCTGTTCACATGTCATCTCGTTAGTTCCATTTCCCTCAATAATTTCATACCTTCCCGATATTATTGTAAGGAACTCAAGGATGAGTTTTCATTCAGTTATGGGGGTATGATGAGATGCGATATCGCATGGGCCACGATATCACGTTGTCCCCTGCGATATCGCGGTCCACCGTCAAATCTATAAATAAGAGGTGACACTCCCCTCATTTGCCATCCTAGGCTAGAAGCAGCAAAGCTCTGGTAGTTTAGTCACTCCAGAGATAGAATATTTTCCATGTGCCCGCAGTAGGAGTCCCCAAGTGAATGGTTCTTTATTCAAGTAGCTTTGTACCTGAACGTAAGTTATGTACAGAAATAAGAACAAGCTTTGTGGATAAACCTTACAGTGCATGGAAAAGGTTTATTACATGTTATTTCCTACCTATTATTTATTACATGCATTAGTGCGGCATGAGTATGACTTGGTTACGAGCATTGACGAATGTGTACGGCTAACCAAGGAATCGGCTACTCATCGCGATTAGATTCTCTCATCCTTGTCTCCTAGAACACGGGATGAGTACGACTTGATTACGAGCATCTATGGATGTGTACGGCTAGTCAAGGAATTGACTGCTCATCATGCTTAGGCTAGTTAGGTGCCTCAGTACGACCACTTCAAGCACGTGCATTACGTGTGGTGATCCCAATAACAATTAGCGTTTGGTAGCCAAAATTGCATAGTTCAGGGTGTGTACGGTAAGTGGGAATGGATGTTAACGCTAGTTAATTTAGACTTAGGACATTAGTTAGAGTTTGTTAGTTTCTCAACCCTTTGCTCTTAGCGTAGAAGAAATAAAACCATAAAAGACCAAAAAAATCATATACCTCAGACTTACTTAACCATACACCGTAACAACAACAAGTCTGGGAAGACAACGAATGGTTAACCCCAAGTGTTCCATGGGGCGTTTAGGCATTTAGTCTGCAGAGTTCGACCGGATCGCACATGCTACGCTCGTTTCATATGGTTGAGTGTAGGGGTACCTAGCCACTCATCAAGGATATAAGAATTCACAATAATGAAAAGAAGAATTCACTGAAAACTATTGTGAAGATGTGTACAACTGGATGTCATTGATGGGGTAAAAAAAATAGAATTTGATTGTAAGAGTGTTTAAGGGTAAAGAATTTAACTAACCCAACCAAAATATATACAAGTGGATCCTCCCTAAAGTAGGCACAAGCCTTTTTTCCCTTGCATAACTTCAAACCAAAGAGTCTGTGGGCTCTGTGGATGATTAATGGTTATAGAAGGTTAAGTACAAAAACCCATAAGAGACTAACTAAGAATTCTGATGCATCAAACTAGGACATCAAACTAGAACATGAAACTAGTAGTGAGGTGAGCTATGGAAAGCATAGATGGATGAGAGAGAGTGGAATGGAGTTCCTAATTATGGCCACATGAATTATCTTATGGATTTTGTGGTTAAATAACTTGATAAAATCTATCTTTAGTCCAGACCAAAACCACCCACATTCGGTAACTTTGCATCAACATTCTAAGACCAATCTATCCCTTGAGACATAAGAGTGCTCCCATAGAACAACCACCATTCCAAATTAGAGAATAAGTAGCGAGGAAGAGCCTTAGTTAGAGGGAACTAGTTCCATAACCAATGCTTGTAGCCCATTTATTCTATCTAAGGGATGTGCTTTGAATTCCCATTAATTCTTTTTTATTTTTCAAATGGGAACCACACCATGCAACGAGACATACATTTATTTTGTCCAAGGGGTGTGCTTTGAATCCTCAACTTCTTTTTTTTTTCTTTTTTGGTGAGAACCGCATCATGCGAGGACATATGAATTTATTTTTTCTAAGAGATGTGCCTTGAATTCACATCATTTTTTTTTCTAATGAGAACCACACCATGCAAGGATTTTTTCAACTTTCTTTTATTGATTAGCATGGAACAATATGGAATTCATGAAAACACACATGCACACAAACATATAGAAAGGTACAAAGAATATTGAATTCCCTTGAAGCCACATCCTATTCAAACCCTTAAATCCTTCCCAATTCTGAAAACTACCAAAGTCACAAATTTATTAAAGTTTTATTAATGAAAAAAGGACTGCATGTTTCTAAAACAAGGGAAAACCATAGAGTGTGTGGATGGGTGGATGTTGTGGACTCACTACTTGTTGCATGAAAAGAAACCATGTCCTAATTATTCATAATGAAATTCAAAGCCAAAAACTAGACATCAACAATCAAATAAAAATAATACATATCACCATCAAGTAATGCATTACCAATGTACCTAGCACTTATTAACAAAAATTTAGAAAATCAAACCAAATAAAACAAAATAAAATATAAAAAAAAGTGTAAAATATTCAAGAAATAGAAAACATACTAACAATGGTGTAAAATAAAAATTAGAGAAGATTAATAACATGGAAAAAAAATTTGTAAAACAAAAAATGTGTAAAATAAAAAGTTGAAAAACTAAAGAGCCACTTTGTATGATTAGCATGAGTGACCATCTTTCCCATGACTAAGTTGAAAGGAGGAGATCCAGAATATGGAGTGTGGTTGTCCGTCTGATGAGTTGCTTATTGTGTTAGTTGGTGTATGCTCATGGAAAGGTTTAATTTGTTGGATGTTGACTAGTTGTTTCTTGTTTTAGCTCTCAAGTTTATAAATCATCATGGCCCCAAAAGAAAAAGTCTCCTAAATAATGTAAGGTCCTTCTCACAATGTTTGAAACTTAATTCGTTCAAGTACCTATGTTGGGTTCTAGTAGAGAACCTTATCTCTTGGTTGAAATTTGACTTTTCTAATTTTTAGGTCATGATGCCTTTTGTTATAAGCCTTGTGCAACTCTTTAGATGATAAGGCTACTAATTGATTTTCATCTAGTAGGCTGAGATTCATTAGTCTTTCTTTTTGGGCTAGACTTAAGTCAAGGTCAAGGTCACAATAGTTGAAAGTGTACGAAGTTCGAATTGGATTGGAAGCATTGGTAATTTTCCGTACATAAGCTCATAGAGAAAATATCCTATAGGAAGTTTCCATGTTGAGCAATAGGCCCAAAGGGCATCATTATGTTTTGTATTCTAGTCCTTCCTATACTTGCTAACAGTTCCTATTAGTATCCTTATGATTTCCCTATTGGTAACCTTAGGTTGACCATTAGCTTGGGGATGGTAAGATGTTATGAGCTTATGTTCAACCCCCAAGCATTGCATGAGCTCTAAAAAATTAGTTCCTATAAAGTGAGTTCCATTGTCAAAAATTAATGCATGTGGCACACAAAACCTATTTATAACATTTTGTTGTACAAATTGAGTAATAGTAGAAGATGTACAGTCAATAACGGCTACTACTTCTACCCATTTTGTACAATAGTCAACAGCAACTATCATGTACACCTTTTCATTTGACATGGGTGTGATGGAACCCATGAAATCAATGCCCTAGATGTTGAATGGTTCCAGTGGTTGAATCCATTGTTGAGGTCCCTCCATTCAAGTAGTCATTCCACCATCTCATTAGCGTCATTCACAAGAACAAATGCAATGATGAGCATCCCTGAAGAATGTTGGCCAATAGTACCCTACCATCAGGGTTTTAATGGCCATGTGTCTCCTAGCATAGCATCCTTTGCAAGGACCTTCATGAGCATCTTGGAGAATGTGCAGTTGATCAGTATTAGGGACATACCAACAAACTAGGCCATCGACACACACCTTGTAAAGGTATCCATTAATCTCTATGAAGTGCTTTACCTAGTGAAGAAACTACTATTTCTTTTGGTAGTCCAACCCTTGTGGCATCTCCTGAGTGAGAAGATAGGTGATAATGTTATCATACCATTTTGGCTCATTAGGCATCTATTCGATTATAGCCCCAACAAAGAGGAGTTCATCAAGAAATGTATCAAATATGGACTTTATTCCTCTTTGTCATCCCATCGTAATTGAGACAAGTAACCAGTAATCACATTCTTAGTGCCTTTTTGATCTACCATCATGAGATCGAATTCCTGTAAGATCACCAACCACCACATAACATAGGAACCCACCATTGGCTTGTTCATCAGGAAGTGGATGGCACTATGGTCTGTGTGCACAAACACCTTGTATCCAAGCACATAATGCTTGAACTTCTCTATAGCAAACACCACTACCATTAATTCTTTTTCTATGCTGGTGTAGTTCAGTTGTGCACTCAAAATACTTTAGCTAGTTCAGAAGATGTAGTATGGATTTTTCTTATCATCTAATTGCATCAACATTACTCCCAAAGCATAATTTGATGCATCCATCATGATATGAAATGGTCTAGACCAATCAAGAACTTGTAGGATTGGAGTTTCTACAAGCTTTTCTTTCAGTTGCGAGAATTCTTTCTCACATTCTACAATCCAACAAAAAGAAGCATCTTTCTTTATTAGCTCAACCAATGGTTTTGCGATCTTAGAGAAATTCTCTATGAATCGTTGGTAGTAGCTAGTATATCCAAGGAATGATTGAACAACTTTAACAGTTTTTGGTTGGTGGGTTATTCCTTAGATGACCCTTATTTTCTTTAGGTCTACCTTAATTCCTACATGTGATACTCTATGCCCAATACAATGCCCTCTTGGACCATGAGGTGACTCTTCTGCAAATTGAGCCACAAGTTGGTTTCAACACAATGTTTTAGCACTTTCTCAAGGTAGTCTAGGACTTGCTCAAATGTAGCTCCATAGGTAAAGAAGTCATCCATGAAGACTTCCACACCACTACTAATC
This sequence comes from Gnetum montanum, assembly GCA_015680685.1. Lineage (NCBI taxonomy): Eukaryota > Viridiplantae > Streptophyta > Gnetopsida > Gnetales > Gnetaceae > Gnetum > Gnetum montanum. The sequence continues at coordinate 158,289 of MNCI01007874.1, forward strand.
TGCTATTGAAAAATGATTAGAACCAGGTGTTGGAATGTAGTAGGAGCATTGCATAGACCAAATGACATCTTACAATATGAAAAATTTTCCCAGGGACTTGTGAATCCTATTTTTTCTTGGTCTTCTGGTGCAATTTGAATCTAGTTATAACCACTATAACCATCTAGAAAGTTGTAGTAGCAATGCCTAGATATTGTGTTGAGCACCTGATCAACAAATGACAACCAAAAATGGTCCTTGAATGTTGCCATATTCATTAGCTTGAAATAAATGCAAACCTGCCACTTGCCATGGCATAATTATGAGTGGGCTAACCCACTCACTATCCACAATGGGATAAATGAACCCTGCCTTGATGAGTTGCTCATTTTCCTCCTTGAAGATCTACTTTAGTTTGGGGTTCAATCACCTCTGTGGTTGTTGTTTTAGCTTCATGGTCAAGTTGGTGTAGATGCGATGCTAGCATATCCTAGGACCAATCCCTATGAGTTCAGGATATGACCAAGCAAATTTTTTTCACCATCTTTTAACTTCTTTCAACAACATCCTTTTCTATTTTAGAGCAAGTTTTGCATTGATCATAACCGGCTTCCCATTCTTCAAAAATACATATTCTATTTTAGCCAGTAATGTTTTCATTTCAATGGGATCTTGTTTAAACTTTTTAGGAATTTCCACTCTTCAGTTTTCAGTTCATAACCGGCTTCCCATTCTTTAAAAATACATATACTATTTCCATGTAGAGATAGATGCTTGCTTTACAACACAAAGTTTTTGCACACAATTGCATCTTGTATCATTGTACATGATGCATGGAACTCTCTCCTTCTTGATCTTTCTACATGCATTTTCTTTTGATATTTCCAAGGAAAGGTCTTTGATGTCCATTCTTGCATTAGTGATGCTTAGCCATGCCCTTTCCATTATGATTTGGAAATCCCCTTTGCAATTATCCACTTTAATTACCAAGAAATTGGTAGGATAAGACCTCCCACAAATAGTGGTCACAATGTCTTCTACCAATCCTAATGAAATAGTGATGAACTAGTCTATCAATTCTAATCTTATGTTTCTCTTCTTTAAAGGAGGTAGGTTCCAAGCAGTGTACATCTTATAAGAAATTAAATTAACACCAAAACCTAAATTGAGAAGAGCCTTACACGGTTTGTTCCTAGCAATCTACAAATAAATTAGAGGACTTTTAGAATCGGCTAATTTCCTAGGAAGTTTTCCTACACAAATCCAATTAGACATAGTATGAGTGACCATTACAATATGGATCCTTGGTAGAGTTTGGTTTGAAGGAGGCTCGAAGGAATTTGATACAAAGGAGAAATACGCAGGAGTACAGTGGTCAACTACAAGTGTAGGAGACGGCTTAGGTGGACTATAGGGTTGAAAGAAAGGTCTTTTCTTTGATCAAGCATTCAACCCCTTCGATTGATGATTTAGTTGTAGATTACTAGCCCTCATAGCATTGTGTTGTTGCAATTGGCTAACAATTCACCCTGCATAGGTGAAGTAGGTGGTAGGTGTGCAATGGGAGGAGGATAATGTGCAAGGATAAGAGGAGGATAAGGGTAATAGGTGGTATCCCTTCTTTCATGTAGTGAATGGGCTTAGTAATAATCTAAAGGATGGTAATAAGGCTAGAAATTAGAAACATGGAGACATGGATTGTTGAATGTGGTAACTATATGGATCAAGCTGTCGGTAAGGGTATTTTTTCCTTGGCAGTGATAGTGCCCATGATTGTGGTTGCTACCACTATTGATACTATTCATACTGTTGCAGTGGAGCTCCACTTGGATAATATGATTGTTGTTGGTGGAATTTCTTGAGATTACCTTAAGGATAAGGTAGCCTTCTATATGTTTTTCTTTATGTAAGTTGTGGATGTAAGGCATACATCCCAGACTCTTGTAGATGTGACACAATAGGGCAACATCCCTTAGGATGTTTGCACTGATAGATGTCACATCCATAATCATCATTTGATTCACTACTCGCAACCTCTTCTATTGTAGCAATCTTATCCTTACCTTTGTGATATGCATGTTTAGCTTCCTTGCACCTCCTACACTCATGCTCACTACTTTGTTCTTTAGACTCTTTAACAATTTTGAGAATAGCTTGGAATCTGTTATCTATTAAGTCCCTTAACTGATCAACCTTAGCTATAAGTTCAAATTGGAATTGTTGAAGTGATAAGGTTTTCTTATACACCCCCTCATCAATTATGGACTCATCCTCATTATCGTAGAATTGAACCTCCCTCTTGTGAATGGAAAGATCACGATTGAACTCTTCTGCACTTTCTATTTTTCTTAGCTCGCCCTCCTCTTTAGCTACCTACTCTATTAATCTTTGTATCTATTAGGCACTTAGTTTTAACAATCACCCTTGGGTATAGACAACAAGGGTTTTCCTTTTTTTATTACAAAGCTTGTCTACAATATGGCAAAGTTGAATTAATTGAGAATAATCATGGCCAAGACATTTGTGCATCAAGGCATAGTATCTACTATTGGGAGCATCCAAGGGTTTGTGTGTTCATTATTTCCATTTGTGAATTTACTTTCCTAAGTTGGACACTCTGAATTACATTTGATACTTATCATTGAATAACTCAAGAATGGTACTCCATCGTTTAATAGATTCTGGCAATAAGAACCGGTACCAGTTTTTTGCTTCCTTGATGAGTGTCCTAGGAAACAACTTGAATTTTTGCCACTCATTTTCTATGTTCTATAAGGCACATGCATCTTGGAAATCTTGAAGGTGATTTTTCATATTAGACTTATATCCTCCTTCAAATTGAGGAATATTGTTCATGTCTAACCATTTGATTTGACTATCTTTCACATGCCTTTTTGGAATTTTAACTACCATTGTGATGTTAAGCATACTTCAGGTAGCAAATAGAGGCTCATCAAGGCCTTGATCATGGTGCCTATGATGCCCTCTACTACCCCTACATTCATGGCAATGTGCATCTCTTGAATATTTGCAACCTTGATCTTATCTATTTGAATAGTCCCTTTGGTTATTTTGGTCCCATTGGTTGTTTCATTCATTTCGATCACCTTAATCATGGCCTTGCCTTCTATGGTCACGATTAGAGCCAAAAGAAGAAGATGATGACAAAGGGGAAGAGGAAGGAGAACCAGCACCATCACAACACTTACTACTACCTCTTCAGTGATCATGACCATGATCACAATCTTGCTTTTCATTTGCATCCCTATCTTGACTTGCCCCTATGGATCCTTCTTTGTCATTAGATCCCTTATTACCAGAATCAGGATTGTGAACTATGCAGTTCAAGTTCTGGTTTTAACCTCCATCATCGAGGTCAAAGAGAGGAGTTTCATTGAATGGAAAACCCCCAGAGAAGGATTCCCCACTAGCTTATTGGTACAACAAGAATGGAGAATTGTTAAGTCCTATACACTTTGAAATTTCATAGCACTGCTCTAGTTGTCAATCCCACAGATGTTGTGCTTCAATGGGATGGTAATCCCTGGTGTCAGCATCTTCCACAATATACCCCCCATGATGGTCTTGAAGATGACATCATGCAAGTATTTGATAGAACATTGTAGGAGCAGCATGATCAGGTGGTAACATAATGTTTCCCTCCATGTCACGCCATTGCAACTATTCATCCTAGTGTAGAATAAAGATGAAGTTCGACACATACTTATCAGGATGAGTAGATATAATTTGATACTATTGAGGTTTTGGTAGATAAACTTTATCAGTCTTGGGTAGAGAAACACTCCTATGAGAAGAAGACATTTTTAGTTAGTGAATAAAAAATCATAGTGTGCTCTAATAATTGTTGTAGTAATGGTAAAATAGGCTATGACTCTAAGGTTTTCTCCAATGATTTAAATACATTTCACTAGGTCCTATATAGAGCACAAAATAACAAAAGGTCCTTGGCAACGATGCCAATGATAACTGGCAAGGTACCCCTACACCCAACCATATGAATCACTAAGGCATTATGCACAATCTAGTTGAATTCTGTGAACCTATAGTTATCTAATGCACTAGCTCTTCTAGGAAGTGAGATGGGTGTTGAGAACATTCATTGTCTTCCCAATTACACTTGTGAGGTTCAATGGCATGGTCTAAGTGTAATTGAAGTATATGATTTTTCTTACTTTATATTTTATAGATTTGGTTGCCTAGAATAAAAATAAATAGTAAAGTAATTTAAAATCTAATTTTTTATTACCTATCTAGCCTAACACAAGTAACCGCCAAACTTTCCTGAACACATATAACACTACTTGGCTACCAAACATTAAGTGTTGCTAGATTACCAAGTACTATATGAATGCTCAAAGTGGTCATGCTCGTGTTCATTAACAACTAGAAAGAAATTGCTTAACTCAAATGCATTAAAGTAAAGTACATGAAAATAAAATGCAGTAAAGAAAATATTAAGCTATTCTTAATACTACAAGGATTGTTAAAAGAGCTCATTTTATTCCCATCACACTACTGCACTCAAGTACATCAGTGCTCAAACAAAGAACCATACACACTTAGACTCCTTCTGTAGGCACTAAGAAAATATTCTAACTGTACAGAGAAGAAATGGCAAGAGCTTCGCTACTCTGACTAAGAATGATCAAAAGTTGATTGTGAAAACTAGAGCTTAGATGCAGTATTTATAGACATAGGATATACACCTTGATGTCGCATACGCGACATTGCATGTAGACCCCGACATCACGTACCCAACGTCGGAGCAAACATAAAATGCAATTCATCAAGGATGCATCAATGTATGCTATGTAATTGATCTTACAAAGTTTTTTGTATTAAGAACCATAAATTCAATCTTCATAATCTTTAAATAATTCTAATAACACATACTTAACTAAGCATCACACTTATAACATGGCTTCAATTAAGGAAAAAATATCACCTACCAAAGAGATACAGAAGAGAAATGACAAAAAAAATGACTATGAAGACTAGAGTATGCCTATGCAAGCAAGAATCTCATATGCTCATAATGATTCTTACCACGTTGATTTTACATTCATCTTCAACCAAGATGGAAAAATGAGATGGAGAGACCTACAAGACAGCATCATTTTTCCTCTAGAGCATTCAACACCCATCTTGCTTCAAATAGCTTTAAGTGGAATGAATTTGAATCATACACAAGAAGAATACCATGTGGCTAAACACATGATGAGACCCTATCAATCTATAAAGGCACAAGTACAAAGAGACACTACTATGCAAACCAAACATGAGAATAACAAGGCAAAGCAAGTTAACTTTCCTGTTGTCCTAGAAGAACTTGATGGTGATGCATTTGTAGCAAAGAAACTCCAGTATGATCATGAAGTCCATTCGCAAACACCAATTATTCATCTAGAAGAACCTATCAAAATACAACTACATTTAGACTTAGCAGAGACATGAAGAAGAGAAGTAAAGAACTCTAAGTACAAGTAGGACTCAAGGCCAAGAGTTTTTGCTAGATTATAAAGAAATGAATACTAGAGTCATAGAAGGAGAACTAGCTAACATTATTCTCCCATTTCTTCATCTTCATCCTCATGATCGTCGATGGACACTAATCGAAGGGAATAAAGGTACAAAGACCATGAAAGGGAGAGACATTGGGCTCATGATAGACATGACTATTGCCCAAGACACCTTCATAAAGAAGATTAAGAACATAAACCATGAAGAAACAAGGATAGATAGGAAGAAAGAGAGAGACATGAGTATCAAAGGATGCATTACTACAATCAAGCATATGAACCTTATGATCATGAAGAACCCTTGTTGGCTATTCATATCATGATCAACATAAGGAAAGTTGTATACATCTTGACCAAGCATGTGAGAGATAGTCACATCAAGTGACTAGATATGAGCAATAATTCTAAGTTTGAAGGTGGGTATAATGCAAATCCATAACATCACCTTTAGGAATTTCATGATGCTTGTACCCTATAGATTATAGAGAGTGACTAGCAAAAACATAAGTTGTTTCCTTGGTCACTCATCAAGGAGATAGAAATCTGGTATAGATCATTAGAACTTGAATCAATCATGAGGTGGAGTACCATTCTTGAAATTTTCAATGATAAATTCCAAACCTACTCCTAGGTGTCCAATCTTATGAAGCAGATCTAGGGCTAGAAGCAAGGGACCCATGAATCCCTTGATGTGGCAATGAGCAGATACTATTCGCTTCTACATAGGTGCCCAAGCCATAAATTTTCTCAAAGGAAGAAACTTATACATATTGTTAATGGGGTTACAAATAAAATGAGGAAAACCCTTTGAGTTTATGTCTAAGGAAAACTATCAAAAATGACTTCCCATTGAATTCAGAGACTACTTGATCAAGTGGTGAAGGAAGAAGGTGAATTGAAAGAGAGAGAATCAGCTAAGGAGTATAATAGAGATCCATCTATCCAAAAAAGAGATGTACAAGTATGTGAAAATCAAGAAGAAGAAACCTTAGAGGTTATATAGAAACAGACTCTACCAATCCAAAAGTCAATTAATGACATAGCTACCAAAGTAGAAAAGATGTGGGATTTTATGGATGAGAAATTTTCTATAGCTTTGAAAATTATAAAAGAAAGAACATAACAAACCTTTAGTAAGGGTAAGGAGAAAAAGAAGAAAAAAGACTATGGATGAAAAGAAAAAGTTGCTTAAGTGGCTGAATGTTCTCATTCAAGCTGAAACGATGAGGAAGGATATATAGTATGCTAGTATGAATATCCTAATGCATGTTGTCCTATGATGGCACATTTGTAAGAATGAGGGGTTGTTGGCAACTGTTTGGGACATGACCATTAACATGGGGTGGCCTCATGGTCTCAGACCTTAGGAAGTCATGGAATTGAAGGTGTTCTTCAAATAGGATTTAGGTGCTTGCTAGTCTTTGGTAACACAAAGGCCTAGATACCTCTAAATAAACTCAATAGTTATAAAATGAACTAGTCCTAAGTATGCATTTGCTGTTGTGAATGTTGGAATGGTTGTGTTCTATATAAAATGGTAATTAGCTATCATAAAATAGATCCAACTAACTTTCTGAAATATTGTGAGTTGTTGAAGGTTCCTATTTTGTTCAATCACTTAGTCTATATAGTCTCTATAGTATGATACTTATAACAAATAAAATTTTACAAAAAAATTTGAGCATAATTTTTCCAATCTACTCCTATTTTCTCCTAGAGAGAAAGTACCCAAGCAAACTAGAAATAGAGGGCGAGATTCAATGGAATTAGAAAGAGAAAGAAAAGAAATCAGATTTGTATGAAATCTCCAATATTTAAGCAATGTAAATTGATATGAGTAAACACTTTGTAATAATGCTATTCCTAATTCAATAACTATGAATTGTTCAAACTTTCTGAGCTCAACAAGAAATTTCATAAAGATAATCTTATTATACTACCAAAAATTGCTGCGTAAGTGACAATGTATGAGTCTCTATTTTGGCTAGTTAATAGATGTCAAAGATTGCATTCAATAGAGCTCTTAAAAATATTTGAGATTTTCTTTATTGAAATACCAAGGAAATACACTTTAAAAATAAAAAAGTTATTTCAATCCCATCAAAATACCAAAGATTTTCCTAGATTCTCTATGCCCAAAATAGGTAATTTTGTTAAGACATTACAACTAAATTTCTCTTGAGGCTTTTCAACAACATAAGCTCTTCTATGGCAAATCTTAACATGAGTCTAATATTGTGGAAAAATAAAGCTAGAAAAGCAATCTAGGAAATATCCCAAAATTAAATGTTAAGCATGATACTACCTAAACAATTAGCTAAGTAACTAAAAAAAATAGGAAGAAATGAACTCACAAGATTAAAAAAAAGTATTTGAATTGATGTCTTTAGCAATACATCTTACAAGAATTCTTCAAAGTTTCTTCTAAGTGTCTTCTATCACACCCCACCCACACCCCAAACCACACACCCCCCCCC
>MNCI01007874.1:169365-209437 GCA_015680685.1 Gnetum montanum
CCTTGACTCTCCTAGTTAAGTGCATTCAGTATGACCGCTTCGAGCACGTGTGTAATGCTTGGTAACCCAGTAACGAATAGCGTTTGGTAATCCCAGTAGTGTTACACTGGTTCAAGGTGTGTGCGACAAGTGGGAATAGATACTAGTGCTAGGACAATTAGAACTTAGTTAACAAATAGTTAATATAAGTTAGTCACTTAGTCTCTTCACCCTCTCCCTATTAGCGTAAGCCATTAAAACAATAAAAGACATGAAAATCACATACCTCAAACTTACTTAACCATACAACCGTCAAAATACAAGTAAGTTTGGGAGGACAACGATTGATTAACCTTAAGTGTTCCATTAAGTCGCGTAAGCACTTAGTCCTTGGAGTTTGACCAGATCGCGCGTGAGATGCTCGTATTTGTATGGTTGAGTGTAGGGATATCTCGCCACTCATCATTGGCATCGTTGCCGAGGACTTAGTTGTTTGTGCACTACATAGAACATAGGAAATCATCCACATCGTTGGGAAGCTAGAATGAACCCTTAGGGTTAATCAAGAAAAAAATAAGATAACAGTAAATAGCACACTGAATAAGACAAAAATGTCTTCTTCTTCGCACAAAAGCACTTCACCGCCTAGGAACAACACTAGAGACAGTCGGCGGTACAACATAGGTAACCCAGATCCGCCAGTTCCTCAACAATTCCGTGTGGTATATGTTCATCACGATGAGTATGTACCTGACTTTACCTTTGTTCTCCATCAAGATGAACAACTACGTTGGAGAGACTTGGAGGGTAACATAGTGTTGCCTCTAGACCGAATAGTCCCCAACATGCTCCTTCATGCTCTCGCACAAATAGACATGTCACAGTTATACGTAGAGTATGTTGCATGTGGTTTTGACACAAGGGATTACCAACCCATAGAAGTGCAACATCAAAGGAACTTGAGACAGGAGAGCTACCACACATCGTTGAAGGGCAAAGGCCTCTGTAATGCTTCACCTATCATAAGCGAAATTAAGGGTGGTGAACCTATTTCAATAGGTTCCCCACAAAACGATGTTCCCCCTCCTAACGATGGTGAGGAGGTGGTGTATTATAACCTTCACTCCACGATTCACAATCTTGGTTTTGATCCCCACGAACACCAAGTATTCAATGAGGGAACACGAACACATGATAAGGACGAGCATTCTGATCATCATCACAAGCAAGGCTGGGAACAACGAAGATAAGGTAGAAAACATCATCATGGTGATGGTTCTCCTTCTTTCTCCCCTTCATCATCACATTCACCCTCTCCTTTAGTATTAGGATGCAGTCACAAGGAACCTAACCATGAGGATAAGGGTAAACAGAGTGAGAAACCCTGATGAGAGAGTCGAGAGTGAGGAAGAGGGCACTCGAAAGAGACAAGGCATGGAAGAAGGAAAAGTAGATAACCATGTAGACATCATAGACTCTATGAAAGAAATGACCATGAAGAACCCCTACTTGCAACCTGAAGCATGTTAGACATCATGGAGGCCATTAGAATTCCTACAAGGCACCAAAAAGATAGTAGGATTAAGAGATTGGATATGAATAACATCCCACGATTTGAAGGGGGGATATAACACTGATCCTCAGAACCACTTACAAGAATTTCACAATGCATGTGCCTTGCAAAACATTGAGAATGAGTGGAAAAATTAGATTTCTTCCCAAGGACACTAGTAAAGGAAGCGAAAAGCTAGTACTGGTCCTTACAACCAAAAACCATTAGGAGGTGGAGTACGATGCTAGAACTATTTAATGATAAGTATCAAATGTACTCCCGAGTGTCCAACTTGTGAAAGAAAATGCAAGGATGGAAGAAGGGAACTCATGAATCCTTGGATGTTTCCATGGGCCGTTATTATGCATTGTTACATCGTTGCCCAGGCCATGGTTATTCGCAATAGGATCAACTATGCCATCTCGTAGATGGACTTAGGCATGAAACCAGGAGAACCCTTGGAACATATGCTCAAGGAATATTATCAGAGCTTAGGTCCCATTAGATCCATAGATTGTTGGAGCAAGTAGCTAAGGAAGAATGAGAGCTACATAAGAGAAAAAGTGCAGAAGAGTACAACTGTGATCCTTCCCTCTGAAAAAGGGGAGTGAGATTATGTGAGGAGGAGGAAGAGTCACCACTCGAAGAGCTGGTGCATAGGAAAACCTTGCCACTCCAAAAATTAACAACAGAAGTGTTGGCAAAGGTAGACCAAATGTGGGACTCCTTAGATAGTAGATTTGAAACCGTTCTCAAAATCATAGAGCAGTCTAAGGAGCGAGGTAGTGACTATGATAAGAAGACGAAAAGGGATTTGGACCATGCACGTAACAAAGGTAAGGGTAAAATAGCTATCACTGAAGGGGTTGTGGGTTCGGATACAGATAATGACACCAGTATGACCATCCTAAGGGATGTTGCCTAGTAATCTCACATCTGCAAGAGTGTGGGGTGTATGCACTTAACCCATGACTTAACAAACAGCAAGCACCCCGATGGTTACCTTATTCCCAAGGTAACTCGAGGCAGTTCCACCAACCATTAACGTATTATCCAAGTCAAAATTGAAGGCAACCTATTGAGCAACACTACCAATGGTAATACCCACAGTCATGGGGGATGCCACCACCTAGGCAACAATTCCCTTACCGGTAACAAGATCCATATGGCTACTACGTGTAGCAACCAATCTCTCCACCTGACTCTATTGATCATGTGACACCACGATGTCACTACCAAGCTCAGGAGTATTATAGGACTCCCTCTCCTAGGAGAGACACACCATATACATACCATCCTCCAAACCCATCTGCAACTCTCACACCGATAGCTCCATTACCACCTGCTCCAGCAATGCAAGGGGAACCCCCCACTTAACTGCAGCAATGCAATGCTACGAGAGCTATGAACCTTCAACCTACTACTGGTTCTAACAACCGTACAAAGAGAAGACCTTTTCTTAGAACCAACAGTCCAAACAAGCTTTTACAACCACAAGTGGTTGAGCCTCCGAACGCTCCTCCATCAAATAAGGCTTCAAAGCTCCCTTCAAACCAAAAATAGAGCTCAACGCACATGGTTATGTTAACACATACCATCACTAACTAGATTACAAAGGGCCACCTTCCTAGGAAATTATCTGATCCTGGCAGTCTTCTAATCTATCTCCAAGTCACTGGGAATGAACCATGTAAGGCTCTTCTAGGCTCAGGTTTTGAAGTCAACCTAATATCACAAGAGATGTATAAAGCCTAGAACCTACCCCCACTAAAGAAGAGCAACATTCGCTTAGAGCTGGCAAACTAGTCCATCACTGTTCCCTTGGGACTAGTGGAGGACATCGTTACCACTGTGTGTGGTTGGTCATACCTAGCTGATTTCTTGGTGATACAAGTAACAATGACAAAGGGTACTTCCCAATAATAATGGGAAGGGCATGGCTAAGTACCATAAATGCATGCCTAGGAATTTGCGATCTTTCCCTGGAGATATCTAAGGAAAACACTTTTGGGAAATCGAGAAGAAGAAAGTTCCATGCATCACATACAGTGATACAGGGTGTGATGACATGCATGTTCAGCATTGCTTGCATGCAACCAGTGTGTCCAAGAAATTAACATACACAAGTGCCTCTATGTAGCAACCACACAACAAGAAGACACCTAGTGGTTGATAGCTAATCAAAATAGCAACTTACCAACATGCATGGAACTAACTGAGGGGATAACTTACACTCACGTCAAAAGCATAGATACACTGGAGCAAGAGTGTCACCAACTTCCAACCCTTAACTTGAAAACATCAATTGGAAGAAGTTGGACACTTCTAAAAAATTCAAACAAGTGCTTGGATCTCTCCCTTTCAATTCAGTCATGGGGGAGATGGCCACCTATGCTAATCAATCAAGGCCCTCAGTCCCCTTTTAAGTTCTTATTTTACACATTTTTGTTTTAAAAATTTCCTTAAATTTTCTTGTTTTTATTTTGCAACATTGTTTATACTCTTTTATTTCTTTGTATGTTTGTTTGTTAAGGTTTGTCACCTAATCAGTGCTCCTAATGGTGGTATGAACTATATTCCATTGGTTTTTACCTTTGAGTTATGATGTTGATGCTAAGGTATGGTTCTTTTGATATAATAGGTAATAAGTCCACATCATCCATGCATCCATGAATTTATATGGTCTCTCTTAGCTTGAAATTGTACAGTCCCCTTACTTAAATAATAAGAATTATCAACGAATCGGTGACTGAGCATTTCTCAAACTAAGGAACGACTCAAGGACTAAAAAGGGTGTGGCTTCAAGGGAACTTGATGCATTTGTGTTGGCCATTCTCTTGGGTGCTTGAATGTTTTATTCTTGGATTTTCCTTACCATTCCGACGTTGCTCCATTATTGGGAAGTTGAGCTAATAAAAATAATAAGTCTTTGCATGGTGTGGTTCTCACGCAAAATAAAAAAAAATAGTAAGAATTCAAAGAACACCCCTTAGAAAAAATAATCATTTGGGCTACAAGCACTGGTTATGGAATTGAATAAACATGTTCCCTCTAACTAAGGCCCTTCTCACTTTCTACTTTCTCTTTTTTTGTTTTGTTGGAATGGTGGTGACTCTTTGGTGGAAGCATTCTTGTTACTTCAAGTAGATGGATTGGCCAAATATATTAATGCGAAGCCACTGGATGTGGTTTTTTTGAGGCTAGATTTAGAATGAGATCTACTAAGTCACATTAACCATTAATACACAAGGGGCTGTACATCACCTTGTTCTTGAGACTCCATTCTATTCTCTCCTTCCCATCCTTCTTTCTCCATTTTTCACCTCATTGTTGGTTGTATCAATAGTCCATATTTTGGTTGATGCATTGTTTTCTTTTTGGTAAACTCTTGTGGTTAAGAATTTAACTCTTGCTTCCAAATGACATTTCTAGAGCCTACAAACTCTTTGAATGTGGGTTTTCAGGGCATTAAGGGCATGATCCTGCTTTGGAGAGGACCCACTGGCACTTCTATTTGGTGCATCTGTTAATTTCTTTCCCTTAAACATTTCCACAATCACCATTTATTTTGTTCATCTCCATCTTTGACATCCATTTTATTGGTGTTGCCATTGTTTATTTTTCTCCATCTTTCTTATTCCTACCTTTTTTCATTCTCTTACTACCAAAGGTTCACTCTCAGTCATGGGGGTCCTGGTCCAATTTTTTCGATTTTCTCTTAACCCCTACACCTTGGGTTGTCACCAGTATTATATCTCCAGATCTGCATTAGCCATATCACAACTCAGCCAATGGTCATTACACTAAGGCAAGGTATTAACTACATTGTGATTCATTTACCCTTGCTAATATAAGACTATGTTGTGTGTGCATATGGCAATCATACAACAACGGATTGGATCTAGAGGAAACACTTGGAATGGACTAGTGCTAAAGTAGTTATGCAAGGAACGAGATTGATGATGTACTTATAGATGGACAATGAGAGGGGCAATCTTGGCATCAGTAGCAATAGACTTCTTCTTTTCTCTCTCTCTTCTCTCTTCTCTCTCAGCTGCCAAATAAGGCTGGATGTCAAATGTGTATAGTGTTCACTTTTGTTGTCATGAACACTAATTTGTCATGTATTGTAATGATGATTCGTTCACATGTCACCCCATTCACCATTAGTATCATTCAAGTCAATAATTCCATACCTTCCCAATATTTTGTAAGGAACTTGAGGATGAGTTTTCATTCAGTCATGGGGGTATGATGAGCCACGATATCACATACACGATATCGCAGTCCATTGCCAGTTCTATAAATAAGAGGTGGCTTTTCCTTATTTCTCTATCTAGATCTAGACCCTTAGCCAAACTCTAGCAGTTTTACCATTCCAGAGTTAGAATAATTTCCATGTGCTTGCAATAGGAGTCTTTAAGTGAACGGATCTTTATTCGAGAAAATTGTACCTAAGCACACATTTGTGTATGAAAATAAAGATGAACTTTCTGATAAACCTTGCAACATATGGACTAAGCTAAATATGATTTAATTATTGTTAAATGTTTAAATGCTTTCCTAGATAATTAATCTCTGTCAACCCTTGACTCTCCTAGTTAAGTGCATTCAGTACGACCGCTTCGAGCACTTGTGTAACACTTGGTAACCCAGTAACGAATAGCATTTGGTAATCCCAGTAGCGTTACACTGGTTCAAGGTGTGTGAGGTAAGTGAGAATAGATACTGGTGCTAGGACAATTAGAACTTATTTAGTGAATAGTTAATATAAGATAGTCACTTAGTCTTTTCACCCTCTCCCTATTAGCATAAGCCATTAAAACAATAAAAGACATGAAAATCACATACCTCAAACTTACTTAACCATACAACTGTGACAATACAAGTAAGTTTGGGAGGACAACGATTGATTAACCTTAAGTGTTTCATTAAGGCACGTAAGCACTTAGTCCTTGGAGTTCGATTGGATCATTTGTGAGACGCTCGTATTCATATGGTTGAGTGTAGGGGTACCTCGCCACTCATCAATTTCCTTATAATAGGCTCTCAATACATGCTTTGAACAGCATCCCATAACCTATGGATAAATGGCCTTCTCATTGCTCTTTCTCCAAGAACCATCTTATATTTCACACTCAAACACCTCACTTGATTTCTCCAGTTAAGCCTTAATTGAGAAATGATAAGCAATTCACATCTCTTTTTATAGTGTAAAGAAAGTTTGAAATTCCCACCAATTTCACTAACTAACTTTGCCAAAATTAATTATCTTTCCATCATTATATAGTAGGCCAATTTGAATTCCACTATTTGCTTGTTAAAATTAATTCACCACTAAGTAGTTATCTAACAATCACTTCCACTACACTCATCACAAGTAATGATTACTTAGGATAATATAAATTTAATAATTAAACTAACACTTTAAATTAAATATTTTTAAACTAATACTTTAACATACATGTTTCTTTGAAAAAAACATGATATATACTCACTTAAGAATACGTATAAGATATATATGTTATGGTTAAATATGACATAAGTCTATACTATTTGTTAAATATGTTACTACTAATCATATATATATTAAATTCTATATATAAAAGTTTATTATTTACTACTATGTATATTAAATATTATATAGTTTTACACACACACACACACATATATATATATATATTACTCTATATACATATATTAATTTATAAATATAGATTTAAGTTTTGGGTGATTGTACAAAATAACATTTTATATGGAAACTACAATTCTATCCCATCAAGTGTTGATAACTTGTAAGTATCTCTGGATAATGTATCCTTGATCTGAAATGGACCAATCCATATTGTTGAAAACTTGTTGACTTCTTCATATTCCATAATAATACCAAGTCACCAACTTTAAAAGTTCTCTTCAAAGTCTTTCTATCAAACCATCTTTTGACTTAAGCATTTTTTTAATAAAATATCCTTAGCTCCGTCCATTTCAATTTTTCTTTTGATGAGTAAGATCATGAAACATTTATCTCTATCAGTTTTCTCACTATACTTTTGTACAAATTTGAGGCTGAACTTATCATCTTGCTCGTAATTGTTATGAGAAAACCATAGACTAAGTTATAAGTTGATGTTCCACTAGCCTTCTTAAGTTTGATATAGTTGATTCATAATGCAGATTACAATTAATCAATCCAATCTCCTGGATTTTCATCCATCGACTTCTTAATGTAGGAAATAAGCTTTTTATTTGTAGATTTAGCTAAGCCATTTCCTTGAGGATAATAATTTAAAGAAGAAAATAGAAAGATGGATTTTTCTTATGTCCATGTTATAAATTCTTTAGATTAAAAAGTAGGTTCATTATCAAATACCAACACTTGAAGTAGATCAAAACAACTTAGAATCTTATCTTTCAAGAACTTAATCATGTTTGATGCTAAACTTTTTCTTAGAGCCTTTACTTTAGACCATTTAGCAAAGTAATTGATAGCTATGAAAATAAACTTATGTCTTGCTCCCAATGGAGTAATTGTACAAATAAAATCTAAGCTCCTTTGCTAAAATGGTCTATCTGTAATTATCAATTTTAAAGGAGCTCTAGCCTTTTTGATCTTTGGTCCCTGAATTTGACATTTGTAACATCTTTGAATTTTTGAACTAATATCTTGGTACATACTAGGCCAATAAAAATCATAATGAACTATATGATTTATGGTAGACTTAGGAGATTCATAGAACAAATTAGAATGATCATGGAATTGTTCTAAGATAGGACCAATTTGATCATTGTGAACACATTTCAACAAAATCCCTCTAAAATCCTTTCTATATAAAATTCCATGTTTAACTACAAATTTATTTTCCTTTTTAAAGAAAGCTCTATTCTTACTTGTAGTTAGGTTATTTGGAACCTTACGTGTATCAATAAATTCTAGAATTTCATCATACCAATTCCCTTTGTAAGTCTTAAGTGCACATACTTCATCTTCTCTTGCCATTAACTTAGCTAATCCCATTTCTTTAATAGTTTTGCATATTGCCAATGAAAATCTAAAACTTTGAAGCTTTATTAGCCACTTCCCTCTTTTCCATCTAATTTAATTTTGGGCTAAAAATTGTTTGACTGCAAGCTCTATTAGCATAATAAAAACTAATGAGCTTTCCAAATAATATTTGAAATGTTGAAGTGCCTTAATAACTGCAAATATGTTTCTGTAAGTCTGAATAATTTAGCTTTGAACCTTTCAACTGATACCCAAAAAATCCAATTAGTTCATCTTGACCTTTATCTTTTTTGAGTCAAAATAGCAACAATTGAATCATTTGAAGCAAAAGCATATAGCCAGAAGTCTTCCTTTAATTTTGGCTTTACCAAGTATGGAGCTTCTTGGATATCTTTTTTGATTTCTACTAAGGCTTTCTTTGATTCTAATGTTTTCTCTACTAGGACATCCTTTTTTAGCATATGCATCAAATATTTAGTAATTTAGTAAATCTGGGTATACATTTCTTCACAAAATTTATCTTTCCAAAGAGAGATCTAAGAGACTTTTTACTTGTCGGATGTTCAATGTTCTATACTATGTGAATTTGAGAATTATCTATAGTAATTCCTTCTTGATAGATTACATGACCTAGTAAACTTCTTGATTTAACCCCAAAGATACATTTCTTAGAATTTAATGAAATACTATACCCATGACATTTGTCAAAAACTAGTTGGAGATGACCAATATGGTCTTCCTTTCTTTTTGAAAAGATAGTGATATCATCTAAATAAACCACACCTCATCTTTTAAATCCTTAGAGGCTAAATCCACTGCTCTTTGAAAAATAGCTCCAATGTTTGACAATCCAAATGGCATTCTTTTATAAGAAAAAGTTCTCCACTTGGTAATAAATGCCATTGTATATTTTTCACCCTTATCTACCATGATCTAATTATAGCCTAAAAATTTTCTAAGAAGGAATATACCTGACAACCTGATACTTTAATCAACATCTCATCAATTCTAGGAAGTGGATATTTATCTTTTTCTAAGGCTCATTTAGATTTCTAAAATCCATACAAAGTTTAATATCGTCATTCTTCTTTCTTATTAGTACAATGTCAGCAAGCCATGTTAAATATCAAACCAGATATATGACTTGAGTTTGTAATAACTTATTAATCTTAGCTTTCATAGCCAGTTCAAATGATGGATTGAACTTGCTTTGCTTTTATTTAACTACCTTAAAACTGCCTATCAAAGAAATCTTATGTGTTATCACATCTAGTCTAAAAGTTTTAAGATCATCATAAGACCAAGCAAAATTTTCAAAATTATTTTTCAAGAGTAATAGTAAATTTTTCTTGAAAACTAAATCTTTTCCCTTTATGACATTTAACATCTTTGGTATCTCTATGGATTCAAGATTCACTACTTCATATGCTTGATCATCTACATTCTGTATTTCTTTTTTTGATAATCAATCACCCTTTTGGGAATGAAATTTATCTCAAACCTTGATACTATTTCAGGTATGATTTGACATTTGAATTCTTGTGCATTTCTCAAGAATCTAAGCAATTGATCATCATCTTTGAATACTTGTAAATGCTTTATGTTATCTGGTAGTAATGGCTGATATTCTTTCTTAATCATTACACCTTAATGACCTTCTATCCTTTTCACATCTAATGATGAAGCTACTTTTGCTAAACCATTTGCTAGATAGTTACGCTTCCTACCTATATGTTCTATTTGTAATGATGAAACTAACTTAACATTTTACAAATAAGCTGTTTGTAAGGCCACAAAAATGATCTTTTGACTACACAATTACCTTTAACCTATTCACATGCCAATCTTGAATCTCCCTTTATGGTAACTACCTTAACTCTTTTTTCTATTGCTATTTTAATTCCAATACACAAAGTTTCATATTCAACCTTATTATTAGTACCAAGGAAAGATAGGTGAATTTCCTTGAATATTTTTGGAAAATCATCTTTTACCAGAACTATTTCAACTCCTGCACCTTTCGAGTTATAAGAACCATCAAAGTATAGTTTCCATTTTCACCCATCTTGAAATTCTTCTTTTTCCAAGTTAGAAACTTCTTGAAGTGTTCAAATTCTAGTTTTAAAAGCTCTTATTTCAACAACTTTATTCTTTTCATTTCAAGTAATGTTTTCTTTCATCAAAGGCTCATTGTATATGTATATTTGATTTGGCTTCCCTATCCAAGGTAGCCACATATGTGAGTAATCCGTTGATATATAAGACTATGTGAGTCTAGTATATTTGCTACTTTAATAGTTACTGTACTTTTGATACGAGGTTTGGAAGTGATTTCTAATAGAACATTTGTTAATTGATCCATAATTTTTGTTCTACTCTTGTCCACTTGAATAATCTTTCTATTTGATTTTTCAAGAATCAAAATGAGTTTTGTTCACATAGACAATGACATAATAGTAGATATAGCTTCAAAATCAGCTAAGCAATTATGAAGATACTTGTCTTTTAACCTCATTGTCAAAAGAAAAGGAGGAGCTTCCTTGTCAGAAGTACAACCATAGCTAGTTTTTGTTTTCTCATCATTGTTTGACATATAGCTTAACTCTAAGTCTCCAACTCTCTTTTTATCTTTAATAAACTCTAAAGATTTTCTTTGTTGATCTCCTATGTGTAACAATTGATAAATGCTAATATTGGCCCTAATATGTTTGAGATCTTCAATCGAATCATATTCTCTGTCTCCATAAAAGCTTGGTTTCTTTATTCACTTATTGAAAGACTAATTTTTAGTACTTCATTCTACTTGATCTTCTTTACTTTTATTTCTTTCTTTTCTACTTGGTTCAAAAACCTTTCTCCTAGTAGATGGATCAAAAATGACATTTGGAGGCCTAGAATTAGTTAATATTTCTTTCATTCTCAAATTATACCCATTTTCCTCATTATCGTTACACTTTTCATTTGAGGATATATCCTCTTTAGAACTTGGTAGAGAAGAGGTATCACTAGATCCATTGTTAGAAGATTTTCTTGCACAATGAAAACTAGATAGCTCATTATTGGATTCAATATCAAGGAAGTTAGACATAATAACATCACTTTCATCCTCATCTTCTACTAACTTAGTATCTTGATACTTATGTTTTCTATTTTCTTTTCCTCTTTGATTTTAACTTTTGCAAAAGTTCTCTCTAGTTTCACTACTTTTTTGGACAAGTCTATCATTAACTGTCCTTTTTCAAATTCTTTGCTTTCTAACTCT
This sequence comes from Gnetum montanum, assembly GCA_015680685.1. Taxonomy (NCBI): domain Eukaryota; kingdom Viridiplantae; phylum Streptophyta; class Gnetopsida; order Gnetales; family Gnetaceae; genus Gnetum; species Gnetum montanum. The sequence goes on from MNCI01007874.1 coordinate 181,162, forward strand.
TGCTTTGGCTTAATACGAGATGGCCCTAGTAATGCTTTAAGTTGAGAAAAGTCTTGCATTGGAATAATCATCTTCTCTTCTCTTTTTTGAGTTGTAATAATCTCTTCATTATTTAAGTTTAACTATTTTTCTAACTATATAGCTTCACTAAAGTATTCATTCAATGTTATCAAGTTTGGAGTTTTTCTTAACCAAATTGAAATAATGGGGTTCACAACCTTAAGATAAGTATCTCTAAGCATTTCATATTAAAGATAATAAATAGTTGATAACTTTTTATATGTCTGATATCACAAGGTTATCTTAGCCTAGAATGCTCCTATAATTATAAATGGAATCAGTGTATTACTCAAAGAGTTGCAAGTGGTATGAAAGCCTTATTTTCTTTAAGAAAACAAAGATAAGAAAGAATCTATTCTAGATTAGGATATCTAAAAATAAATTCATCATGCCTTCATTCAACCTACTAATTTTTAGGGGCGTATTGTAGAAGGTCCTACTTTATCAAACAAATATATATTAGAAACATATAGAAGAAATTTAAAAGCTTTTAGGATCGATGAATTTAAAGTGAAGAAACATATATAATATGAGATTATGCTTCTTAAAGTAGAGATGATGTTGTCAAAGATTGTAGAGAATGAATAATATGAAATAATGTGATGTGAAGATATGATGTTTACACTCCTAAACATTTTATAATAATATGATGACATCACCTCTAAAGAGAGGGATGATCATAAAAGCTAATATAAACATGCAATATTTGTTACTTGTGAACCTTTAATCTCTTCCTACCGTTCAATTAGATGATGGCATTCTCGGATGCGAATAGCTTTGAGACTTTTTATCCTCGTGATCTCATCCATCCATTTCCTTTTCAATAGGTTGCATTTATCAAGGCTCACAAACTCCAAATGTGGAAGATCAACAGCCAACCGAGGAGAAAGCTCTACCAATTTGTGGCACCCCTCCAAGAGCAGCACCTTTAACAAAGGGAAATCAACATTTTGCGGAAAGCCAACGAAGCTTTTGCAATCTCTGATTCCCAAAATGGCCAACGAGGAAAGCCCACAGAAGCCGTCGAACAATTCCTCCAACCCATCGCAGCCATTCACCGACAAGAATTCCAGTGGCCAGGAATTGTTGACGTTGCTGGGCAGTCGCCTTATCTTTGGACAATCTTTTATTATCAATATCGCATATCCGTTGGCAGCGAACAATGCGTAGCACACTGAACTGAGGAAGGCACGATACAAATCCACGTGGCAATCGCAATAACGATTCAGAGTTACAAATTCCCAATTGGCTGAGGTGTGGAAACGTAACATTGGAGCTTGGTTCAACCAATACATCCTCTCCCTCTTCGTTGTCGTCCAGGAGTTGCAGAGACAGCACCAAAGACGCCAGGTTCTTCGGCAACTGATCAAATGGAAAGGAAAGTCAAGGTAAGAATTCTGGTACTAAAAATCCATATAAATAAAAATTTAATTTCAATTTCAAATCAATCAACCACGCACGCACGTTACCTTCACTAGATCCACTGCCGCATCCGGGGAGTAAGCCAGGTGTTTAAGACTGGGTGCTCCATGCACATCAAACGGCAATACACCGTTTTGGCCATGCCATCGTATTAATTGGGGAAACGACGTGCTTTTGCATTTTCCTTCCACTTGTATGGCTTCCCATATATCATTACTAGCAGGGCGGGAAAGCGTAGAAAAGTGCCGCAAAGAATGAGACATGGTGTCCAATACAGCTGCAGGCATCTTCACTGGTAATGCCTCATCTTTTTCATCTTCAAGCGTTTGGAGGACAATGCCTTTTATATCACGCAGCATATCATGATCCTGAACCTGTGACATACATCAAATCACCTGAACGTTTCAGATTTACTGTACTGGGGTTTAGATTTGAATTCCTTTACCTTTACGTGACTTCTGCTCTCTTTAAATGATGAGATCTGTTCTTAAAGCCTGAAAACTAATAGTTTATCCAGAATGGTTTATGTATGTTTGGTTGTTTAAAGTTAGAGAGGTTAAAGTTTAGAGGATGTTGAACTTAAAGATTCCTAAATCTTTGCAGATTACACCTCTAAAAATAGTCTGGAAAAATTCAAAAATCCACATCCACAGCATCTTCTTCTCGTAAGTTTCCCCAGCTTTTTAGGATAGCTTAAATTAACGGTAATATTGCATGCAAAATTCTTCTTATAGGCTAATTTTTCATTTAGTAATTACTTGGACGATGATAAGTCACTAGATTATGTATGTATGGTACACCGTATACGCTTAAAACAATAGGTGGGTGATCATTATCAGTACCTGGTGCTGGTTATCCTGGAATCCTTGCAACAATTTCCGAAGGTGCTGCAGGTCGGTGACTCTGTGTGCTTCTTGATGATTTTTGTTTCTGCCGATCTCTAGTAACACATCATGTATCACCACCTTGTTCAGTGTCTCACAGGACTTAATCTCTATTGAAACATCTTCGTCATCAATCTTAGGAATTTGATTTTTTATAAGAGCCCTTCTCTCAAGAGCCTCCAGAGTGTCATCACCAAACAGATCTAAGGCTTCGTCCCAGCGACAGGTGGGGAAGAAGATACATATGTCAAAGAAGGCTTCTTTGTAGGAATTGGGGAGTCCATCCAAAGCAAAGGAAAAGAAATCCACGTTTTTTAATGCAAAAGACTCGCCACGCGTGCGAGCATGTTCCTGCCTGATCACCTGCATTGCCCTGCTTTTGTTGGCATGGTTTGCAATGAAATTGCCCACCAATTCAATACACAGCGGTACCCCTCCACACATGCTGCTCAGCTCCTGCAAATCCTGGCGTTTTAGTTGTTGGCACGCCGATTCTCCCAACAGTTGCTGTAACAGCTCATCTTCATCTTTTTTATCCATAGACGACACAGGGAAGATTTTCACAGAATCAGGTGCATGAACGCTATCAGCCACGTCCTGAGTTCTGGCGGTTAAAAGTAGTCTCAACTTGTTGCAGTTGTGAAGTCGCTTGGGCAGAAGCATTGAGAGCTGCTGCGCATCCAATGCATTATCCACATAAACAAAACAAGGGGTAGATTAAACAAGCTGTTGCAACGCATTCTGACCTTCCGTATCCGAAGGCGGCTCTTCATATTTGTTGCCTGAGATATCATCCATGATTTGCTTTTGGAGTTTTGTAATAATGGGCTTGCTGTGGATGGTTTCAAACAGCTTCACCTTCGAAAACCCAAATCCCGGGATATCAACGCTGGAATAAACAGCGTCTCCGAGCACTGTTTTTCCTATTCCACCAAATCCAAGCACCAGCACTGCGAGAACCTTTCTATCGGTGTGAAACTCTAGCATTTCCACCACAGTTTGCACATGTTTCTCGATCCCAACTGCACATAGTTTTCAAATTTTGAATTTGGAAAAGTTAAGGTCCTTTCTGTCACCGTTGAATTAATTGGAAACTGAAATTGATATTGGAAACTAGAAATATACGATTACTTGAAACATTTTTAAGAAAATGATTAAGTAGTTCTGAGAAGACTTAAAATAAATTAACTACATTTACAACTGTAATATCATATCTATTTTTAATTACAACTGTAATATCATATCTATGTTTAATGTACTTAAATGTAATACGTTGTACTTAAATGTAATACGTTGCAAAAAAATGTGATATTCCTATTTTTACAATTAGCATTTTCAATTATTCATAAAAACGTTATTAATTTTTCTTAACCAAAAAAAAATGATGAAAGTATGAATTACCAAACAGCACTGATTCTTAAAAGACTTGCTAATTTATCCTCTAGCCAAATAAATTGGGATTAAAGAAATTCCGTTAAAAATGACCTAAACTGTACTCTGTTCAGATATCTCTGGATAACTTCATTACATTCTTTCAATTTCATTAAACTTAAAAGCATCATTACGGTATTGTAAAAGAAATGACAATATCTCAAATATGACAACATTACCCGCAGGTATTGTAAAAGAAATGACAATATCTCATATATGGCAACATTACCTACGTGTGCAGGGTACATAAGTTGTCTTGGAAATTGAATTTGTTTGTTGGCGTTGTAGGTGTATAAAATCATATGCATTACAAGTTGTCTATAGAATTTTTCAACGTCTGCAAGGAGTTCTGCCAGACGTTCCTTATTCACCTTTGCTCCAAGGAATCTGCATTGAAAAAACCTCAAGCAAAATCAAATTTCAACATCAAGTAACAGTGTGAGCATAAAATTAGAAAACGAATTTAACATATCTAATTTAAAATCAGATCGCAACTCATCATTGTAGATTTGTAAATCAAAGGTACTTTTTTGTCATTTGATAACCGATTATACAACGCTGCAAGAGTGCATGCAAGGACTTACCGATGCCACCATGACTTGGCCCTTTGCGAGCAACACATAATGGTCCCTTTCACAATCAAACGAATGGATTCTTCCATGAGATCCGTCAGTTTTTCTTTCAATGGCGGTCGTTGCTTCAGTTCCTTGATATATCTTCCTAACGGAAACCGCCTGCCCGTTACGTGTCGCCGTTCCGTCTGCCTGTTCCCTTCCTTGAGAGAGAGAGAGTTGCAGCCCTAAAGAAAAAGAAACTTCTCAATATGCACTTCGTCGATGACTCTCAAAACATAGCTGCCAATTTGCACCGCCTCTTCTCAAGGGTGGAGCAATATTGCACACTCTCAGGTTCCACAATTAATTGGAATAAATCCTCTATTTATAGATTTAATGGCAATTACAGCCATGTGACCAACTATAATTGGAAGCAACTTCAAGATCAAGACATCGTTAAGATTCTAGGAATCCCTTTCCGTTTTAGAGGTTCAACATCTATTCTCTGGGAGTAGGTTATTTATCGAATTCAAAAGAAACTCGACAAATGGAAAACTAAACCCCTCACACTTGCAGGTAAATACCTTGTTTGTAAGTCCATATGTGCATCCACCCATGTGTATTACTCTTCGTGTTGGGCCCCCTCCCAAGCTGCCTACCAGAAGCTAGAACGGTTATTTCGTGACTTTATGTGGTCCTCCAAGGATTCTCAAAAAGGATTTCATCGTGTCGCTTGGAATATTGTTACTCTCCCCAAGAATAAGGGTGGCTTAGGTCTTTTGAACTCCTATAGGAAAGGAATTACCGTGGTTGCTAAGTGCTTGGTACAGCATTTAGATGCCTCAAATATTATAAGGACCCTTCTCAAATTAAGGCTTCATCAAGCATTTCCTAAAAATAAGCTCTTCTGGAAAGGCATCCATTTCGTCAATTGGATCTTTTCCCCCCTCACTATCATTCTTCCCGGATCTCATGTTTTCAAAAGCATCTGGAGGGCCTGGCAAATTCTACACACTCACATTGACTGGACTAACATTAAGATCAACCCTACTATCCTCTCTACAGTGTGTCCGTGGTGGTTACCTTTGTCGCCTGCTCCCCTTGCTATCACAAATGCTAAGGTGGCTACCTCGTGGTATCGAAAGGGTGTCATTTCCTTGAATTGTCTTAGGCCGGCTAGTCGTTAGATTTTGGGGGTCAAGTTTAACATTTTGTATGGGAAGTTGACTGTAATGAACCATTGCCTTGTTCAAATTTACTCTTTTCTCCACGGTCACTGGCAACTTGATGTTACAGTGCAAAGCCTTTGTCATTACCTTCAATGGCTTAATGGGGTTAAACTCTTGCCCTACCGGCCATCTATCCCCTTTCATCTCATGCATGACCCATCTGAAGTCATTCAACATTGCAATAAGTATTTGCACAAACAAGAGTTAGAAACATTTTGGATCCCTCTCTTCCAACATATTTGAAAATTTCTGACCCTCCCCAAAATTAAGCAGTTCCTCTGGTGTCTCTTCCACCATGGTCTACCTATTGGAAAATGTTTAGAATATCTGGGGATTCCCAATCCCAATTTCCCCCTATGTGGTGGACAAGATGACATTGTCCATGTATTTTGGCATTGTTCCTTTGCTCAACATGTGTGGCAGTGGGCTTCCAAAGCTTTTCCATCATACAAGCTATCTCAAGAGGATGCCATATTCGGATTTTTGAACATTACTTCTGCTAATCTTACTTTTCTATGGAAAGTTATTAGGCCTACTATTTTATATTATATTTGGAAGCGAAGATGCAATGTTCTATTTCAAAAGATAGATTATTATAATAAATGTTTACTCACTAGCTTGGAGAAGTTGCAGATCTTTTGCCTCACCCATTTTCAACTCACATCTCAAGCATCCAAGTTCAATCTGGATAGTCATCAATTGGTTCATCTCTTACAGCTATGGAAAAGACCTGTGTGTTCCAGTTACACTTAGCATCAGTAATCTCTGCAAGGAAGCTTTTCCTTTTCAGTATGTGGAGTCACCATTGGAACTCTCTCTATCCTTAATTGAGAGCTTTTTTCCTCATCTAATTCTATGTCATTCTATTTTGTAACAAGCCAGTACGTGTGGACATTTGGTTGTGGCCCAACTTGGGTTTCCTCCTTTAATACTCGTTTATTTATAAGGTGTTTCCTAAGTTTCATTCACGATGCTCTCAGTTTTCCCTTCCCCTTAACCCTATGACTTATTCAAGTTGTTGTAATTGATGCACCTTTAATTTCAATAAAACTTCTTTTCAGGGTCTGACACCCCCCCATATTTCCTTAAGGCCAACATCTCTAATCTACACCAATTCCTTTAATGTCTTCGATGATATTTTTTGGGGTTCACAGATTGTCCCTCCTCTCGACTAGGAATAGGACTTTTAGCATTGGCTAGAATGTGAACTTGCAAAATGCAATTAGTCCCTTACTTCTCTCTTTTCTTACTTTTTATTTTTTCCATCGATGTTTTTAGGATTTTTCATTGGATTTGCTAGTCTTCATCTACTCGAGTGACCATGTGTTTGATAATTGTCATAAAGCATTAAAGTCTATGTTTCCTTCAATCCCCCACCCTTTTTGTGGAAGTGATTTGGTCCCTTTATTTGGGGGAGGAATGGATTGGAAGATTGCAATTTCAATTGAGGTTGTGTTGTGTTGCTAATGAGGGCCTAAGTTGTTTTGCGTGCCTATGTGAATGATGGATTTTGCAATTTTTGATCTTTATCTACTAATAGTAGGGGAATGCAAGGATCCAATGTTTGTGCTTGGTTTTTACAGAACTTTGGATAATGATGAGAGTTTTTTGATGATGATGCTTCCACTACATTAGATTCCTATCTCTACATCGAATAATGCCTAAAGGCTTGGAATTTGTATATTCTTTTTGTACTTCCTACAAAAAGGTGGAGTGTTTTCTTTTACCATGGGCTTATTTTTTTTATAATAATTCATGATACTTTGGTTCTTTCTTTCCCCTTCTTTTTTGCTTCTCATGTTCTCAACTATTTAATTTCCCAACCATTCAGATGAACGTGATGTTGATGGATCAAAGCTATATATAATTTCTTACCAAAACGGTTTTGATTTTATTTTAGGATTGATTCTAGAACAAGTACTTGCCTATAAACTCTCCCTTTTTCCCTCCTTTTTGTTTTCTTTCCTTATTTTTTTTCTTTTCACTTCCTTTCTTTTTTGTTATTATGGATAGGATATTTGTTAGGAAGGAAGGATGTAATGGCAGCAAAGATATTGACCAAATTAAACCTCACCTTTTACATTACTAAATCAAAGCTTTATTAATTTAAAAAGAAATGATAACAACAATAATCTTTTAGATCTAGAATTTCTTTAAGAAATCAACGTTGATGGACTCTTTATTTATCTTGCCCTCTAAATCCTACAATTTATAAATTCTCCTATCCAATTTTTCGTACACTCTAAAGAAGCCTAACTTTACTTTTAATTCAGTTTAATTTTAAAATGAGGTCTCCTACTTGGAAATCCCTAGGCATTAGTTGTTTATGGTAGGCTTTTCTAATCTATTTTTGGTACTAGGTGGTGTGCTTAAAGGCTTTTCATCCTATTCGTTGGTGAGTTCCTCTTGAATATATGAAAAGTTAGCCTAATGATAAGACTCTTGACTTGAAAGCTCTAAGTTATGAGTTTGATTCTTGTAGGCAATGCTAAGTTATAAAGTTCTAATTAAACTATACATCTTGGGGTATACCTATTATAATTATTTCAAGGTTTCAACATCCTCCTTCTTTTGAATAAGAATGTTGAGGCTTAGGATTTTGATGTCAATGGTAAGGACGACTTGTACTCCAAAGGCAAATAAAAAGAGGGATGACATCATTTGCTATTTTGGTCAAGGTTATGTGTGCCCAAAGCATGCAAGAGAGCCTATCATGTGAATTGTACAAACGATCTTTAACAATCTTCTTTAGCAGCTTAATGATTTGCTTATTTGTAGATTTAGCTTACCCATTTTCTTGAGGGTATTGAGGACTTAAGAATGAGTGCTCCACACCATACTATTCCAAAAATGTTCTTGTCTCTTAAGATTTAAATTGAAATCCATTGTCGTGAACTAATCTATATGGAAACCAACACTTCAAAAAACTTTCAATGAGGAAGTTGGTCACTTACTTTTTGGTGATTTTTTGCATGGCCACCATTTCCACCTAGTGAAATATTCAATCACTATTAGGATACATTGATGATTGGTTGAAGATGTTTATTAATGGATCCCATTATTTCAAATTCAAACTGTATTTGTGCGATGAAGCTTTGATTCCAATTGTTTGATGATTAAACTACATAGTTGGCATTACTTGTAGCCTCTTTGGTACATGAAGTAGTCTGCAACTAAATTTTTCCAAAAGTATCATGACCTAATTAGGTGAATTTGAAAGGACTTGGCCGCTAAGTGATTCTCACACAAGTCTTTATGAACTTCTTTTAACACTTGGCACATTCTTGGAACTTTAGATATTGTAGCAAGGGACTCTCAAAAAACTTTTTACATAACTTGCTTACTAGCATGGTATAAGCTTAAGCTTGTAATATAGAAGTTCTTTGAATAAACTTTAATAAGCCCTTCAAGAACATACTTAATGTTAGGAACTTTTTCATGTTGGAATACTAAGTATCATATTTCTCTTCATATTGCTAGGTTGGGGGTAGGATGGCATGAAATCTCCTTCTTCCATGTTACCTCAAAGGTGTTAGATGAGGATAGTAAGCTTATGTTCTTTTTATAGGGAAAGAAGTTTCCTTGAACAAAAAAAGATGTAAAAGAATAACTTGGGAGTTTAACAAAGCAAGAAACTTAGTAGTCAAATCTTGAAATAATGAAAAAAAAAATTCCAAGGAAACTTCAAATATTTCTCTTCTCCTTTAGAAGGAATATATTAGAAAGAAAAAGAGGATGGTAATAATCATGTTTGCTGATGTTGATATTGCAGCTAATAATATAATAAAGCATATAAGAGAAAATCCTTCCTAAAGGAAATGCAATCCCTACACTATGCCACCTGTAGCGAGACTATGGAAAAAATTTTCTCCTTTAAATTTACCTTTTGTAATCATCTAGCATACAAAGCTACTTTTTTGAAACTTTAATTATAGCATTTCTATGACATGGAATTAATTATAAATCTCTAATTAGCACAAAATGTTGGTACTTGATAATTTAGTGCACTGGTGGATTTTCATTTTGTTACTTACCATGGTAACATACTTCAAATAATTGCAATTACTAGTTAGATTTTGCAAACCTAAATCCACCTTATGAACTTTATTTCCTAAACCTTTCACATCCAAAGATGTTTACCATTTTTTTCATTATCTAAATAATACACGACAACTATCTCTATTTCTTCCTTGGTGGTCCCCACTATTGGTGCTAACAACGTGTGATGAGTTATCATGGTTTGGCCATGTCGACATCATCCCGTCGATGGGATCTCATAGGCGTGATCCTATTGATGCAAGGTTTGACCCTTTGATGTGTACTCGTCGATGAGGCACCCTATTTTTCCTATAAATGTGCACTTCTATTGCATTTATGGCATCAGATTTCATAGTTGTAGTGAAGCTCTTGTAGTTTTCTTATTTGAAAGTTAGAATATTTTCTAAGTGCCCGTAGTAGAAGTCAAAGTGTACTAATCTTTATTCGAGCACTATTATACGTAAGCACTTCAATGTGTGCAGCAATAAAGATGATCGTTTTTATCAAACCTTGTAGCACTTGGACTAGTTTAATTATTTCTTTAAGAATTTAATATTTTAAGAAATTTCCTTTAATGTTTTAAGTGATTAAGTAATTAATTAAGCTAGATTAAATAGCAATTAAATAAACACATAAGTACGACCACTTCGAGCATACATGTAATACTTAGTAATCACAGTAACGCTTAACGTTTGATAACCCAACGGTGTTATACGTGTTCAGGATGTGTACGGCAAGTGGAAATAGATGCTTATGTTAAGATTAGTTAAGTGTTAGCTAGTTGGTTAGATTAATTTAGCAATTAATTACCTTATTCCTTATTCTTTATTATTAGGCGACTTAGAACATAAAAAGATAAAAATGATAAAAATCATATGCCTCAATTATACTTAACCATACCCTTGTACTCACAAGTGTAACTGGGAAGACAACAATTGCAATAGTTGATTCACCTCCTAGACCAGTATACGTAGAAACCTAGAAGTCCTTGGAATTCGACCGGATCATGTGTGAATCCTAGTGATTTGTATGATAGGGTGTAGGATCTACTCGCGACTCATCATTAGCATTTTTGCCAAGCACCTTTAGTTAGCTTCATGCACTTCTAAGACTTGGTGAAAATCATTCACATTGTTGGATTGACCCTTAGAGTCACAATCATTCTAACATTAACAACACTTGTAAAAAAGCACACTGTTAATTTTCTTCTAATTTAAAAATTTCTTCTTCTCATAGGCATGATGAGTCAAAATCACAAGTGCCCCAAGAATACAAAGTGGTATCTACTCATCCAAATGAGTTTGTGCTTAATTTCACCTTCATTCTACATCAAGATGAACAATTGCGGTGGAGAGATATGGAGGATGACATTGTATTGCCACCCAACCGATTAGTTCCTTGCATGCCACTCCAAATTCTTAAGAGGTTGGACATCCAAGATCTCAATGGTGAATATGTTGTGTAGGAACATGAATATTAGGAGTATTGTCCCACTGAAACACGATGGAAAAGAAATTGGCAACAAGAGAAATGCTATGAAGCTGCAAAGGGAAAATGATTTAATAATCCCTTATTCATGCTAAACTAAAAAGATGATGAAGATCCCCTCTCTGAGGATTCTCATCACACAGACTCTCCTCCCCTTGATTTCAAGGAAGGGGGCTTGAACTAGAATTTACAGTCCACTGTAAACAATCCTACTTCAGGCATTAATGGATCCCATGATCATGGGGGATCTAAAGGTGGAAGTCATGGCAGGGGAAAGGAAAAATATCATGATAATGATCATGACCATGACCATCGAAGAGGGCTTGGCAGGCATCACGATGCTAGTCCTTCTTCCTCTTCACCTTCATTATCCTTTTCTTCCTTCTCAAGCTGCAACTAAAGCTGTAGAGGGCATGATCATGATGGAGGTAACCGACAGGATAAAAATGATCATGATCGTAGGGCCCATTGGGATGATCGAGATCAAAGGCATGGACATTCAAGAGAGGCCCACCACCATGAGAGAAGGTGTAAAAGAGGGCATCATAGGCACCATGGCCATGACAAAGGCCATGACTATGATGAGCCTTTGCTCACAACTTGAAACATGCTAAACATCATAAAGGTAGTCAAAATTCCAACAACGCATATGAAAGATAACCGAATAAATAGGTTGAATATGAACAATATTCCCAACTTTGAGGGGGGATATAATTCATATCCGTAGAACCATCTACAAGCCTTTCACAATGCTTGTGTCTTGTAGAGCATAAAAAATTATTGGTAAAAACTTAAGTTGTTTCCTAGGACACTCATAAAAGAAGCAAAATGTTGGTACTGCTCTTTGAAGCTAGAATCAATTCATAGATGGAGTGCGATTCTTGAGATGTTTAATGACAGTACTCTTGAGTGTCCAACTTGAGAAAGCATATCCAAGGTTGGCAACAAGGAATACACGAACCCTTGGATGTAGCCATGGGCTGGTATTATTCTCTTTTGCACAGATGTCCTAGCCATGGTTATTCTTAAAGAAAGCAGCTTCACCATATTATAGATGGGCTCCGATCAAAAATAAGGAGAACTCTTGCGATCTATGCCCAAGAGGGATTGCCAAAATTAAGGGCCCATCAGATTCAACAGCTCATTGAGTAGGTTGCAAAAGAAAAAGGAGAACTCAGAAAGAGAGAAAGTGTGGAGTACAACTGAGATCCTTCCATTAAAAAAAAGGAAGTTCAATTTGTTGACAACTAGGAAGAGGCACCACTTGATGAAGTGATAAAACAAAAAACCTTGCTAATCCAAATATTTATCTCCAAAAGTTTAGCTAAGGTAGATAAAATGGGGAACTCTTTGGATGAAAAGTTCTAAACAGCTCTTAAAATTGTAGAGAAATTCAAAGAGCAAAGTAGTGATATGACCATAGAAAAAAGAAGGAAGCTGAATGTGCCTACCAACGGGGTAAGGGCAAAGCTACTATCATAGAAGAGGTTGTAGAGTCTGAATCAGATGATGATGGTGGGTGTGACATCTACCAATACAAACATCCTAAGGGATGTTGCCCTATTTTTTCACACTTGTAGAAATCTAGGGTGTATGCTCTAAATCCTAGATTAGCAAAAAGGAAAGCACCCATAAGATTGCCTTATCCTCAAGGCAATCTTAGGCAGTTCCACCAGCAACAACAAGATTATTACCCAAGTGGAGTTCCACCACAATCATATGAGTAGTATTATCAGTGGTAGAACCCACAGTCATGGGGGATACCACCACCAAGGCAACAATGCCCTTACAGATAGCGTGATCCATATGGGGACTATGTTCAACAACCCATGTTTCATGTGACTCTTCTAATCATGCCTCATTCCAACATCACTGCTATCCTTTGGAGTACTACAAAGCTCATTCTCCATCTTCCAAAGAGAATTCCCCATATCCTTATCATCCTCCTCATCCTTTTGCTCATGTCCCTCTGCCCTCAACCCAATTACCATCTACTCCTTCCATGCAAGAAGAAATTTCAGCCTAGCCGCAGCAATGTAATGTTACCAAAGCTGTTAACTTACAACCAGCTCCTTAGCCAAATGGTTCAAAACCCAGACCCTGAAAACAACCATTTCTCCAAACCAATAGTCCTACAAATCCCTCATAGACTTATGAGGCTAAAAACCCTACTTCTTCCTTGTCCTCTACATCCAATCTACTCAAGTCCCCTTACCATCATGTTAATCCATGCTATAACTGATTGGATCAAAGACGATCACCTTCCCAGGAAACTATCTAATCCTGGAAGTCCCCTCATTTACCTTCAAATCACTGAAAATGAGCCTTGCAAAGCTCTTCTACATTCAGGTTCTGATGTCAATCTAAATTCTCATGAAATGTATAAAACTTGGAACCTGCCTCCACTCAAGAAAAGTAATATTCATCTTGAGTTGGAAAATTAGTTCATCACTATTTCCTTGGGATTAGTGGAGGACATTGTGACCACTGTTTTTGGTTGGTCCTATCCTCCCAATTTTCTACTGATCCATGTTGACTGTTGCAAAGGGGACTTCCCAATCATCATGGGAAGGGTTTGGCTAAGTACTATTGATGCATGCTTGGGAATTAGAGATCTTTCCTTGGATATTTCCAAGGAAAATGCATTCAAAAAGATCAAAAATAAGAAAGTTCCATGCATCACATATAGTGATACAAGGTGCAACTATGTGCAGAAACTCTAGTCTATCAAAAGCACATTAATCAAAGCATGCAAATAATGTGTAAATAAGTCTGAAATTCAAAGGTGCTTATACATAGAAGCCACAAAGTAGGAGGGCACCTAGTGGCTAATAGCTGATCCTGAAAGCTACACACTTTGAATGGAATCCACTGAGAGCTTAACTAGTGCCTATGTTGTAGACATGAATGAACTAGAGCAAGTTCATCGCCAACTCTCTAATAATGAACTTGATTATACGTATTGCGGAGAGTTGGAAATCCCTAAAAATTTCAAACATAAGCCCATAGAGTTGAAAACTCTACCTAGTGGCATGGAGTATGCATTTCTAAAAAATGGCAAGCTAATGATAATCAATGTCAACCTTGCTCCTAAGGAGAAAGAGAAGCTGTTGAATATGGTTAACAAATGGCCAACAACCTTTGCTTGGTCATCATAAACTCACTGCGATTGATCCAAGGGTATGCCAACATCGCATCTATACTAATCCTTCCATCAGGCCAAGGAGGTAGTTGTAGTAGCAGCTGAACCCCAAATTGAAGTAGATAATTAAGGAGGAAATTGAACTTCTCACGATGGGGTTCATCGATCCAATTGTAGATAGTGAATGGGTTATCCCACTTGTAATTGTGCCAAAGAAAGCTGGCAAGTGGAGTGTGTGTAGCAATTTCAAGTTGTTCAACATGGTGACCTACAAAGATCATTTTCCATTTCCATTTTTGGACCAAGTGTTGGAAACTATTTCTAGGCATTGTTTCTATATCATTTTGAATGGTTATAGTGGCTATAACCAAATTTAGATCACACCAGAAGATTAGGTCAAAACTACATTCACAAGTCCTTGGGGGACTTTTGCATATAGAAAGATGTCATTTGGTCTGTGTAATGCCCCTATAACCTTTCAATGCCTTGTCCTTAGCATTTTTCAACAATAGATTGGTAGTGAGGTGGAAGTCTTCATGGATGACTTCTCCACATATGATGCTACGTTTGAGCAGGCCTTGGACCACCTTGAGCAAGTGCTTAAAAGATGCATGGAGACTAACCTTTAGTTCAATTGGCAAAAGAACAATCTGATGGTCCAAGAGGGCATTGTGCTTGGGCATAGAATTTTTCAAGTAGGGATCGAGGTTGATGTTGAAAAGATTAAGGTCATCCAAGGAATCACTCTTCAACTAGAAATCATTAAAGATGTCAAATCATTCCTTGGACACATTGGCTACTACTGGAAATTTAAAGAGAATTTCTCTAAGATCACTAAACCATTGGTTGAGCTTAAAAAGAAAGATGCTCCATTCATATGAACCAAGGAATGTTAAAAGGCATTCCACAAACTCAAAGAAAAGTTTGTACAAACTCTAATTCTATGAGCACCTAATTGGTCCCGTCCACTTCATATCATAATGGATGCATCAAACTATTCCTTGGGAGCTACGCTTATGTAGTTGGATGATCAAATACATCCTTATTACAAACACTACATTAGCCGAAGCATTGTGGGTATGCAACTTAACTGCACCACAATGGAGAAAGAGCTAATGGTAGTGGTGTATGGCTTGGAGGAATTCAGGCACCATGTGCTTGGATGCAAGGTGCTTATGCACACTAACTAATGTCATTCGCTTCCTCATGAACAAACCATGTGCTTGGATGCAAGGTGCTCATGTCATGCAGTAGCTTGTGATCTTATAGAAATTCGATCTTACAATGGTAGATTCAAAGGCAATTGAGAATGTGGTTGCTAATCACCTATCTCATTTATGATGGGACAACAAAGAGAAGGATAGTCCACTCTCTGATCAATTTCCTGGTGAACTCTTATTTGTCAGTGCAATAAATGAACAAGTTTCCACTGAACCTAAGTGGTATGATGGCATCCTCACTTATCTTCTTACTCAAGAGATGCCACAAGACTTGGTCCACTGGAAGAAACAACAATTTTTTTATTAGGCCAAACGCTTCATGAAAATCAATGGACACCTTTACAAGGTGTGTGCCTATGGCCTAGTTTGTTGGTGTGTCCATGATGCCAACTACGTGTTCTCTAGGATACTCATGGGGGTCCCTATGGGGGCCACTATGCAAAAAGACTCATAGTCATTAAGATCCTAATGGCAGGGTATTATGGGCCAACAATCTTCAAGGATGCTCACCACTTTGTCTGCTCTTGTTAATGCTGTCAATGTGATGGTGGGATGACCACTTGAATGGAGAAACCTTAACAATGGATTCAACCACTAAAACCTTTCGACATCTGTAGCATAGACTTCATGGGTCCCATCACACCGATGTCAAATGAAAAGACATACATTATAGTCACTATGGACTATTATATGAAATGGGCAGAAGCAGCAATATTCAACGATTGTGCATACACTACTGCTACTTGGTTTGTACAACAAAATATTGTAAATAGGTTTGGAGTGCCATGTGCACTAATTTCTGACAATGGTACTTATTTTACAGGCATCACCTTTCACAAGCTCATGTAATACTTGGGGGTTGAACATGAGTTAACAACACCCTACCATCCCTAAGCCAATAGTCAAGCTAAGGTTACCAATAGGGAGATCTCAAAAATCTTAATGAGAACAATTAACAAATATAGGAGAGACTGGAGCACAAAACTCAATGATGCTCTTTGGTCCTATTTCTCAACATGGAAACTCCCTATAGGCTACTCTTCTTATGAGTTGGTGTAAGGAAAATTACCAACTCTTTCAATCCAATCCGAGCTCCATACACTTTCAACAACCTATGACCTTAACCTTGACCTTAGCCTAGCACAGAAAGAAAGATTGATCAACCTTAACATGCTAGATAAGAATAGATTGGTGGCCCTATCATTGAATGAAGTGCACAAGGTATTCAACAAAAAGTGCCATGATCTTAGAATAAAGAAATTCAAATTTCAACCTGAAGACAAGGTCCTCTATTGAAACCTCACACATGTACCATAATGAACTAAGTTCCAAACGTTGTGCAAAGGACCTTATATCATTTATCAAGCCTTTTCTTCTGGGGCCATGTTGATTTACAAATCTGAGAGCCCAAACAAAAAACAACTGCTCAATATGCAATAACTTGAAACTTTCCATGAGCTCAAGAAAACTAGTGCAAGCAATGTCTCATTGGATGAATAGTCGTGCTTAATTTTTCGGATCTCCTCCTTTCAATTTAGTTATGGGGGAGATTTCCCTCCATTCTAATCATTAAAGTGGCTCTTTAGTTTTTACACTCTTTTTTAATTTATAATTTTTTGTTTTACACTTTGTTGTTTTTATAGTTTTTGTTTTATACTTTTCTTGTTTTTCCAATTTTTTGTTTTACAATATCATTAGTACATTTTATCTTCTTTTTAGACATTTTCTAATTTCTTTTATACTTTACTTTATTTTGATGTGAAATTTTCTTCTTTTTTTCTAATAAAGTGTTTTGTTGCCAACAAGACACAGTGATGTTGTAGTTGTTTGCTAATGATGGTTTGTACTTAATGTTTTGATTACTAATGTCTAGTTTCTATTTTTGAATTTTGATGACTAATGACTAAGACATGGTTTCTTTTTCATGGAACAAGCAACGAGTCCACATCATCCACCCATCTACAAACTCTATTGTCTTCCTAGTTTTGGAAATATGAGATCCCATTTTCATTAATGAAACTTTAAAGAACCTATGACCTTAGTAGTTTCCAAACTTCAGAATGATTCAAATGGTTTAAAAAGGATATGACTTCAAGGGGATTCAACTCTCTTTGTACCTTTCTACTTATTTGAGTGCAATTGTGTCTTCATGGATTTCTTACTGTTCCATGTTGACCAATAACAAGAAGTTAATAAGTCTTTACATGGTGTGGTTCCCATCCAAAAATCCATAAAAATTTAAAAAAAATGATGACAATTCAAAGCGCACCCCTTAAACAAAATCAATGGGCTACAAGGACTAGTTATAGGACTAGAAAGACATGTTACCCATGCCTAAGGATCCCGTCTAACTAAGGCCCTTTCTCACTTCCCGCTTCTCTTTTCTTCTCAAATAAGGAACGATGATTGATCTGTGGAAGCATTTTTGTATCTCAAGGGGATGGTCTGGTCTTAGAGTGATGATGCAAAGTCACTAGAAGTGGCTGGTTTTGATATGGACTAAGAATGTACTTTATCGAGTCATTTAACCATAAGATCCACAAAAGACTTCATGTGACCATGATTAGGAACTCCATTCCATCTTCTCTCTCATCCACCAATGCTTTTCATAACCCGCCTCACTAATAGTTTCCATGTGTTGTTCAATGTCTCAGTTTGAAGTGTTAAAATTCTTAGGTAAATTCTTTCGGATTCAATCCTTAACTTTTCATAACCATTAATCAACTATGGGGCCCATGGACTCCATGGTTTGAAAATGCGCAAGGGCAAAAAGGGCATGATCCTACTATGAGGAGGATCCACTTACATATCTCTTGATTAGGTTAGTCAAGTCCCTTATCCTTAGGCATTTTGATGATCAAATCTTTTGTGTGCTCCATCGATTGCATCCAACTGTGCGCTCCTTAAGGCATTTCTCCCATAAGATTTCATTCTCCAAATTTTGTACATTCATAAACCCTCTTGTAGTATTTCATCATGTTCACAACTTTTCTGTCTCTCTATAGACTCCAATTTCATGCAAAAACTCCTTGTATTTTTTGAAATATTTAAAGTGAAAAATTTTGTGGAATAGCTTCGTCGACAAGACCTCGTATATGCATCCCACCCATCGATGTAAGGCAAAAAGTCTATATATATGAGTGAACCCTCAGCAATTTTTCACATTTGCTCATAAACAAGGGGGGAGTTATTGAATTTTTAAGAGGCCAAAACCTTCCAAGAGCCATATCTTCCTAACCGTTTGTCCAATTCACTCCGTTCTTCAATCTTGTAGCTACCAAAGGTAAGATCTTCATAATGGGGGCCACAAATCTTAAGTTTTTGATAGAAAATTTTTCATAATTTTTCTAACTCCAACAAAGGTTTAATTAAGAAACCAACATGAAAAATATCAAATTATAAGAGCTAGACCCATCTAATAAGCTCTAATGACATTATAAGCCAAATAGCATTAAAATAATAATAAAATAATCAATCTACCATGGTCCAAACTTAGCCTAAGTGTAACTGCCCAACAAGATAATGTACTAAAATGTTATAAGTTACACATTGTATGCTAATCCTTGGTTATGTGTTGATCATAGATGGCACCTAAAGGAAAGCATGCATAGGAATGAAGACCATCCCAACTAAGGAACAAATGGCCACAACCAAGAAGAGGCCAAGAATAGCCCCATGAGCAAGTAGAGACCCATGCAACGAAACCTCTTCGAGAGGAGCTCGAAGTGAAATTTGTCTGATAGATTCCTTAGAAAGAAATTGCAAAAAAATAGCCTCACCAAGATGAGGCACCTGAACCAAGATTGAACCTTGAGGTTACCTTAATGAAGGCTTGCCTAAAGTAAATCATGAACAAGGAGGTCCAGAAATCAGTGCTCCAAGAATTAAACTTTGGACCTTTCTTGGAGTTTGCACTACCAGGAGTTAAAGCTCAATTGTAGAACTCTCCCATGTGGCCCACAATTACTTCCAGCAAAGAATTGTATATTAGAGAGACATACTTATTCTAGAATAATTAGTAGGCTGGTTCAACAGTCAAGATCAAGGACATTTTAGTGTCCTATTTAGTGAAGATCATTGCAGAGGCCCTTGGGTTACCACAAATTGGGACCAACTTTGTTGAAATTCCCATGTAGGCAAATCCTATCATAAAGAAAGAATGGACACAATGGTGTTATGGAGTAGACTATAAGAAGTTTGATGCACTAACCATGGTGGAATGTGCATATTTCAAGATTACAGCCTTCCACCTCAATCCAATGGTGAAGCCAAGCAAGATCATAGCCTTCTTCGCCCATACATGTGCCACTCTAAGCAGTAGATTCCTAGTCAATCTTCCACAACTAATCTATCTTGAGATAGAGAAGAAGTTTAAAGAAAATGAACATTAAAGGAAGGTACTTCCCTTCCCATGCCTTATCTAAAAATTATGTAAGAGGGGAGGTGTAACACACTATACAAATGATGTTGATCGATGTGCTCTGTCCACTTCCTAGGTGGAGATGATGAAGAACAAAGTGCCTGCCAAAGTCATCCAAGAAGATGAGCAACAACCACCACCTACTCACAAAACAACACAAGAGTCCCACACTACCTTTGAGCACATGTACAAGATTTGAGAGCAACCCTTGTGAGAGCAAGAGTAGCAAGCACAAATGAGTCGTGATGATCCATTTGTGTATCACCCAGCAATGAGCCACCTCAATGAAATAGCTCGAACCATAAGCTAGATGGAAGGAGGCATGCTAATTTTCTTAGCTCAAAGAACACAACAACCTACAAAATCAAATCTTAGTGCTCGAGAGGTAACAGTATCTCTTTCTCAGCAGTAGTAATACCTAGAAATCTTTGGGAACATTGCTACTTTTTCAGTGCATCTAGAGAAGGGCGAGGAGGTCACTATCTTGGTGACGCAACACCATGGGTAGAAGACAATGATAGAGGTAGTTGCTAATAGAATTACTGAAGCATTGAAAGCACCTACCGTGTCTGTACTAGACATTTCTGCACTCAAAGATGTGAATACATCAATAAGAATCCTTAGCAACAAATTGAACGTAGCCCAACACAAGGAGTTGTTAGACCAATTGGTGGAAACTAGGCAACTAATTCCAGATGTCTTCAATCTTCCAAATACAATTACTACAACCCAGTTAGAGCTACTAAAAGAAAAAGTACAGATGCATCATATTCAAGAGACAACTCGAAATAGCCAAAGCTGAGAATAAATGCTTAGCTACAAAGGTTGCTGAATTAGGGGCCCATCTTGATAATCTTGCGTTTCTCAACCTTGCACTAACACGTGATGAAGCCATCAAATAGCTTGAAAACAAGCTTTAAAAGGTTGAGAATAAGAAGAAGATGGCCTTCTTTGACAAGTCCATGGCCAATGCCAAAATGTACACCATTTAGAAGGACTTGGTCTAGATGCACCATGAGAATGAAATTTTGACCATAGAAAATCATCACCTATGAAATGTTGATGTGTAAAAGTAGCAAATTGATGAGCCGCGATATCACATCCGCGATATCGCATCCACCCCCGTGATATCGCGTCCTACTGCAATGTGTATAAATAAGAGGCAATTTTCCCTGTTTTAGACATCTAGATCAGTCCCTTAGCCAAACTCTTGCAGTTTTACCATTCCAGAGTTAGAATAGTTTCCATGTGCCCGCAGTAGAAGTCTTTAAGTGAATGGATCTTTATTCGAGCAAATTGTACCTGAGCACACATTTGTGTACAACAATAAAGACGAATTTTCTGATAAACCTTGCAGCATGTGGACTAAGCTAAATAGGAATTAATTCTTGTTAAATGTTTAAATGCTTTCCTAGATAATTGATCTCTCTCAACCCTTGACTCTCCTAGTTAAGTGCACTCAGTACGACCACGTCGAGCATGTGTGTAACGCTTGGTAGCCCAGTAACGAGTAGCATTTGGTAATCCTAGCAGCGTTGCACTGGTTCAGGGTGTGTACAGCAAGTGGGAATCGATACTGGTGCTAGAAAAATTAGAACTTAGTTAGTGAATAGTTAATGAAAGTTAGTCACTTAGTTCTCTTCACCTTCCCCTATTAGCATAAGACATTAAAAAGATAAAAGATATAAAAATCATATACCTCAAACTTACTGAACCATACAACTGTGACAATACAAGTAAGTTTGGAAAGATAACGATTGATTAACCTTAAGTGTTTCATTAGGGCGCACAAGCACTTAGTCCTTAAAGTTCGACCGAATTGTGTGTGAGACGCTCGTATTCGTATGGTTGAGTGTAGGGGTACCTCGCCACTCATCATTGGCGCCGTTGCCGGGGACTTAGTTGTTTTGGAACTACATAGAACATAGGAGATCATTCATATCATCGGGATGCTAGAACGAACCCTTAGGGTTGATTAAAAGAAAAATAAGATAATGATAAATAGCACACCAAACAAGACAAAAATATCTTCTTCTTCACACAAAAGCACTTCACTACCTAGGACCAACACAAGAGATGGTCAGTGGTACAACACAGGTAACCAAGATCCGCCAGTTCCTCAACAATTTCGTGTGGTATATATTCATCATAATGAATATGTACCCGACTTTACCTTTATTCTCCATCAAGATGAAAAACTATGTTGGAGAGACTTGGAGGGTAACATAGTGTTGCCTCCAGACCGAGCAGTCCCCAACATGCTCCTTTGTGCTCTCGCACGAATAGACATGTCACAATTGTACGCAGAGTATGTTGCATGCGACCATGATACAAGGGACTACCATTCCACAGAAGCGCAATGTCAAAGGAACTTGCAATAGGAGAGATATCACACATCTTTGAAGGGTAAATGGCCCAATAACGTCCTGCACATTTTATACAAAATTGGAGATGGTGAACCAGTTTTAACAGGTTCCCCACCAAATGATGTTCCCCCTCCTAACAATGGTTAGGAGGTGGTGTATCAAAACCTTCACTCCACAGTTCACAACCCTGGTTCTGATCCCCACAAACACCAAGTGTTCAACGAGGGAACACAAACACATGATAAGGGCAAGCAATCTGATCATAATCATGATCGGGGTCGAGATCACCGAAGGGAAGGTAGGAAACATCGTCATGGCGATGGTTCTCCTTCTTCTTCATCTTCATCATCACATTTACCCTCTCCTTCAGTATCAGGACGCAGTCATAAGTAACCTAACTGTGAGGATAAAGGTAAACAAAGTGAGAAACCTCGACGAGAGAGTCGAGAGCGAGGACGAGGACACTCTAGAGAATCACGGCATGGAAGAAGGGAGAGTAGGGAACCGCATAGACATCACAAACGCTATGAACGAAATGACCACGAAGAACCCCTATTTGCAACCCGAAGCATGTTAGATATCACGGAGGTTGTAAGAATTCCCACAAGGCATCCAAAAGATAGCAAGATCAAGAGGTTAGATATGAATAACATCCCACGATTTGAAGGGGGATACAATGCTGATCCTCAAAACCACTTACAAGCATTTCTTGATGCATGTGCCTTGCAAAACATCGAGAATGAATGGCAAAAGCTAAAGTTGTTTCCAATGAAACTAGTAAAAGAAGCGGAAAGCTGGTACCGGTCCTTAGAACCAGAATCCATTTGAAGGTGGAGTACGATGCTAAAACTGTTTAATGATAAGTATCAAACATACTCCCAGGTGTCCAATCTACAAAAGCAAATCCAAGCATGGAAGCAAACCCTTGGATGTTGCCATGGGTCGTTATTATGCATTGTTACATTGTTGTCCAGGCCATGGTTACGCACAACAGGATCAACTACGTCATCTCATAGATGGACTTAGGCATGAAACCAGGACAACCCTTGGAATGTATGCCCAAGGGAGATTATCAGAGCTTAGGTCCCATCAGGTTCATAGATTGTTGGAGCAAGTAACCAAGGAAGAAGGGGAGCTATGTAAGAGAGAAAATGCGGAAGAGTACAACCGCAATTCTTCTCTCCGAAAATGGGGAGTGAGATTCTGTGAGGAGGAGGAAGAGTCACCACTCGAAGAGATGGTGAATAGAAAAGCCTTGCCACTCCAAAAATTAACAACAGAAGTGTCGGCAAAGGTAGACCAAATGTGGGACTCCTTGGATAGTAGATTTGAAACCATTGTCAAAATTGTAGAGGAGTCTAAGGAACAAGGTAGTGACTATGACAAAAAGAAAAAGAGAGACATGGACCATGCACGTAACAAAGGTAAGGGTAAAATGGCCATCACCGAAGAGGTTGTGGATTCTGATACGAACAATGATGATGGATGTGAGATATGCCATTATGACCATCTTAAGGGATGCTGCCCAATAATCTAACACCTGCAAGAGTCTAGGATGTATGCACTTAACCCCCAACTTAACAAATGACAAGCACCCTGACGGTTACCTTATCCCCAAGGTAACTCGAAGCAGTTCCACCAACCATTAACGTATTATCCAAGTGGAACTCCACCACAACCTATTGAGGAACACCAGGAGTGGCAATACCCACAGTCATGGGGGATGCCACCACCAAGGCAACAATACCCTTACCAGCAACCGAATCCATATGGCTATTATGTGCAGCAACCAATCTCTCCACGTGACTCTGTTGGTCACGTGACACCACAACGTCACTACCAAGCTCGGGAGTATTATAGGACTCCTTCTCCTGGGAGTGACAACCCACAAACATACCATCCTCCAAACCCATCCGTGACTCTCGCACCAATAGCTCCATTACCACCTGCTCTAGCAATGTAAGGGATGCTCCCCACTCAACCGCAGCAACCCAATGTCACAAGGGCTATGAATTCTCAACCCGCAATTGGTTTTAACAACCTTATGCAGAAAAGATCTTTCTTCAAAACCCACAATCCAACCAAGCCCTCACCATCACAAGCGGCTGAACATTTGAACACCTCCTTATCAAGTAAAGCTTCGAGGCCTCCTTCAACCCAAAAGTTGAGCTTAACGCATAGGGTTATGTTAACACATGCCGTTACTGAATGGATTAAGGTGGGCCACCTTCCCAGGAAATTCTCTGATCCCAGAAGTCCTCTAATCTTTCTCCAAGTCGTTGGGAATGAACCATGTAAAGCTCTTATGGACTCAAGTTTCGGAGTCAACTTAATATTACAAGAGATATACAAAGCCTGGAACCTGCCTCCATTAAGGAAGAGTAAGATTTAACTAGAGCTAGCTGACTAGTCCATCACTGTCCCCTTGGGACTGGTGAAGGACATCGTTACCACTGTGTGTGGGTGGTCATATCCAGCTGATTTCCTAGTGATACATGTAAACAATGGTAAAAGGGACTTCCCAATAATAATGAAAAGAGCATGGCTAAGTACTTTAGATGCATGCCTAGGAATCCACGATCTTTCCCTTGAAATATCCAAGAAGAACACTTTTGGAAAGATCGAGATAAAGAAAGTTCCATGCATTACATACAGTGACACGGGGTGCCATTGCGTGCAGAAATCATGGGTTATGCAAAGTTTAGCATTGCCTGCATGCAATTGGTGTGCATAGGACATTAATATACAAAAGTACCTGTATGCAGCAACCACATGATAAGAAGACACCTAGTGGCTAATGGTTGATCAAGAGAGCAACTCACTAACATGCATGGAACTAACTAAGGGAATAACTAGTGCTTACATTGAAAGCATAGACACACTGGAGCAAGTTCGTTGCCAACTTCCAAGCTTTAACCTTGAAAACATCAACTGGGGAAAGTTGGAAATTCCTGAGAGATTTAAGCAAGAGCCCCTAGAGTTGAAACCATTGCCCATCGGTCTAGAGTATATGACCCTTGAAAATGGAAAACCAGTGATCATTAACGCAAGACTTGTTCCCAAAAAAAAAGAAAGACTATTGAAAGTGATAAACAAGTGGTCAAAATCCTTTTCCTGGTCATACCCCGAGTTAACTGGAATAGATTCTAGGATATGCCAGCATAGGATTTACATGGACCCCTCCATGAAACCTCGAAAACAACTGCACAGGTGATTGAACCCAAAATTGAAGCAAATAGTAAAAGAAAAAATAAAACAACTTCTTAAGGCTGGGTTCATATATCCCATTGTTGATAGTGAATGGGTTAGCCCTCTGGTGATCGTGCCTAAAAAGGGAGGCAAATGGAGGATGTGTATAGATTTTAGGCTGCTGAACATGGCAACATTCAAGGATCACCTTCCGTTGCCATTCATTGACCAATTCTTAGACACCATAGCAGGGCATTGCTATTATAGTTTTCTGGATGGTTATAGTGGATACAACCAAATACGAATAGCACCAGAAGATCAAGCCAAGACAACGTTCAATAGTCCTTGGGGAACGTTCGCATATAAACAAATGTCATTTGGCTTGTGCAATGCTCCTACCATGTTTCAACACCTAGTTCTAAGCATATTCCAATAGCAGATAGGAAACAAAGTGGAAGTCTTTATGGACAACTTCTGCACTTATGGAACAAGCTTTGATCAAGCCTTGAACCGATTAGAGCAAGTGCTAAAAAGATGTGTAGAAACCAACTTAAGGCTTAACTGGCAAAAAGGCCACCTAATGGTCCAAGAAGGCGTAGTACCGGGGCATAAGATTTCACATTCAGGAATAGAGGTAGACCCAAATAAAGTTAGGATCATCCAAGGAATCACGCAACAACTGAAAACTATTAAAGACATTCGATCATTCCTTGGACACACTAGCTACTATAGGAGATTCATTAAGAACTTCTCCAAGATTGCCAAACCGTTGGTAGAATTAACGAAGAAGGATGCACCATTCGAATGGACCAGGGAATGTGAACGAGAATTCCAAACTTTGAAACAAAAACTTGTGGAAACTCTCATTCTACAAGCCCTTGACTAGTCCAGACCATTCCATATAATGACTGATGCATCCAATTATGCCTTAGGAGCCGTACTTACACAGTTAGATGACCAAAAACGTCCTTACTACATCCACTGTACAAGTAGAAGTATCGCCGGTGCACAACTTAACTACACAACTATAGAAAAAGAATTAATGGCTGTAGGGTTTGCACTAGATAAGTTTAGGCACTATGTGTTAGGTTACAAAGTGTACATCCATACAGATCATATTGCAATCAGGTTCCTCATGAACAAGCCAACAGTTAGCCCTCGTATTATACGATGGTTGGTAATCCTACAGGAGTTCGATCTAATGATGATCGATCAAAAGGGCACCAAGAACGTGGTTGCAGATCATTTATCTCGGTTGCACTGGGACAACAAAGAGGATGAATATGCCATATCTGATCATTTTCCTGACGAAGCCCTCTTTGCCGATGTAGTGAATAACTAACCCATGGAAACGAATTAGTATAATAGCATTCTCACCTATCTCCTTTCCCAACAAATACCACAGGAGCTGGACTTTAGGAAGAAACAACAGTTTCTTCACAGAGCCAAGTACTTCATGGAGATCAACGGACAACTTTACAAAGTCTATCCTGACGGCTTGGTTTGATGGTGTGTGCCTGATGTGGACCAACTAAAAGTTCTCCAAGATGCTCATGAGGGCCCTTGTGGGGGTCACTATGCAGGGAGAGGAACGGCTATTAAGATCCTGCTTGCAGGATATTACTAGCTAACATTATTTTGGGACGTCCATCAATTTGTCCAATTCTGCGAGTGCTGTCAACGTGGTGGAGGAATGACTGCTAGAATGGAGGGTTCGCAACAATGGATTCAACCTTTAGAATCCTTCGACATTTGGGGAATATACTTTATGGGATCCATTACACCAATGTCCAATGGAAAAGCTTACATCATCATTACCATAGACTATCTAACAAAATGGGCAGAAGCAGCTACTATTGCAGACTGCACATCATCTACAGTTGCACGATTTGTGCAACAACATGTCATAAATAGGTTTGGTGTGCCACATGCACTTATCTCAGATAATGGAACACACTTCCTAGGTGCAACCTTTCGAAAATTGATGCAATGCTTAGGGGTTGAATATAAATTGACTACACCTTATCACCCCCAAGCTAATGGCCAAGCCGAGGTCACAAACCGGGAGATTACTAGAATATTAACAAGGACGATTAGCAAATATAGGCGAGATTGGAGCACTAAAGTGAATGATGCTCTCTGGGCATACCGCTCCACTTGGAAACTCCCTATAGGCTATTCTCCCTATGAGTTAGTATACGGAAAACTTTCAAAGCTTCCAATTCAAACCAAGCTCCGTACACTATCTATGGTGTGTGACCTCCACCTTGACCTTGATCTAGCAGAAAAACAGAGATTGGCAACTCTAAACATGCTAGACGAGAATCGATTGGTTGCCCTATCATCAAATGAGTTGCACAAGGCACATAACAAGCAACGTCATGACTTAAAAATTCGGAAGGTTAAGTATCAACCAGGAGATAAGGTCCTCTACTAGAACCCCACACATGTGCCACAACGCACAAAATTTCAAACATTGTGGGAAGGGCCTTACATTATTCATACAACCTTTTCCTCAGGGGCCATGACCATATACAAATCTAAAAGCCCTGATAAGAGATTACTGGTCAATGTGCAACCAACAAAACCCTTCCATGAACTTAAAACAGCCAATGCACATAATACCTCTAAGAGAGGATGACCTCGCTCATTATTTCGGATCTCCCCCTTCCAACTTAGTCATGGGGGAGATGGCCACCTATGCTAATCAATCAAGGCCCTCAGTTTCTTTTTAAGTTTTTGTTTTACACATTTTTGTTTTACAAATTTCTTTAACTTTTCTTGTTTTTGTTTTGCAACATCGTTCATACTTTTTTCGTTTATTTATGTGTTT